>NC_061156.1:15473438-15542176 GCF_022113875.1 Hydra vulgaris | reverse complement strand
TAAATATCCTTGTTAACATTAAAAATCTATTCAAATCGTTTGTTTAAGTTTTTTATTAATACGAGTGATTGTGCTTATCAACCGCTTTATAAAAATAAATAAAAATAAATATTATATAAAATCGCTTGTAAAAATATTAGCTAATGCACAGTTTTTAATCGTACAATATTAAAATTTCCAGTTTATTACTCGCTGACTTTTTAAAAAGAAAAAATAATTTTTTTATAATAATGTTTTTTATTCGTTTAGTATAGACAAAACGTGACAAACATGGAGAAAATAAACAAATATTTTTACATTTTAAAAAAGGAAACATTCCAAAATATTTTTAAATAATAACATTTCTACATAAACGATTTAAAGTAGTTTTGCGGTAATTAAGTAAACTGGTGCAGTTAATGTCAATAAATATGAAAAGCAAATAAAAAGAATTTAATGACGTCAAAAATCACGTCATGCTTTTGCATCGCGCAGTTCTTATTCATCGCAAGGCCTGATAGCTCATTCTCTTTTACAAGAACATCTTTAACAATTAAATTTAATATATGACAAAAACATTCTATAGGTGGGATGGTTTCCAAAATCAGAACATTGTCAAGCCTGATGATGATTGCCTTTCAAATGACGTTGCCAAACAGCTTTACAATAGCAACAACTCCACTGGGTCCTGAAAAGACTTGAGGCTAGATTAAATTTAATATATGACAAAAACATTCTATAGGTGGGATGGTTTAGTGAAAAAAAAGTGAAAAAACATTCTATAGGTGGGATGAGGCTAGATTTGATTGAGCTCAGTGTTAACAAATTTTTAGATTTGGCAACACACTTGGATTTGACGGCAAATCTTCTGATACTGCAACAAGAATTTGTCTCTTGACTCGAGTGTTTTAACCAGTCCTTTGAATGAAAAGTTGCTGTTGTGGCAGTGAACTGGTTTTATCCCTTAGTGCAGTGTTGACAATTCTTAGACTACTTTACCTACTTTGCCAGACTTTCTTTCAATTTATATGCAAGCTTAGACAAGAATGGCGTGCAATCGCACTCTGTAACTGACCAGGCTTATAATATTTTTTCTTTACAATTTGACCATGGCAGTTTTGATGTTTTAACAATTTAAATGCTATTTAAAAAATTCTTTTCTAAAGTTTAAATTTTAAACAAAAGCTTTGAATAGAATAAAAAATTAATTATAGTGATTGTTTAAAATAAAAGTATTTTGCGTATTAACATTAACAAATGTTATACTTTAATATATTTTTTATGTAGGTATGTTTCTTTTATGATAAATTTAAATATAATAATTTGTTTAATACTATTTTTCCATGTCTTTGGGATCGTCTATAAACTATGCACCGCTAAAATTATTTTTTTTAAAAAATAGATTTTAAGCTCTTTTAATTTTAATTAAACTTAATGTTATATATTGGTAAAATTATGCTGATCCCTATCTAAATATATTTTAAAATATAATTTTTTTAAATACTTTAAATTTAAATTAAATTAAATCTTGCAATGGAATGATTTAAGAATTATTTAAAACTTTTTTTAATGATATTTTTTTAACTTGACTAACTAATCAGAGCATGAATTTATTGAAAATTACTATACTTAATTAGACTAAGGTATTTTTTTTAACAATTTTTTTTTGTTTCAACTTTTTAAAAAAAATAAATGTTTATACAATTTAGAAATAATAAATATAACACTTTCTAGTAGTTTAAATAAAATTTGTTCGTTCATTTTACAATCATTAGAAGTAAATTGTAAAAGCGTAAATTTAATAAAACGTTTCAAAAAGATAAATTTTTATGCAATTTATTTTAAACGCAATTAAAAACGTAACAAAAAGTAATTTTTGCTTAGAGTTTTTTCAGTTTTATTTTAATGCTTGTATATTTTCTTCTTCGTCAGAAATTATTTTTAATTTTCTGCCTAGTTTATGTTTAGCTAGAGTTTCTTTTTTCAGCTCATTTCTAAAATGTTTTAAAAGTTATCAAAACAGTCATGGCCAAGTTGTTAAAAAATAAAATCATTTGCGTGGTCAGCAATAAAGCTTGATCGTAGCCCATTCCTGTCCAAGTCTCCAAGTCTGTATATGTAAAAATTATTTAACTATAAATTTTTAATAGGAGTAATTGTAAATAGGCCTGGCAGATGCTTTAGCAAGTTGCAAAGTTCCTTCCTGAGAAAGTTCCTTTTTTTTTAAGTTTGTTCAGGTGACTTTGCTGCTAAAGATTGATACTTTTCCCTGAACATTATTTGAGTGAATTTAACACACACTTAATGATTGTAACATCTTTCCTATATTGTTTCTCGCTCAAAGTAGTTCTACACAATTCACATTCTTGTGATACCCAAGAATCTCTGATACTCATCTTGGTCTAATACAGTGGGCATATTTAATCTGGTCCGAAAGCAATAAGTTGTCATAAACATTTTTTCTGACAGAACTAGCACACAAACTTTAAATGTTTATCTTGAATCTTTACTTGATTTAGCATTGTGGCAATTCACTAAATCAAACTCTGCCTTATACAAAATTTAAACTAAATTTATATTGCATAACAATCCACTTAGCATACTTACAAATAATATTAAATAAAAACTATAAAAATGTATTAAAATAGGAAATATTTATTTAAATTACAAGGAAAAAATTATATAACTCTTTTCTTACAAAGAAATAATAAATTTAAATTAAAGATACTTGTCACACTTAATGACAACTTAGATAAGATTTGATTACAATCCAAAAAACAATATTTACTGCTCTTTAAAGAACTGTTCTTTCATAACATATTTTTTTTTTGATAAAGATTTTCATTTTTTGTGCCTCTGCAATTATTTTTATCAAATTTTTACAAACTTTGTTTCAAAATAACCCTAATCTATAAAAATTAATTTTCCCTAAAGTGGGCCTTCAAACTTTTTAGTGGTCAGTTACTTTATCTAAATTTTATAAGTCAATTACCTTGAAAAATAAAAAATCGAAAATGGAAATGACTTGAAACTTTCCAGAAATGTGAAATACTATCATATAATTTAGTCTGTAAAAGTTACAGCATTAAAGTTTTTAACTTTTTTCAAAAATTAACTCTACTTAGCATGACTTACTTTTTACCACTTCTGAACAAAATAACTTTGTCAGACTTGATACGGTGAGTGACATGGTAAAAAAAAAATCATTTGGTGTGTGTTTTTAGTACATATTGATGTTATTATATGCTGATTTTCATAGTTTTTAGTTAATGTTTTACAAGCATTCATGTTTTTTTGGTCGTGATGGTCTTAATCGTGATGGTTATAACAAAAAATCTAATGCTTAAAAACAAAAAATAAAACGACGCAATCAAAGATGTAAGAATAAATGATTATTAACAACCATGTTTATTATGTTAAAAAAATGCACTATAACATAATCAAAGGACTCAATTATGAATATACAATACAATTTTTAACGCTACACAACAGGACTGTAAATAAGCATGAAAAAACATTTATAAAACCCTTACAACTTTGAAACCATGCTATGGTACAATAAGATTATTTTTTTATAACTTGTAGCAGTCAATAATTAGCCAAAAGTTAATTGATATGAAACTGAACAGCCTTCTAATCAGTCGAGATACAAAAGCAATTAGAGCTGCCTGTATCGGACCAAACAATCAGACAACATGCTGTTGAAGTCGGATTGTTTTCTCAACGCCCTGCAAAGAAACCACTGATTTCACTAAAGAATCAGAAGAAAAGACTCCTGTTTGCTACATCTGATTTTGACTGGAATGTGCAGAAATGGCAAAATGTCCTGTTCAGTTATGAGTCAAACCTCAACATCATTGGGAGTGATGGCATTTGCCGTGTACGTCGACCGGCCGGAAAACTCCTCGATTTACGTTACTGCCATAAGACCGTGAAACATGGTGAAACATGATTTTTTGTGACATTCCACTAACGTAATCGCCAATAATTTTCTTTCTTAGTTCCATTCCAAGACTGTCGAGAGCCATTTTTGCACTTGAAGTCATAAAAGAAATAAAAACAAATAATCACGCTTCTCAAGGCTTACCATGTTACATTTACCTTGTGATGATACAATAATGCTCTGTGGAACACAACGCCTTGGTTAGATGTGGACTGTATTGATGTAATGAAACACTTGTTGTATTTCACTTCTTGTATTGATGTTCTTCGATAAAACACTTTGATAAAACTTCCTTCGATAAACTGTCTTGATAATACTGACTGATTGACTTCCATATACTGACTGAATTACATGTCGGTTTACATGTCTCTTATATAGTAAAATGAACCTGTGTGAACCTGTCACATTGCCGTGAGGCAATGTAATGGTTTGGGGGTGTTTTTCTGCTAACGGTCTAGGTCCAATACATCGAATCGATGGAATGGACTGTTTCATATATAAAAATATCCTGAAAGAAGTTATGTTACCTCATGCTGAATGAAATACGCCAATAAAATGGGTTTTTCAGCAAGACAACGATCCGAAACACACTGCAAAAAGAGTCAAACAGTGGTTTCAAGACAACTACCTATCTGTGATGGATTGGCCGCCTCAATCTCCGGATCTCAACCCTATCAAGAACCTGTGGGAGATCGTCAACCGCAGAATTAATCGTGAAGGTGTTCGTAATTAGGATCAACTGTTTGAACAAATCCAAAAGGCCTGGGCAGCAATTTCACAAAGTTTCATTGATCACCTGATTGAATCTATGCCTCAAAGATGCAAGGCTGTGATTGACAGCAAAGGATTCGCCACGAAATATTGATAGTGAAATACAGCTTGGTCAACATTTTGTGGAGTTGCACTTGTTTTGTCCAGAAGGAAATCAACTTTTTTTAATACTTTTGATTAATTTATTAATTTTCGTGTACAAATAATGAACTTTGTGATGAATAAAACTTGAAGAACGTTGTCTCTAAACAGTTACATAGTTATTTCTCTAAATTGAAAAAATGCAGCACTTTTATATAAAGAAACTAAATTAGCATTATTTGGTAGCACTTATTTTGTCCAATACTGTAGGTTTATCAGTTAAAAAATCAGGCAAAGAAAATGAACTTGGGCCCATTTAGCATTAGGTTTAGCATTTCAAGGAAAAAACACAAAAATTAGGGATGTTTATAATGGCAATTTCTATGAATTTTAGAATTGATTGGAAAGTATGATGAAATGACTCATCTTGCTAAAGTTTAACAAAATCAATTAGAATCAAAAAGGATTAAGAGACAACGACATTATTTGTCTTGCAATTACATTATTAGTGATGCACTCCGAATATTTTGCAAATTGAACAAAATATTCTTATTCTTAGGTATATCTCGAAATATAGAAATCAAGGAATTTGAAGTAAATGGGTATTTATCAAATGATGTTAAAATAAATAATAAAAATAATATTTTGATGATTAAAAATTGGCAAAAAATAAGGAAACTTGTTTGGTTGAATTTAATCAGGTCAAGCTTGTTCATTTTTGTGATTTTAATTTAAAGAATTAATTAATATTTTAAAAGGGGACATTATGGTACCATTTCATCATAAAAGTGAAGTTAAGCACTTCACCCTTTAAGTAAACAAACCTTTGAAACCTCATTAAGTTGAAAAATCAATTTTAAAAAATTTATAATTTGAATTTAAACTTTGAAACATTTTAAAACTGAATCCTTTTTGAAACAAAAATCTCTAAATAAATACAAAACTTATTTAGATTTTGAAAGTAAAAGAGATTTTTTTAAACGCCAAACATGTTTTTTATGAATTTCTTCCTTTTTTTTTATTTGTAAAATAAAAAAATTTTCCTTTTGTTTGCACAACCATTAAGGAGGAGCCTACAAAAGGCTCCTGCATGGGTCCTATTTCAGACAGTGGGAGCGATGATGTCAGATGGAACAGTCTGGCTGATTGTCTTGAATTCTATCTAAAACACTGATTTTATTAACAATTTTCAAGAAAAGAAAGCAATACTGGGTAAGAGTATTAACAATTGTAACAATATTTGTAAAGTACAGAGGAAAACTTTTACAAATGTTTAAACCAATTGCTGTTGCATCAGACCTGATGCAGTGGGACAGTTGTACTATTGGTGACAAGCTTAGCCAAGATGCTGAAAAGAAATTAAGCAAAATTATACAGCAGGCAAAGACAGTATCGGACAAAATAAGTGCAACCAAATAATGCTAATTTAGTTTCTTTATATAAAAGTGCTGCATTTTTTCAATTTAGAGAAATAACTATGTAACTGTTTAGAGACAACGTTCTTCAAGTTTTATTCATCACAAAGTTCATTATTTGTACACGAAAATTAATAAATTAATCAAAAGTATTTAAAAAAGTTGATTTCCTTCTGGACAAAACAAGTGCAACTCCACAAAATGTTGACCAAGCTGTATTTCGCTATCAATATTTCGTGGCAAATTTTTTCTAATATTGTCATTCTTAAATACTAAGTTAAAAATTTAACTGATAAAAAAATAGAGATTGTAATGGATTTTGTGGCTTTGAAGAATATAGATTTTCTTTTACTTTTGGTTAATTTTTAAGCAGAAGCTGCAACATTTCAAAAGTTTATGTTCCATGATAACATTGTTCAAACTATAAATCCATGTGATTGGCAGAAATCTCATAATGGTTGTGCGAACCAGGAATTACTGGAAGTTGTTGATCAGTTACTTACTGCTGTTGCTTCATCTGGAGGTGCAGAAAGAACATTTGGTTTTGTGCATTCAAGAATTAGAAATCTACTCGAAATTAAGAAAGCAAACAAATTGGTTTTCTTATTCAAACTATTCAATCAGAAAACATTGAAATCAATGAAATTAATTGATTGAGTGATTGACAATTTGAAATCAATTGGCATTAAAAAGATTTTAAAATTAATTTTATTATGATTTTTATCAGTTTTCTTTATTAAATTAACTTTATTTAATTATTATGTGATTAAAAGTTTCTATTTCAAAAATGCAGGGGAATTCAATATAAATCAAAAAAATCAAATCTCAATTAAAAAAAAAAGAATTTTGTTGATTTCAAAATGATTTTCATCAATCCTAATATATATAAACTCAAAACTTCAAACTTTAAAAATTCTTTAGATCTTAGGATTGATTGTTTTGGATGCCTATTGGTTGGTATCCTCAAAAATATTTTCATAGGATGTTTCATTGTATTGCATGAAAATATTTTATAGGATATTTCATTTAATGAAATTAATTTAATTTAATCACCAAAAATCAAAAAAAAAAATAAAAGTATATTTATATTGTATATATATAAAATATATATATATATATATATATATATATATATATATATATATATATATATATATATATATATATATATATATATATATATATATATATATATATATATATATATATATATATATATATATATATATATATATATATATATATATATATAGTTTCAAAGCAAGATTGGATAAATTTTTTGAATCAGAAAACCTTGAAGATGATTAACGATGAAATTGGCTTTATTCCCATTTAATTAACTTAATTCAAAATAATTTGCCAATTTTTATGTAGGCCGCCACAACCAGAATTGGTTACACAAGCTATAGCTTGTTGCGGTACAATAAATAATAATAATAATAATATATATATATATATATATATATATATATATATATATATATATATATATATATATATATATATATATATGTATACATATATATGTATATATATATATATATATGTATATATATATATATATATATATATATATATATATATATATATATATATATATATATATATATATATATATATATGTATATATATATATGTATACATATATATATATATGTATATATATATACATTTATATATGTATATATAGGCACAACAAATCGTTATTTTTTAATGAACGTTGATGTTCATATCTTTATTTATTGACGAACATCTAATTTAAGTGATATATGTCAAATTAGGGAGTTTTATTTTTAAATAATTTTTGTTCTAGTTAATAAATTATTATTTATATCAAAGATGCTTATTGAATTTAATCAATTTTTATTTTTCAAAACAATTTTTCATGCATTTGCAAAGTGCGCGCAAATTAATGATAATTAATATGCAATGACCTAACGATTGTAAATTGTTATCCATTGATACAAAACAATAAATTTCTCTTAATTTAACCCGTTAAATTTCTTTACTCATAAAAAAACATATAAACTTGAAGAAATTAAAATAAAAGGAACTAAAAATAAATATTGTTTTGACTTTTTAAAAAATAAAAAACAATATCATATTAACTATTTACTAATAAGCTAATAAAAATATCATATTATTGGTGTTGCTAAACACACAATAAAAAATGAAAACTATAATAAACATAATAATTCTATATATTCTATTAGATTATAAATACTTCACTAATACTTAAAAATTTTTCTAAACTTTTAAAAGTGTTTTTAACATGCAAACAAAAATTACTCCACTTTAAGGAAAATAAGAAAAGTTTCAAAAAAGCACACTTTTGAAGAAAGCAATTGTAATGTTTAAGCATGGTTTCTTTTAATGCAATTGCAAATGCATTTATTTAAGAAAATTTTGCATGCTTTTATAAATACATGAAAAAACCATGCTTAAACATAATTACTCTCTCTTTAACAGCGTACTTAGTTACTATACACAAAACTAACGCTTTTGAAGAAAGTAGTCATGTTTGGTCAAGTCTTTGAAAATGCATTTTAAACTTTAGTAACTATTTTTATTTTAAATGTGTTTTTTATAATAAATATAAAATTATTAATTGTATAACTATTAAGAGAAAAAAAATTTGCTGAAGTAATATGTTCATTTTGAAAAAGTTTAAGCAAACGCTAACATTTGCATAAGCAAAAGTAAAGCAACATGACATTTGTTTTGATGTGTTTTTTTTAACAAACGTTTGCACATTCACTGATATGTCAAACCATGAATGTATTTATATTTATACACACACACAACATATATATATATATATATATATATATATATATATATATATATATATATATATATATATATATATATATATATATATATATATATATATATATATATATATATATATATATATATATATATATATATATATATAATATATATATATATATATATATATATATATATATATATATATATATATATATATATATATATATATATATATATATATATATATATTATGCAGTATATATAAATGTATATATTTTTATATATTGCATAAATATGAATTTGGACAAGGAAAAGAACTGCATTTTTACCTCTTTCTGTTCAGAATGTTGTGTAGCAGGATTGTTGGGTAAAATAGTACTTTTCACTTGAAAATAAAAAAATTTAAAATTAAAAACATTAAAACTTCATAAAACAAAGCAATATATATAATAGTAACAAAACTTAATTGACTCAAACTTTAAACTTAAGAAGAACTAAAAATAACAGCAGAGCACTCTTATGAGTATGGCATGAGTAAATCTGTTTTTAAAATTAATAAGACGAGCAACATTCTTCTGTTGACGATAAAAAGGCTCCAGTTTACATTTATTGGCATTGCACCAAGCAATATTTGCATAGTTTAAATGACAATGGATAAAAGAGAAATATAATTGAATTAGACTACGTTTATTTAACACACCTCTAGCTTTATACAATATTCCTATACTTTTAGCAATTTCATTACACAAGAATTCAATGTGGTGTTTGCAACTAAGGTTTTCATCAACATAAATACCCAAAAAATTAGCACTAATTACTCTTTTTATTTGGATTTTATCAATATAAAGTAAAGGTAGTTCACAAGGAAGTAGTTTTTTTTTAGACATTGGATGAAAAAGTGTCCATTTTGTTTTTTCAACATTTAGTGAAAGTTTATTCACTTTAAACCAATCAGATATTTTTGTTAATTCCATGTTCATATCTCGAAATAATGTAGTTATGCTATTATCAGACAAAAAGAGGTTAGTGTCATCGGAAAACATGACTGACATCAAATCAGAAGCTTTATGAAGATTATTAATACAAATGAGAAAGAGAAGAGGTCCTAATATCGAGCCCTGCGGAACCTCACAGGTTATGTTTAATAAATTGGATGGGTTAACTTTATTACTATAAACAAACTGTTTGCGATTACTTAAGTAACTTTAAAACATTTCCTTTATTTCCATATTATTTAACTTCTTTAAGGAGAATTTGGTGATCGATTGTATCAAAAACTTTAGATAAATCTATGAAAACTCCCTATGTATATTGGAAATTTTCAAACGATTTAGAAATACTACGAGTTATATGGAGTATCGCATGTTCTGTTGATGTATTTTTTAGTATAAAATATATTATTTAAAAAAAGGTGATTATAAATTACGTTATATAGGATTCTCACTAACACTTTAGAAAAAACAGGTAAAACAGAGATTGGGCGATAATTTATAAGATTTGTAGTATCACCTTCTTTGAAAATTGGTGTGACTTTGGCTATTTTAAGATGGTCTGGAAATATTCCCTGTTTTATTGAACAGTGTAAAACTTTAAACAGTACATCTTTCAAATGTTCATACAAGTCAATGACCACATTACTATATATACTGTCGTGACCGACAGATTTATTAGACTTTAGCATTTAAAAAAATTGCTCAAATTCTTCAAAAGATAATTCAAAGGAAGTTAGAAAAATTAACGGAAATATAAGTTTCAATATATATATATATATATATATATATATATATATATATATATATATATATATATATATATATATATATATATATATATATATATATATATATATATATATATATGTATATATATATATATATATATATATACAAATAGTATTTTAAAAAACCTTACTTTGAAGCTTAATAAGTTTATATAAATTTGATATTTAATTTTATTCTTTAGGAGGTCATAGCAATTGTAGTTCTGCTCAGGCTGTTTTAAATTTAATTAATTTGACAGAAAACCTTGATTCCACATCATGTAAACAAGTTGCTTCAGGCATAATTAAAAACAAGATGAAGCGAGAAGGCATAGATAGAGGCCAATTCTTTAAAATATCTACAGGTAGCTAAGTTTTTTATTTTCATTATAAAATTGTTGATAAAAGATGTAAATGTTCATATAGTCTATATTATATATTATATATTATAAAACCTAAAGGCATTCAAAAAAAGATATATAGCATATAACTTGACAATTATTTAAACTGTTATATATATATATATATATATATATATATATATATATATATATATATATATATATAATATATATATATATATATATATATATATATATAATGATTCATACATATTCATGATAAGTACCCTCTCTAATTAAGTGTTCTATTTATATGGATTTTTTGATTAATATGTGTATATTATCTTATTTTTCTGTGTTGTTATTTGTTGCAATTGAATATATATTAGCATAGCTTAGATATATAGATAGATATAATTTTGTTTATGTCATTCTAGCTTTATATATCAGTATTGCATTAACTACAGCTTAAAGAAGAAGGTACGACAAATGATCGGATTAGCCAAATTACAGACAACTTTTTATTGAGCTTCAATTGTAGTTCATTTTAAAATTATTGTTGTGTTTTATAAGTTTTAAAGAGTTTTAATGTTAATAATTTTCTTGAAATTTGATAAATTTTTTCTATGTTTTGTTTTATATATATATATTTGTTAAAATTTTTATATTTTGTTTTATATATATATATAGGTACGCGAATATCGTGATTTACGGAACCAATTTTTGTGCTAAAATTTTGTTACTCGCTTTTTTTACTTTTTTTTAGGCAGCGTGGGGTAGACATAGTTTTGTGGAGTTTCTTTTTAGAAACATATACACACATACTATGTGTGTATATGTTTCTAAAAAGAAACTCCACTTGGCTGAACAATCAAACTCAACTTGGCTGAACAATCAAAAAAGCGGAAACTACATGGCTTGGACTACAAATTCATGTGAAAACATCAACCAAATATTTAGGAGCAAAATAATCCATTAAAAAGTTTAGTAACCATACATAAAAAATAAAAAAATAAAAAATAAGCTTCTCTTCTTTCCAAAAAGTATCTATGTCATAGATACTTTTTGGAAAGTATCTATGACATAGATATACATGTATTTTCTATTTATGTGCCAAACTTCAACGAAAAATAATTGGGAGCAGATATGTTAAGAGGTGCTCTATTAAATATACTGCTTTTTTTAGGTAGGGTTAGACAAACGTTTTTAGTGGTGTTTCTCTTTAGAAACATATATAAACAAAAATTATATTTGGAAAGAAGAAAGATTAGGCTTGATTTTTATAGTACTTTTATGTATAACCACTAAACTTTTTTATGGTTAGTACTGTTGAAAACTTTCATAAAAATGTCGTTGATGTTCTTACATTAAGTTGTTATTGAAGTAATGTAGTTTCCGCATTTTTTGATACTCTGGCACTTTTTTGCCTAAATTCGTTTTTTTTTGTTTTTGTTCTATCGGTAAGAGAAATACAGGGAGGATAGGGGGGAGGCGGATGGTAAACAAAAAAACTATTACTACATTGTATTATTTTAATTTTCATGATAATAACTTTTTTTTAAAAACAAAACAATAATGATAAGTTTAAAAACCTTAAACTTTGTTTACATGGCATGTAAACAAAGATTAAGGTTATTAAACTTATACCAATGATGGTATATATTAAAAAAGATTAGGATTTAAGATTAAACCGTTACTTTGGATATTTTATTAACTAATAGTATCAGATGCCAATGTTGTTGATATAAAAATATACAAATGACATTATTATACTTTAAAGTAAATCTTTATTGGCTTAAGCCAATAATGTTTTTGACAAAATACTTTTATAATAATAAGCTTATTCTTGTAAAAATATCAAGATACTTTTACAATAATAAGTTTATTCTTATAAAAATATCTTGTTAGTGTTTTTTTAATATACAGTAATAAAATTTTAATATACAGTAATATAATTTATGTTTTTTATTATTTTTTCATTGCTTTTTTTTGTTAGTAAAGTTGTTGTACGTATAGCAGAACTGATTTGATAACTGTTATTTTTATTTACTGCTGACAATTTCGAGATGTTTTTCTTTTTGATTTTACAACTTTTTTGTTATCTTTAGTCCAATCTGCACAGACAACAGCTGGTAAGCTATTATAGCATAACTTTTATTAACCATTAAAGAAATATAAAGAAATTTATGTATTTCTTACTTATTTAATTATTACTTGTTGTGTATGGATTTCCCATTTGC
The DNA here is from genome assembly GCF_022113875.1 of Hydra vulgaris. Taxonomy (NCBI): domain Eukaryota; kingdom Metazoa; phylum Cnidaria; class Hydrozoa; order Anthoathecata; family Hydridae; genus Hydra; species Hydra vulgaris. The sequence goes on along the minus strand of NC_061156.1, from coordinate 15,528,872 downwards.
TGCAATATTAATTTTTCAATTTTAGTATCTACCTCGTGCTTCACCTGGTAAGTTTAACAACCTCTTCTTTTTAATGTGCAAACTTTACAATATGTTTAACTTTAGTTCCTTAGTCATGTGCTGCAACTAGTAATTTAAAAAACTATTACATTTAATGTGTATGCATTTCTCGTTATTTGCAATATTGATTTTTTGTTACAACTTTGTGATTTTAGCATCTACCTCTTGTGCTACACCTGGTAAGTTAAACAACTCTTTTTAATGCGCACAAATTTCTAATTGATTGCAATATTGATTTTTATAATATATTTTTTACCTTTAGTTCTTTCTATCTGTGCTACGCCTGGTAAGTTTCAAAACCTTTTTTCTTTTAACATGTGTATGTATTTCTTATCAATTGCATATTCTTTTTTGCAATTGCATTTCTTAACTGGTCTTTGACTAAAACCTTTTTTTTATAGTTACATCTTCAGCTGTCACATCAAGTAAGTTTAAAAATTATTACTTTTTAGACTATGAATGCATTTATTAACAGTTGCAATTTTTATTTTTTATTAAAACAAATTTTAATTTTAGTTTCATCTGCACCACTTTCAAACGGTAAGTTTGAAAATCTGGAAAGTCTCGGATTGATTATTGAGTTCCTCTTATTCCTATTTATATAAACTATTTAATACTTTTACATATGAATCTTATAGGTAAGTATATATATATATATATATATATATATATATATATATATATATATATATATATATATATATATATATATATATATATATATATATATATATCAACTTATCATTTTTCTATTTTATAATATTTGAGATTTTTTCTTAATACCAAAACGAAACTTCTACATACCAAAAACTTCACCAAAAAACTCTTTTAAAAGTAGTAAAAAATTTACTTTAAAAATTTTACCTTCAATTTTTTAATTAATTATTTTTGATACTTTAATTTATTATCCAAAATACATAACTTTTAATTTATTACCTTCGTTTAGTTTTGATCCACATTCGGAACAAAACTTCCCGTCTCTTGTTTGATTGCATGCATTACAAAACATGATGTTATTATTACATAGCATATTTGTTAAATTCGTTTGGTTAGAAGATTTATTTTCAACTGTATCTCTAGTTAGATTGGGTAGGAAATCAAATCAAAAGAAAAATGCAAGCAAAGTTAAAGTAGATATTAATTCTCAATGTCTATTACTATTTATCGCTCTTATTATTAACATATCACGAGGTTAATATAAATTTGCTGTTACAAAACAACAAGATGAATACGATTGGCTATGTAGTAAAATTCTAAGAAATAAGTACCGAGAACAAAAGCAAAGTTTAAGGCGGAGAGTAGTCGTATTTATGGGTCTGAATAAACGAGTTTCAAATGTTTACATTCTCGTTTTCAAAAAAGATGCGCGCGCAAACTTGTAGCTAGAAAAACAAATAATCGGAAATTTTATAGCTATTTGTATGTTAAATTTATTCAGTGATTCTTATTTACTCACTGATTCATTAATTTAACAAGAAATAAATTATGCCAACCAGATGTTGTGCTGTTGGTTGTTCAAACAAATTTAAAAAAGAATGTAGTTTGAAATTTTATAAATTTTCATGAGGAAAATCGCCTTTAGAGAAAAGAAGACGTATAGACTGGATCAGGAGCGGATCCAGGCTGTAGCAAGTGTAGCTTAATTGTTTTATTTTGTTTTTTTTTCTTTATTACATACATTTTTTTTTTTTTTTTTTTCATGCAAAAGAGAAAAATAATAAGATATGGAGATTACAAGTAGTCAAAATGCGGCGCTTCAAAAACTTATTCAAAATCGTAGCTGACTATGATGAATCGTAGCTGACTATGGTGAAATGCAAGAAGCAAACTTGAGTCAAGCTCGACTTGAACTTTACATTGCAACCAATAGCGACAGAGTATGGGATTTCCCCTCAAAAAATACTCTGCCGCTATTGGTTACAAAGTAAAGTTCAAGTCGAACTTGACTTCTTGCATTCCACCCTTAAGGCCGTTTTCCACAAGACGAAAAATTCGCGCGAAACGAATTTTTTCGTCGTTGAGCATGCGCAGATTAAACATTTTTGGCGATTATACTGATTTTTTTTCGCTTCTTCTTTAACTTGGTTAAAGATAAAGTTTGTTTGACTCCCATATTTAATACTTTTATGCTTTAATGCATTACTTAATTGAAATTGAGTGTTATCATCGCAATATATTTTCCTATATTAATTTATGAAAAACCACTAAAAACTTTCTACACCAAAATCAAACAAAGAACTTGTTGTTTTAAATGTTGTTTTAAACAAGGAACAACCATATTAAGTTTATCTTGTTAGGTTGACATTTATTCAATGATACTTTTATTTTTATTATTTGCTAAGATTTGTTAATTGTATCATTGATAATTGCAATATCCATGAAGTTTGCTGTTTTTGGGTTTTAAAAGCTTTTCTGATTTATTTTATTATAGTTTTATTGAAAAAGTTTACCTAAGTTTTATTTTTTATTTGATTTCAAACCTGTTTCTTTTTTTCATTATTTGACAAAAAGTTTATTGTAATGAAGCATTAAAGTTTATTTTTAAAAATATGAAAATATTTACAAATTGTTTTAATAAGTTTATATAAATAGTTACAGTATCTATTTTAATTTTCACATATTTTATTAAGTAAGCCATTAAATAATGTGTTTTAAAAAAAATAAAAATAAATTTAATTTTAAACAAGTTTAGATTAAATTTGTCGTTTTCATTTTCAAGTATCAATCTCCAATTTTTTTGCAGATCAAATCATTTTAATAAGCACAAATATTTTGTTGATTTAAATATATAGATAAATTTATATGATAATGTTTTGTGTATTATAAGGCATAAATACATTGACTGGCAATAGGAATACCAAGAACTAAATGTAAATACATCGACTGAGGATAAAGGTTCGGTCATGGTTTTAGTCATGGTTAAAAGTCATAAAAGACAAGTAAACCATCTTTTTGTTAAAAAGTATTTAAATTTAACTAGATGGTTTTAACATCGCGTAAATCAAGTAACATTCTTCCGCTCTAAACAAACAAAAAATAGAAAAAAGAAGTAATAGGGGACCTCGTCAGGGGCGGACTTAAACCCCGTCAAGTGCTGCAAGTGACGGGGTAAAAAAACAAAAATAAATATAAGTATTATGACGTCTAGCGCCCGCCTAAAGTTAATTGCCGATCTATATATTTTTGTTAGAAAATATAATTAGAAAAAGTTTACAGTGAAAACTATGCTTTGCAGACGTTTGAAAAAGTGTTTTTAAAAATTGCTAATGTAAACTATACTTTGCAGGATATGAGAAAATTATTTATAAAACTTGCTAATGTAAACTCAACTTTGCAGGATATGAGAAAATTGGATAAGTTCATTGGTTTACGCTATTAAAAGTAGCAATTTGATTCGTTTAGAAAAAAAATCATGTTTAGTGTAAACTATCCTTTGCAGAATTTGCAGCAGTAATTTGATTGGTTGGAAAGATCGGTAAACAACACAAGACAAAGAACTCCGTTTTAAAAACAAAGTATTTCCTTAAAATTTTAACGTCTAAGCATGGTTTACAACTTGATTGATGATGTACTTAAAAGATTTAAAACCGATAATCTTGCCGATTTAAATACTTTTTATGAAACTTTATTGGATACATTTATTTACAACAATAACAAAATGGTTAGTAACGAAGGTCTTTTAAGTTGTTTTATTGATGGCACAATAAGAAGAAATATATGTGCCGAAGTTTGTATCCCTTCTTACTTAAAAGACAATAAAATGCATTGTATTGCTCTAAGGTAAGTCAATTTACTTTTTTTTTCAAAAATAATTATCTTATTGTATTTTATTACAAAATTTAATACTTTTTTTAAAAATATTTATTGTTAATACCGTATTAATCTATTCTATAAAAAAATCTCGTTGATTAATCAATATTTAATAAGTGTCAAAAAAGGTCTGAAGCATCTGGAAGTTGTATGTACAGCTCTGCATCATTATTTTTTGTTGCTGACAATACACTGATGGATGTGTTAAGAGTTTTAACATCCCTTGAAATTTATATACATGCTGATTATTACTGTAAGCATCCTTTATTTTCAAAAATATTTTCTGATTATAGTTCTCATTTTATTAATCTCAAAAGTTTGTTGTGTATGTCAGTATCTCATTCCGCATTAGATTCTGGCTTCGAAAATAATAATATTATTAAAGCTGAAGCAATTGCAAACTGTGAGAGCACAGAAAAATTGGCTGGTTTTTTATGTTTGTTAGGTTTATCATCGGTTCTTTCTTGTAATATTGTTTCCTGTTACCCAGATTTTAGTGTTGAAAAGTATAAAATATTTTTTAACCAAGAGATCTCACCACGTACTCCCATTAAATTTTGTTCCATATTTTACATTTTGTTTTGTTATGATGGGAATTTTCAGTCATGTACATTTCAGCATAATCACTATATCCCACTAATTTTTATTCCTAAAAAGCGTAAACTTTCCAGTATATCAAAAATAATAATTTCGAAAAAATTGCTACCAGTCTTGTCACCTAATAAATTTCTAGATACAAAACAGACCATTGATCAAGTTGCTACAATTGTACCCAGTACAGAAGCTAAAAATCCAAATAAAAAGTCTTACTCTATCCTTACATTCTTTCATAAAACAAACCCAGACTTAGAACCTACTAGTGCAATCTTACAAAATACATCTTGTATTCTAAAATCAAATAGTTTTTCTTCTCAATTAGCAGTGTCTTCTTCTCAATACACAACATCTTTTCAATCATTAACATTAAATAAAGATGTTTCTTCTCACTCAAAAACATCTAAGAACAGTGTTCTATCAAAATCTTTTTTTACAAAATCAAAATCAAGCATCAGGAAAGTACCTAATTTTTATAATAATAATATTGAATGCCCTTCAAACATTTATTTACCACCTAAAGAAGTACTAAATGCTCTCCAGTCTTTTGAGCAAAATGATGTTGCTTTCTTTAGACAAAAAGTTGAATTTTTATCTGACCATGAAATTTTTTTATTAACTAAAAATATGTTTATTCGCAATGAAGATTACATTTTCCCAAAAAATTCTGGCCGTCAGTTTAGATATCTTTGGTTGAAAGAGTTTTCTTGGCTGAGATATTCTAAAAGTACTGATGGGGCATTTTGTTTATCTTGTGTATTATTTGGCAATAAATTCAAACTAAGATCACGTAAGTTAACACATTTGTATTTGGAGCCTTTCAAAAAATGGTCTGATGCTATTAAATCATTTTCAAATCATGAGTCAACTAAAAATGGTTTACATGCATTTACTATGCCTGTTTTTAATATTTTTTTGAGTCATTCCTTAGGCATAAGTCAACTAATAAATGTCATCATTGATACTAATGTAAAAGAAAAAATAATAAAAAATCGCCAAATACTTCGTCCTATTGTTGATGCTATAATTTTTTGCGGTCAAACAAATACACCTTTGAGAGGCCACAGAGATGATTCACAATATCTTCCAGAGGCTGAAGAGTATTCGAAATGTGGAACTGGTTGTTTTAATAAACTTTTAAATTTTTCTGTACGCAATGGAAATGATGTTTTAGACTAATAACTGTTCAAAGAATGTCTCTTACATTTCGAAGACTTCACAAAATGAAGTTATTAAATGCTGTGGTGAAGAAATTAGTGAATCTATACTATCTGAAGTTCGCAAAAATGTTTTTCAATAATTGCAGATGAAGCCTGTGACTCATCTACTAAAGAGCAAATGTCATTAGTTTTACGATTTGTTGATAGTGATTTCAATATCAGAGAAGACTTTATTCAATTTATTCATTGCAGTGAAGGAGGTAAAGGAAAAGATTTGTTTAATGTTCTTTTAAATTGTGTAAGCAACTTAAATCTAGATATAAAAAACTGCAGGGGTTGACAGATATGATGGAGCCAGCTCTGCCTCTGTCTATATAAATGGTCTTTCTGCTCAGGTTCTCAATATAAATTCAATGGCTTTGTATACACATTGTCATAGCCATGAACTGAACTTATCAGTTTGTGAATCGTGTAATGTCCAATTAGTTTCAGAGGTTTTTAATAAAGTTTGCGAACTTTCTTATTTTTTTAATTATTCAGAAAATAGACAAAAGTTTTTAGAAGCTAGCATTTTAGAGTGAGAACCTCAAATGCATAAAAAAAAATTAAAAGATATCAGTAGAACTAGATGGATTGAGCGTATAGATGGTTTAAACACTTTTCTTGAGCATTATTTATCTATTTTCCATGCTTTATGTATCATGGCTTCCCCTGAGAGTTCTGTTAACAAAAACACACAAAACAAATCTTCTACTTTTTTAAATTCCATTGGCACTTTTCAATTCGTCTTTACTTTAGTTGTGACAACACGTGTCTTTGATTTTACTTTACCTGTTACTCGGTTACTGCAATCAAAAACTATTGATATCTCAGACGGTTTGCACCTTATTATAGCTCTTAAAAATACATTTATTTCCATCAGAAACGATATAGATAGTTTTCATAATAACTGCTATGAAGCAGCATGTTTGCTTTCAAGTAAAGCTGAAATTTTTGTTTTAAAACCAAGGACCTGTTCTTTTCAAAAAAAATCGTTCAAATGTTCCATCAAAGTCTGTTTCAGATTACTTCAAAAGAGCTGTTACTATCCCTCTTATAGATCATGTATCTACATCTATATCTACAAGATTTAAATCAGCAACTGTAGCTGCATATAAAGGGTTATCACTTATTTCATTTAATATTATTTCTTTACTTAAAAGATCCAAATCCCAATTGTGTTGGAGGAAGCAGTTTGAAACATTCTGTGATTTTTATATAGATGATTTCCCTAATATCAGTGCCTTGAATGGGGAACTAGTTCTTTGGGAAAAATACTGGGAAACTTTCTCTGGGACTATTCCTTACAATATATCTTTAACTCTTAAATCGATATCATTTCCTGGATTTGAAAATATTAAGATAGCTTTAAGGATACTTGGGACACTTCCTGTTATTTCATGTGAGTGTGAGAGGAGTTTTTCTGTTATGCGTCGGTTAAAAGACTATATGAGAACAACAATGTCAGAAGATCGACTTAACGGTTTGGCATTAATGTATATCCATCAAGAAATTGTTCATTGTATTGATAATGTTATCAATAGATTTTCTATAAAAAATAGACGACTTGATTTCAATGATTAGTGTCTATACTGTTTATTCTATAACACGCCAACAACTTCTGAAATTTTTGTCTATTATCACCTCTCTTCATATAACAGCTAACAAATAGGCATGGAAACCCCTGGAAAGGCCATGACTTCAATGGTGTCCTTAACAGGACGGGTTAAATGTAACCCCATACTTTTGTTTGGGATTAGCTATATGATTAGTGATCATAGTACAGGCAAACATTAACCATCTCTTTTTGACAATCTTTTTATATCATTTTCTAGCGACAAAATAAAAAATTTAAAAAATTATTTTCATTAAATTTTCTCTCAATCAACCTAATAATATTCATAAGGTTTTGTGCCATTTAAATCAGTTTTTTGCTGTATAGTCAAAACCATTAGCTTTCTTTTTACTTCATCAAAAATGATCTTCTTTTATGTTGTTAAAGCTTAACTTGGTATGTCTTTTTTTTTTTAATCTTGTTATATAAGAATATATATAACTTTTTATTTCACGATGTATATAAATCCATTTGTATTTTTGTCTTTCTCTTTTCAGTTCTTAATTTTTCTTTCTCTGATTGTCCATGTCCGGAATAAATATGTTCCTAGACATGCTGATGAGCCCTGATATTGGGCGAAACAATCATTTGTTGGTTTATATATTTATTATATATTTATATATAAAAAAAATTTCAAAGCAAAACTAAGATATGAGCTTCTCAATGAAATAGCAAAAAGAAAAACCCTTTAAATCCTTTTAAATGCCCCCTATGTATTCCCTAAATCCTCCTGCCCTTGGGCTGGAGGATTTAGGGAATACATAGGGGGCAGGCTATGGGAGCGATGGCCTCCCTTAGATGTTTTTTTATAAGAACATTTTGTAAAAACGAAAATTAATTTGGTAGGCTGTTTAAAAGTGGCATAAAATTGGGTAGTCTAAATTCTTTTTTTTTTGGGCTTGCCTGCTTAAAAATCATTAAACCTGTAAATCGTCCCCTTTAATCGTTTGTCTCGAACGAAAAAAAAAATTGCCCACCCCTCTTTACTACATAGTCCGGATCCGCCCTTACTTTTTCCTCCCCCCCCCCCCATTTTTTCTATTTGCTTTGTGGGTGTAGTTGCGTCACTTACAACATGGCGTAAGGCGCATTTTTTTGACGGGGTAAATTAAAAACCTGCGTCCGCCCCTGCTCGTGTATTACTATAAGCCACCGTACATCCAAGACTGGGACAAATAGTGTGTGATACCTTCCCCTCATCCTCTAACAATGAATCTTTGTTAATTATGTCTGCAAATTTAGCTCTTTTAGACCAGCAAATTGGCGTATGTAGACCATATAGTACAGATGCAAGCTTGAACTTTTAGAACTGTCGCAAAGGTGAAAAGGGAGGAATTATATTTTTTTTTGTAAATAAAAAAATAATAATGGCATTTTTGCTACAGTCAATAAAAATCCTGGATCTGCCCCTGCTAATGTACAATATGTAAAATATACTTTATGTTCTATTATTATGTTGGTGAATTGTACGTGTTAGAAATCACGTAGATGCGTGTTGAAAGTCAAGCATCTACGTAAGTTGTTTCAACTGTAATTAACAGTATATTCTCATGGGACTTTTTAATTTAATATATATAGAGAAAAGATTTTTGTATAGGATGTTAGAAAGAATATATAAAGCTATAGATTATAAACGTTATTAAATTAAATAGGCGCGACGATAAAACACTTTATGTAATTCACTGTAAGAAAACTCAGTCAAGACAAACCAGTTACTTATATATAATATTTTTACTTATATAAGTAATATATAAGTAACTGCATTGTCTTGACTGAATTTTCGTACAGCAAATTAGCAGAATAAATTATGTATTTGTGACTTGTTTGACAATACTTGTATTATACATTCTATTATAATTCTATCATAAGCATATACATTTTTTGGGGTAGGGGATCATCTCATCTTGGAGAAAGAAAATTTGGATATAAAATCACCACTTTAATGTGGTATGGGTATGTGGCGATGATTAATTTATTTGCAAATGTGTTTTATTTATTTTTTTTCATTATTTCTGAGTGCATTCTAAAATGTCAGTTTATGTAACTCAACACTTTGTAGGTTGGTCGTTTTAAACTATTTTGTGGGCAGTCACCTTCACACCTGATGAGTTAATGTATGAACAATATATATAATATAATAAAGATAGAAAACAGTTGTATAATCAGACGTTGTCACATAAGGTGATTTCAGGTACGTCTTTTTAAAGTAATCAAAATCTCAACAGTGTTTAAAGTATAAGGAAAAACGTTTTTTCTTACAAAAATATGTCAAAAATATCTTTAGTTACTCAAAATCGATCTAGTTTTTATAAATTAGGATAAAATATTAGAAATAGGATTTTGCCGATTTTAATATTTTGGAAATATTAGGATAACGTTGAGTTTAGAAACCATTTGATACAGAAAACACTGTTTTTTGATGATTGATTCTGACAATTTTTAACATTTTGTTGTCGTTAAAATCTTGAAGCTGGTTAATTAGCTTCAGGGTTTGTAGAAAAATATTATTTAAGATAATTATTTAAGATTTTACTTATTCATTAGCATCACTTGGTGTTGTATATTTGGTATCGTATTGGAAAAAATATCGACTGATTCGTTAGAGAACATTTGAAGCGTTTTCCTCGTGGATTGGCTGCAGATCTATGACTGGATTTTTTTACTTATTCCTTAAGGAAGATATTTGGAAAATAAAAAAATGTTAATGTCAAGAACTCATTTAATGACTATAATGAAACCATGTGATTTGTTTATTAGGTACCTATAAAATAAAAGATTTCCTCAACCTTGAATTTTGCATTTCTTCTGTAAACAAATCTAAAAACTCGTAATTGTAAAAAGCATAATTATCGCAATAAAGAACTATTTGTCGTCAATTATGACTTTGATGACACGCTGTTTGCACGTTTCAGAGATACGTAGAAAATTCAACAATATGCCACCTCCTTAAGATATGTCTTTATGGTCCCTATGAAATGTCTAAAAGTTGTGACTTAAGGACGTGCTTTTCTGGTTATTTTTGGTACGTGATATTTAAGTGACTTTTTGGTCTTTATGAAATGAACGATTTTGTTCATTTCATAGTGACCAAAAAGTCACCTGAATATTACGTACCAAAAGTAACGAGAAAGCTCTCCATAAAACATCAATGTATTTCTCACTTGAACCAATTAATACCATTTATAAAAAAAAAATTTTAACTAAATACCCTTTTGTTACTAGCTTTTTTCTTCTCAATAGAAACTTAATTAAGAAATTTGTGTGAGCAAATATCTAAAGAATACTAATGCCATCTTTTATTATTATTCTTTCAATATATTATTTAATTAATTACACTTTTTTTTATTTTTTTTATTATTTTTATTGTTACTACTACTATTTTTCTTATTGTTATTACTATTATTATTTATATATCTTTGTTTTTGTTGCCTTAATATTATTTCCTATAATGATACTCGAAGTAGTGCAGTAGTTGAAGTAGTTTTATCATTATTGTTATAACTATTCTTTAAATTGTTTATTTTATAATTATTAACTATACTATAATTATCTTACTATTGCTTTATCATTTATAATTCTTTTTACGTTTTTATATTGTAGTTATTATTTTTTATATTATTTTTATACATATTATTATTATTATTATTTTTATAAATATTATTACTTTTAACTTTCTTTTCCTCTTTTTTTTTTATCTTCTTTATTGTTATTGTTGCTATTATGTATATATATATATATATATATATATATATATATATATATATATATATATATATATATATATATATATATATATATATATTATGTATATATTTATATATATATATATATATATTATGTATATATTTATATATATATATATATATATATATATATATATTATGTATATATATATATATATATATATATATATATATATATATATATTATATATATATATATATATATATATATATATATTATGTATATATTTATATATATATATAATATATATACATATATATATATATATATATATATATATATATATATATATATATATATATATATATATATATATATATATATATATGTATATATATATATATATATATATATGTAATATATATATATATATATTATATATATATATATGTATATATATATATATATATATATATATATTATATATATATATATGTATATATATATATATATATATATATATATATATATATATATGTATATATATATATATATATGTATATATATATTTATATATATATATATATATATATATATATGTATATATATATATGTATATATATATATGTATATATATATATATATGTATATATATATATATATATATATATATATATATATATATATATATATATATATATATATATATATATATATATGTATATATATATATGTATATATATATATATATATATATATATATATATATATATATATATATATATATATATATATATATATATATATATATATATATATATATATATATATATATATATATATATATATATATATATATATATATAAGGGATTGCAATCCCGCGGGATCCCACATGAGTTACTGAGTTTTGAAATTATTGCTTTTAAATAAAAAAAAAGTAATTCTATAAACAAAGACGAAAAAGATATCAAATTAAAGATTTTAATGTATTTGCATAACAAATTCATTTAAAAGTTTACTAGTCATTAAATGCACAATAAAATTTATACTGAGAAACTCGTTCAAATTTTTTTTTGCTTTGTTAATGATTAGTCATAAAATAGTCATGAAGTGCTCAATGAAATGTATACTGAGAAACTCGTTCAAATTTTTTTTGTTTTGTTAATGACTATGTTGAAATTTTTGCCAATGAGTATATTGAAATTTTTGTTGATGAGTATGTTGAAAACGTTAAATTAAAAGGTGATTAATAAAAAGCGCACTACTTTTTAACAAGACTTCAAAAATTATTTACATCAAGATTTTAAAATAAAAGTACCTACTAACCATGTCGCAAATTAAAACTATATGGAATTATTTTAAAAAAAGTAATAAAGGAGAAAATGCGAAGTGCATTTATGTTCGGCTATTTTAAAAATTAGTCACAGATCAACAAAAGGGTTATTAATCCATTTAAAAACTAAACATGGAACTGATTTAAAAATAAACGTTTTACAACAAACGTTTTACAACGTTTTACTTGTTGTAAAACGTTCAACTTCAAAACAGCATGAATCAGTTGAACTAGAGTCTAAAATATACATCGACTGCGAAGACGAAGAGGTAATTCTATCAAAAAAGGTCAAAACAATAGACACGTTTTTCGTAAAAGAACTTTCTATTGAAAAAATGGTATCGCGTATTGTTGCTAAAGATGGCTTTACATTTAATAGTTTTTGCACATCTTCAGATTTGCAGTATTTTTTTTCAAAGAGTGGTTTCCGGTTCCCTACTTCACCTAATACTATAAGATCGATGGTAGTAAAATTCTGAGATTCTGTAAAAGCCGATATAATGCAAAAATTTATATCACTAAAAAAGCAAAATCAAAAGTTTTCAATAACGTTTGACGAATGGACATCACAAAATAGTCAGAGATACCTTAACTTAAATGTACATATGGGGGCAAAACACTTTAATCTTGGATTGATTTGAATCCATGGATCGTGTAATGCAGAATGTTGCGTCAAGTTAGTTGCAGGAAGGCTAAATAACTTCAATATCGACCTCCAAAAAGACATTATCGCCATGACCACTGATGGAGCAAGTGTGATGGTGAAAGTCGGCAAAATGATGTCTTGCTATCATCAACTATGTTATGCTCATGGAATACAACTTGCAGTTATTGATATCTTATACAAGAAAAACAACGGAGAAGTCAAAGAATCGTTTACTACAAATGAAAATTGCGAAGAAGAAGATGAACATGAGAACACTGATGATGATGAAGTTATAAATAAAGAATATGGTTTGACAATAATTTTGGACCGACCATCTGCTGAATTGGCTAGCAATTACAAAGATCTCATGAAAAAGTGAGAAAGGTTGTGAAAATATTTAAAAACTCTCCTGTCAAAAATGATACATATTTACAGAAGTATATTCTACATGAACACGGCAAAAAGCTTAAGTTGATTCTTGATTGTAAAACTAGGTGGAACAGTATGTTCGATATGTTAGAAAGATTTCATAGACTAAAAGTGTGTATTGAAAAAGCCTTAATTGATGTTAGGTCAGAAATTCGTTTGACCCAATAACAATATTCCCAAATTAATGACTTAATTATTTGTCTGGCACCACTAAAACTTGGTCTCGAACTATTATGCAGGAGAGAATCGAACCTTGTCACTGTGGAAACAACTTTTAAATTTATGTTAGATAAATTACAAAAGCAATCATCACTTTTGAGCATTGATTTAGCCGTGGCACTTCGTTAGAGGTTTACACAACGTCGTAATAAAAATTTAAATGCACTACTGGTTTACTTACAAAATCCTAAAAAATATAAACAAGAAATTAAAAAAAATGAAAATACTTTTTCAATGCCGAAGAGAAACGTTATGCGTCAAAAAATAAAAAAAATATTGACAAGAGTTTATACAATTAAAAGAAATAAAGACGAAGAAAATGAACTCGAAGAAAAAGAAGCTGTAGATTCTATTAACAATTCCCAAATACTTACTCCTACAATTCTATCGCTGAAAAAAGAATTGGAAAATCATATACAGAAAGACAAGAAAAGCTGGACAGAAAATGTAAAGGAGATACCAAATTTAGGTTCTTTAGACTTTGATAAATTATTGAAGCAGGAAATGTCTGCCTATGAAAATAACAGAGTAAGAGGCAAGTTTCTAGATATAGCTCATAATGACTTGATGACCATATCACCAACAAACGTAGAGGCCGAGCAAGCTTTTTCAGCTGCTGGCTATATATGCAGTCCTTTGAGGAGTAGATTATGTGATGATACTTTAATTAGGGTCTGTTTGTTAAGAGCGCATTTCTTACAATGATACTTTCTCATACTTATTTTTAAAAATAAGTAAAGCTAAAAGACGTTTTACGTATTTTTATCTTATCCTTTTGTTCATTAAGTTAAGAATTATATTGATTTACAAATGAATTGTGTTTTTGGCTTCATTTACCTCATCTTATCAATTTAATAAGTTGAGTATATTTTTTCTGAAATAATTGAACGAAAAATACAATTACCATTTTGCCTTTTATAACGTGCATAAGAAATCTACCCGTGCGGGATCCGCACATAAATTAAAAAATCTGCGCGGATCCCGTGGTATTGAAAAGTGTGCGGGATTGCAATCCCTAATATATATATATATATAATATATATATATATATATATATATATATATATATATATATATATATATATATATTTATACATAACACATATTTATAAATTTATATATATATATATATATATATATATATATATATATATATATATATATATATATAAATAAATATGTATACATATATATAAAAATATATATATATATCAATATATATATATATATATATATATATATATATATATATATATATATATATATATATATATATCAATATATATATATATATATATATATATATATATATATATATATATATATATATATAATATATTAGTGATGTGCCGGGTACCTGGTTTGGACTCGGCAATTCGGCTGTTTTACTGGGTACCCGGTATCGGCCATTTTGTTGCAGTGCCTGGCGTCGGGTATCTTCAAATTGATTTTTCCTTTAGTATAAACTTTAACCATTAAACGTCTTGATATAAGTCTAAGAGTGTTATGTAGTCGATAACTACTAACTTCGATTAACTTAAAACAATCTCACTTAAAACATTCTTTAATAGGGATGTACCGAAGCTTCGGCTTCGGTTCGGCCGAAACCATGGGCGTTTTTTGCCGAATCATTGGCTTCGGCAAAAAAAAGGACATTACTAAGCTGGCATTCGACTGAGGAAGACATTTTTTAAACGTTCACACGACGTCTGTTTTCCGATTAAAACGTAGTTGAACGTTCAAAATTTTTTTTTTTCTTTTCTTCTTCTGAGAAATTTAAATAAGCCTCTATCTATAATGATCTATACAGTTGTGAAGATTAAATGAATCCAGCAACGGCTTTTGGAGGTGGCAAGGCTGTGTGTAGGGCGGCCAAAAACGGCACGATAGCGGATAGAAAGTAAAGTTACTTAATGAAACACATTGATTTTTTTATAATCACTCAATATAAGCTGATTTAAACTGTAACATTATAGTAAACTTTATATAATTAAATACCATAACCCTAATATTTAGTTATGATCACTCGAGCTTAGCAATAAAATTTATTTATGCATTAGTTGGTAGTAAAATAATAAAAATTATTAAAATTTAATTTTTTTAGCATTTAGTTATTAGTTAGCATCAACTACTAAAATCCGAGTTATATTAAATTATATAATTTTTAATATCAAATTAAAATTAAAAATTAAACCTGGAAATAAATCTTCATTTAAATTTACTTAGATGTAACTCAAACCTCCGGATTTTAAGTAATAAAAAACAGCGCACGAGAGTTAAGAGAGTTAACTATTCTCGAAATTTTTAAAAGTCTATACAATAAGTTAATTTTATCACACGAAACAATTTTTATTCAGAAAGTTTGTTTTACTAAGTCACAGACAGAACACAGAAAGACACTACACAGAAAGACACTACACAGAAAAGACACTACACAGAAAAGACACTACACAGAAAAGCACAATTGAAATGTAAGTCAATTGCGTTTGTTTTTGATTTTGTACGCTGGATCGTTAGTAAAAGTAAATATACCTGCTCTACAAATATAGGTTAATTGGTTATTTACGACTTCGATTTTTTTTAATTCAAATAATATTTGAATCAAAAAATTGAACGAATATTGTTTATTTCAATAAATATTATTAAAGGTAAGAAAATAATTAAACTTTCTATTTCAATTTTCAGAATTGTTATTACAACTTTAAGTTATCCATTAGCGCATTATGGCTACCTCATCGCGAAGTAAAAATCCCTTATGGAATTATTTTAAAGTGAGTGATGAAGATGTTGGCAAAGCCATCTGCATACTTTGCAAGAAGATTTTGTCTAGAGGAAGTAAAGACGCACACAACATGTCAACAACAAATTTACAAAATCATCACAGGTAACTCAGCTAACTGTTGCTGAATTCAATTACTATTCAGTATTCATGATTTTGTGACTGGATCGGGGCATGTCTTGTCGAAAAATTATCTTTTGTATAGAAAAAAGTTAACGTAACTTATCTAAGCTTATAATATTATAATAAATGTTCTGGTGAGGTGGGAAAGATACATACCTCTATCCGCCACTTAGATCCGTCGCTGGCCATTGTTAGTTACAAGTTGCTAAGTAATTTTTTTAATTCGTTGAATTTGTTTCAGGTCTCACTGCGGGAGATTTTGCAAAGAAAAGAATTGTGGCAACTTGATAATCCTAAGGCTCAAGCTATTACGAAGCTTATTGGAGAAATGATATGTTTAGACTTGCAGCCATACTGTATTGTTGAAGATAAAGGTTTTATCCGACTTTTAAAGAATTTAGCTCCAAACTATACAATACCTAGTCGAAAGTATTTCTCCACAAAAGTCATTCCACTTATGTATGAAACCATAAAAGCCAAAGTAAAATATGAGCTTGATCAAGCAGATTTCTTAAGTTTAACTAGTGATGGTTGGACCTGTCAGCACACAATTCAATCGTATTACAGTTTAACAGCTAGATTTGTAACGCATGAGTTTACAGTTAAACATGTCATCTTACAAGTTACACACTTCCCTGAGTCGCACACAGGGCACAATATAAGTAAATTCATAAATGAAGCGCTACAATCATGGGAAATTCCCCATGAAAAAATTCATGCAGTTTTAACTGATAATGCAGCCAATTTAATAGCTGCCATTAAAGAGTCAAATTTGGGCGATAAACATCTTCCATGTCTGATACATACTTTACAACTTTGTATTCAGAAAAAGATCTTTAGAGAACAAAGAACAGCAAGTGATACAATAGCTGTTTTTCGAGCATTAGCAGGACATTTCCACTACTCATCTAGTGCTGTGGCTAAACTAAAGGAAATTCAAAGTCAATTAAAATTGCCAGAGCATAACATAATTCAAGATGTTTCCACAAGATGAAATTCGACATAACTATATGCTTGAAAGGTTCATTGAGCAGAAAAAAGCTATTATATTGTATTGCATTACCAGAAATCAAACAAATGCAAAAAATCCTACGGAAAATCAATGGCAACTTGCTGAAATGCTTGTATGCATATTAAAACATTTTTAAATTGTAGTATGCCTGCTTTCATTGAATAAATTATTATTAACTAAATTAACTCAATAATAGACTGTAGCTTCTTAGTTCAACTGATTCAACTTTTTAACAAAATTTAAAACAAATACCAAATTTTGTGTTCAAATTAAAATAATGACTACTTTTATATTTTTACATTTTACGTGTTTACATTTTTATGAATTCTTTCAAAGAATAGACCATAATTTACCTTAAGTATTAGTAAATGTCTAAGATTTAGCGATGTAATCTTTCCTATACCTGTTAGATATATAGAGTTAAGACTCTAAATTTTACTCTCTAAATTTTTGTACAAAATTTGTTTAAATTTTTTATAATATTGGTTTTGTTTTATAACTTTCCTAAAATGGGCATGTAGGCCAAAACATTCAAACCTAAAACATTGATATATAATTTTAAAAACAACTTAATTATTCAAATCACCGTGTTGAAGTAAATTGAGCTTTAAATTACGTATAACTTAAGCCGAAGCTTCGGCTTCGGCAAAGTGGCTTCGGCCGAAGCTTCGGCTTCGGCAAAATTGCAGCTTCGGTACATCCTTTTTTAATACATTTGCAAAAAAATTTATACAGTCATTCTGGGTAACTTTGAATTTGCGGGTAACATTGAACTAAACGTGTAAATGTTTTTAAATTTTTTTTCTTTGGTATTTTCTTTGCCTGTTGCTTTAACAAAGAATAACATGATGAATTATCTTTTTTTACAAAAGTTTGACCAAAGAAAATTAAATTTTATTTCTTAAAAATAATGTTTTCCTCCATTTCCAGTTACACAGTCGAATGTGGTGATAACATCGTGTGTTTTCAATTTAGAATATTTGGTATTATATTGTAATTATCTGAATAGATTTTTAAGTGTTTTATTGAATTATTTTTTGAACTTTAATACAAACTCAAAATAATAGGATTTAACATGTTTTTTGCTACAAAAAGGATATTTATTTCCACTTAGCTAAAATATAACCAAATTCAGGGTAACTTTAGACAATCAATATTTTCCAAAAATGCTTTTTTTGCTGTCTGAGTAACATTGCAATAATACATAATAAATAATAGGCATCTTTTTATTATAGTATTTTTATTATATAATAATATATGATATTATAAATATTTAAAATTATACTATCTATTACTAATATATAAATTTTTGATATTTATGCCAAGTAAATGTTCGACAACTCATCCTGGCACAAGAAAATATGGCACTAAATCTAATTACACCAATTCTACACTTCAAGAGGCTTTAGCCAAAATTAAATTTGAAAAAATGTCGATTGGTAAAGCTTCTAAAATTTATAAAGTACCTAAAGCAACATTATTTTATAAGCTAAAAAGTAAACACTGTAAATCAGTAGGGCGCCCTACTGCCCTTAGCATTGATGAGGAACTTTGTTTTGAAAATCACTTTTTTTTTTTTTTTTTTTTTTTTTTATTTGCATTCACTCCCAACAAGGCTGCAAGCAACCACTATTAAGTTGGGAGTTACTAGGAAAAAAAAAGAACAGAGTTATAGAGCAAGGAAACGGTTGACAGAAGACTTGAAAAGTTGAAGGTTGTATGAGTCAGAAAAACATGAAGATGGGAGAGAGTTCCAAAGGATTGAAGTGCGGGGAAAAAAACTAGATGAATAAAAGTTTTTAGAGCATGCAGGGACAGATACAGTAAACGAATGAGACTTAGCTGAATGACGAGTAAAACGAGAATGAATTTTAGTTGATGGAACTAGAGATGATAACTCCTTTGAGCAGTGACCATGATAGTATCTGTAGAAAAGAGAAAGAGATGCAACTTTACGACGATGGGAAAGAGGTTCAAGCTTAGCAGATAGTCCAGGTCCAACAACATTTACAATGCGTTTTTGGACCTTGTCAAGAAGAGAAAGTGAATCATTAGAAGAACCAGCCCAAATATGACAACAGTATTCCATACAGGGATGAATAAGAGACTTGTAGAGGTAGAGAATGGAATCAGAAGTAAGGAAATGGCGAGCACAATAAAGAGAAGCAACCTTAGCAGAAGCTAATTTAGCAATCGATTGTATATATGGTTTCCATGAAAGGTCAGTAGTAAGCGATAATCCGAGAAGACGTAAAGAGGACAACTCAGTAAGAGGATTGCCATTCATTAATATAGGAATGTTGACCATATTACGGTAAATGTTTGCAGTAAGCAATTGGGTCTTTTTAGAGTTGAAATTCACAAGCCACTGTGAACCCCAATCTATTACTGAAGTGAGATCAGATTCAAGATCAGCTGCTTGTTCTAGGCGATCGAATAGAGAAGACTTTTTGTCAAGACAGGAGTATAAAGTTGAGTCATCAGCAAAAAGAGCTACTTTAGATGAAAGGTTGTCAGGAAGATCGTTTATGTAGATAAGAAACAAAACAGGGCCCAGGATGGAACCTTGGGGAACCCCAGAAGTTACTGGAAATAAACGAGAGTGTTGGCCTTCAAGGATGACTTTAATAAACCGGTCAGAAAGAAATGATTTGATAATCTCAAAAACTTTCCCAGAAACACCATATGAAGCAAGCTTATGGAGAAGACCAGCATGCCAAACTTTGTTGAAAGCTTTAGATATGTCGAGAGCAATAGCCCTAGCCTCACCGCCTCCATCTAATGCACGATAAAATCTTTCAGTAACAGCAGTTAGCAAGTCGGCCGTAGAGCGAGAGGATCGAAAACCGTATTGATTGTCTGACAGCAGTTTATTTGACTCAAGATGAGATGTGAGGAATTTGTTGATCAAAGACTCAAATACCTTGCTAATAACAGAAAGAAGACTGATCGGACGATAATTGGAGGGGTCAGAATTTTCTCCAGAGTTTTTGAATATTGGAACCACAGATGCCATTTTCCAACAAGCAGGAAAATAAGACTCAGTCAAACACTTGTTAAATAGTTTAGAGAGAATTGAAGAAAGTTCTGGAGAACAATTCTGCAAGACTGTGACAGGAATGTTGTCTGGACCACAAGCTGTAGACGAGTTTAATTGAGATATGACTTTAGCAACAGAAGCCGGAGTGATTTGAATGTCTAACAATGGGTCAACCTGTTTGACTGGAATGGAAGGAAGAGAATAAGATTTAAGAGTGGAATTAGAAGAAAAGTTCTTTGCAAACAGTTCTGCCTTATCCCTGGGAAAAGTAACAAGATCAGTCCCATGAATGAGAGATGGAGTGTTAGATCTACCCTTGTTAACAATGCTGTTGAAGATTTTTCAAAAGTCTTTAGAGCCTAACTTCTGCGATAAGATGCGAGATTTAGTGAACTGAGAATAATGGAGTTTAGCATCAGAAAGCACCTTTTTACATCGATTTCTTGCAATAATAAATAGCCGTTTGCTCTCAAGAGAGTTGTTCCTTTGAAAAAGATGAAAAAAATGGTTACGATTGGATATAGCAGCCGCACAAGAAGGAGAAAACCATGGAGTAGAGCGAGGCTTGACTTGAAACCGACGAGAAGGAATAAAAGCTTCCATTCCAGCCTGAATCCAGGAGGTTACGTAGGAGGCGCATTTGTCAGCTGAGAGAGAAAAAACATCAGCCCAAGGACCATCACGAAGAAAATCACGAAAGGAATCCCAATCAGCTTAAGGGTAGTAGTAGGTGGTGCGATGATAAGGTAAGCCCAAAAAAAAAGTACGAGAAGAAAGATTTATAGAGATCATTGCATGGTCAGAACCACCTAAGGGAGAAAAGGGAGAAACTGAACATAAGCTAGGGTCAGAGACAAGACATAACTCAAGGAGTGAAGGTAAATGATTAGGGTTGTCAGGAAAACGAGTCACAAAGTTAACTATCTGAGTAAGAGATTGAGAAATGCAGAAGTTAAAGGCTTTAGTGCCAGCAGGATCAGTGGTGTTAGAGCCAAGCCATTCAGTGTGATGGGCATTAAAATCATCAACAACAACAATATTGGCAGAGGGGTAAAGAGAGAGGGCATGGTCAATTTGATCAGAGATAACATCTAAAAGAGTGCAATCATGGGAAGAAGGAGAACGATAAAGAACAAAGAGAAAGGTGATAGAGTGAAGAGGTGCTAGGCAAAAGCACATAAAAGAATGGTCAAAGGATTCGAACCTGATTTCACGACAAATAGGGGAATTAATGCGTATGTATACCCCTAAACCTAGCATGTGACTATTGGAGTCTTAACGAATCAAAGGATAGTACCCATCAACACTGACATCTGAAGAAGGAATTGCAGAAGTTAAATTTGTTTCACTGAGTGCAAGCAAGTCTGGTGAATTTTGCAGGAGGTAAGACTCAACTGATGGAAAGTTGCTTCGTAGACCGCGAATATTTGTAAAAGATATATTAAAATATTTAGGTGGTGGGGATGGTTTTTTAGGTTTTAAATTTTTGGTTACTTTGGTCATGATTTGGGATTAATGAGAACTTGACTCATTCATAGATAGAGCACAGCCTCCTAATCAATGAGCTATGTAGTTGTCTCAGTCCTGTTAATTAACCCTAAGCCGTGACATAGGGCTCCTTATGTGGCCTTGACAATGCACACCAAAAGCATTAACAGGGACACCATCCATGCGCAACATGGCACTGTTAATACTCTGATATTTTGCAGCTGTTGATGGAATCAGCCTCTCTGAGAGCTACCACAGAGTTCGGGAAACCTTACTACCAGCCGGCCTCAGAACCATTAAACTGAGTTTTTTTAAGTGACAAAGGTATACCAATTGGAATTAATGATTTTAAAAGTATTGTCAAAATCTATCTGGATGATAGTGGAAAAAATATACAACAGTTTAAAGATAACCGACCAGGTTGGGAGTGGTGTAAACTTTATCTTGACAGGCATCCATCATTAAAAGAAAAAAGTCAAATCTCATTGTATTTCAAGGAAACGTGCACAGAATAATTATTGTCAAATAAAATTATTTTTTCAAAATCTAGAGAAGGAATTAAATGGAGTAACGCCAGATAACATTTACAATATGGATGAAACAGGGTTTCATGATGACCCTGAAAAAAAAAAACTTATTTTTCGTCGATCCTCTCGCCATCCAGAACTTATAAGAAACACAACAAAAACTTGTTACACTGTCGTTTTTTGTGGAAATGCCTCAGGAAAACTAATTCCACCATTTTTCATTGTTAAAGGAAAACACAGTTGGTCTGACTGGGTTTTCAATGCACCATAAGGATCAAGAGTGGCAACTTCTTGCAGTGGCTGGATGGAAATTCAAATATTTGAAGAGTGGCTGTTAAATCACTTTGTTCCAAATATTATAAATAAGGAAGGTAAAAAAATTCTGATTTGCGATAATTTAAGTGCTCATATATCTTTAAAAGCCTTAAATATAAGTGAAAAGCATAATATAACATTTATATGTTTGGTACCCAATTCCACACACCTTTTACAACCTTTAGATGTTGGATATTTCTCGAGTTTAAAAGCTGATTGGAGGTCAGTTTTTAATCAATGGCGTAAAACATCCAGAGGAAAAAAGGTTAATAACCTGCCAAAAAATTTGTTTACGCAGCTCATTAAACCTACTCTTAATGTTGGTAAAGAAAATCTAGAACATAATCTCCAAGCAGGATTTAAGGCTACTGGCATATATCCATTTGTATCAGAACATGTTCTCTCCAAATTACCCAGTTTTACAAATATTCAACTCAATATTGGAGAATCGTTTAGGAATTATGTTGATGATATTCATCTTAATTATGAAGTAAGCAAAAAATTTAAGTTACCAATAACAGCAGGGAAAAGTGTATCAGCCACTGAGGCAGAAGCATACTATAAGGAAAGAGACAATAAAAAAAAAAGTCAAGATAATATTCGAGCAAAGAAAAGAGGAAGACCACTTGGATCAAATAATATGGTTATGAAAATAAACAAAAAACTTAATATTTTATAAAGTTCAAGCATCGTAAATGTTAATCAAGTTATTGAAGACAATGAACAAGTTTTACCTGTATCTCAAAATGATGCAGTTTTTCATTGGAGCAAATAAACAATCACTATGTACATGTTTTCCTTGATCATGATTATTTTGTAAAAGAGTTAGTTGTAACTCAAGACTAAAAGAATGAAACACTGTAATATTTAGTTTTATAGTCAATGGTGTTTATTTGTGGAGAATTATATAAAATTAATGTCTTAATTATTTTTTCTTTTATAACCTTAAAAATTATTTTGTGAATATTTTATTGAAAAACTTGTTTGTTTATTCTCGAAATATTTTATTGAAAAACTTGTTTGTTTATTCTAGAAATATTTTATTGAAAAACTTGTTTGTTTATTCTCGAAATAGTTTAACTAGATTTTTTAAAAAATTAATTTAAACTAATACAAAGAAATTTAAACAACTTTTTAGATTTATAAGATTAAAATTGACATTCAGTTTAATAGTGTTCAAAGTTACCCGAAATACGAGGGTAACTTTGAACGCCTACTTGAACATTGTTTTTTTACATAATATCTAGCAAATTTAAAAAAATGATAACAAACTAGAAAAAAGAGATCATCAGAACACCCTTTATGTAAAAATATTTGTTATCTAGTTAGTAAAACAATTTTTGTAGAGATAAACCTAGCGCAAACCGTTCAAAGTTACCCGTAATGACTGTACGGATACAAAAACTGTAACGCTAAATGAAATAATTCGAGAATACGAATAAAAAGAATGGGAAATAAAGTTTTAGAATAGCTTCTTTTTATTCTGTTAGAACATAAGACAATTTTTAGCAATTTAGTTTTGAATGAAACGCTTATAAGGCTTTCGAACGCTTATAGCACTTTTCATTCCTATCAAGCAAAAATCATAAAAGTAGAGATTTAAGCTAAATATAATACACATTTTTCATATTTTAATTTCAAGCGTATTATTAAAAAAATTATCTTTTTATATAAAATAAACGAAAAATTTGATATCAAAACTAGTTTCATTATCTTTATAGAAATTTTATTTGAAAGAAAAATTATGACAAAAAAAGTATAGCGTGGAAGTTCTTTGATGTAAGCACGACTCCTCATATGAGTAAGTGCAAACTATGTGATAGTTTAGTTACGAGAGGAGGAAAATCTTTCAAGCCTTATGGAATTACAGCAATGGTAAAACATTTGCGTTTAAAGCATTCCAAAGAGTTTGAACTTGCGGAAGAAAAAAAAAAGGTTCAATCATTGCCATCTATTTCTGAAGCCTCAGTTGCTTCTACCACCAATACATTACAAAGTAAAATTATTCAGGCTTTACACAAAAAAAAATATTGAAATATTGATGACCACAGATCTATTCGAATCCATAAAATAATAGGAAAACTTATCACATTGGATATTTAGCTATTTTCTACTGTTGAAGATACGGGAATAACGACACATTTTAATCATTCGCCAATAGCATGTGCAAAATTAAAATCAATTCAGCAGCAGTTAAGTACTGTACCTCACAAAATGAAACAAGATGTTCCAACTCGCTGGAACAGTTCATTTAAAATGCTACAAAGAACGTTTGAACAAAAAGTTCTTTTGGCCACCTATGCAGCAGAATATGATGAAATTAAACTTCCTACTAATTATCAATGGGGAATAGTCGAAAAACTTGCTTACACTCTTGCTCCATTTGAAAACTTAACAAAAAAATGTGGTAGGAGGGACGAAACTTGCGGACAAATTATACCATCTGTTCTTGCATTAAAAGTTTTATTACAAAAAGCTTCATCAGGTGATATATACGCTGGGATTATGACGATTATTGATAAACTAATAAAATCTGTTACTAAAAGACTTGATAAATTTTTGCTAAATAAAATGTTATGTGTACCAACATTTTTGGATCCACGATATAATTTACTTTATCAACATGCAGATGAAAATGTTATTAACGAGTGGGTTGAAGACTATATATTATATATAGTCTTCAACCCACTCCTTAACAACATTTTCATCTTCATGTTGATAAAGTAATTTATATTGTGGATCCAAAAATGTTGGTACACATAACATTTTATTAAGCAAAAATATATATATATATATATATATATAGAAATATTAAATATATATATATTATATTATATATAATTTTATATATAATACATATTATATTATATATAATATTATATATAATAAATATTAAATATATATATATTATATATATATATATATATATATATATATATATATATATATATATATATATATATATATATATATATATATATATATATATATATATATATATATATATATATATATATATATATATATATATATAATATATATATATATATATATATATATATATATATATATATATATATATATATATATATATATATCTTCTTGACTCGATTCATGGGATTTGCTTGTGTCTCTGTTTTTATGACTTGGCAACTCACTCTATTATCTCCAAATGAGGTTACAGTTCTAAAACTCAGTTTTATGGTTCTGAGGCCGGCTGGTAGTCAGGTTTCCCGAACTCTGTGGTAGCTCTCAGATAGGCTGATTCCATCAACAGCTAAAAAATATCAGAGTACTAACAGTGCCATGTTGCGCATGGATGGTGTCCCTGTTTGTACTTTTGGTGTGCATTGCCAAGGAAACATTGGAGCCCTTTATTACGGCTTAGGGTTTATTAGTGGAAATGAGCCAATTGCTTGAGCTATAAAACAATGTACTATCTATGTTTCGAGTCTATCTATGTTTCGAGTACTATCTATGTTTCGAGTCCAGCTCTTTGACAAATTTAAAAATGAATAAAGTAACAAAAACTATAAAACACAAAAAACTACAGTCATCACCAAGTTCGCTAAACCCATCATTCACCAATATTCGTGGTCTTCGAAGTAACTTTTCTTCTGTTGAGCCTTATCTCTTGCAAAGTTCACCAGACCTACTTGCTCTTTGTGAGACTAATTTGAGTTCAGCTTTCTCATTTTGTGATCTTAATGTTGATGGTTATCTTCCTTTAATTCGTAAAGACTCCAATAGTCACATGCTTGGCCTAGGTATTTACATTCGTAAGAATTCACCCATTTGTCGGGAAACTAGGTTTGAATCCACAGATTACTCTTTTATGTGCTTTTGTTTAGCACCACTTCACTCTATCACCTTTCTCATTGTTCTATATCGCTCTCCCTCATCTCAAGACAGCACTCTTCTTGATATTATTTCTGATTATATTGACCAAGCCCTCATTCTTTATCCATCAGCCAATATTGTTGTTGTCGGTGACTTTAATGTTCATCACACTGAATGGATTGGCTCTAGTGTCAGTGACTCTGCAGGCAATAAGGCCCACAACTTTTGCCTTTCTCAATCCCTAACTCAAATAGTTAACTTTATAACTCGCTTTTCAGACAACCCGAATCATTTACCTTCTCTACTCGACTAATGTCTTGTTTCTGATCCTAGTCAGTACTCAGTTTCTTCACACTCACCCTTAGGTGCGTCTGATCATGGTTTGGTCTCTCTAAAACTATTATCTCATTCTTCTTTATCATTAGAATCCCCCTATCATCGTACATCTTACAACTACCTTAAAGCTGACTGGGACTCTTTCCGTGATTTTCTTCGTGATGGCCCCTGGGTAGAAATCTTTCGTCTCCCTGTTGACAAATGTGCTTCTTACATAACTTCGTGGATTTGGGCTGGCATAGAATCCTTTATTTCCTCTCGACGATTCCAGGTCAAGCCTCACTCTTCTCCATGGTTTTCCTCACATTGTGCTGCTGCAATTGCCAATCGAAACCATTACTTCCATATCTATCAGCAAAACAATTCTCCAGAAAACAGACGTCTGTTTATTACTGCTAGGAACCATTGTAAAAAGGTTTTGTCTAACGCCATAGCCCGCTATTCTCAGATCATAAAATCTTGTATTTCATCACAAAAATTAGGCTCTCGTGACTTCTGGAGAATCTTTAATAGTATCAATAATAAGGGCAAGTCTGTAATTCCACCTCTTTTGTATGGTTCAGACTTTGTCACCTCACCTAAAGACAAAACTGAATTGTTTGCCAAGAACTTTTCATCAATATCATCTCTTGATGCCACTAGTTGCGTTTTACCTGATATACCCTTCAAACAGGTTGATCCATTGCTTGACATTCGTATCACTCCAGCTTCTGTATCTAAAGTGATTTCCCGCTTAGACTCTTCTACAGCTTGCGGCCCGGACAACATACCTGTTATAGTCTTGCAGAAGTGTTCTCCTGAGCTGTCGTCTATCTTTTCAAAACTATTCAACAAGTGCTTATCAGAGTCTTGTTTTCCAGCCTGCTGGAAAGCAGCATCTGTTATCCCTATTTTTAAAAATTCTGGAGAGCGACCTGACTCATCTAACTACCGTCCCATTAATCTTCTTCCTATCATAAGCAAGGTTTTTGAACCTTTAATTAACAAACACTTAATCTCTCATCTCGAATCTCATACCCTACTTTCTGATCATCAGTATGGATTTCGATCTTCTCGTTCTACGGCTGATTTGCTATCAGTAACAACCGATAGGTTTTATCGCGCATTAGATAAAGGTGGAGAGGTTAAGGCCATTGCTCTTGAGATTTCTAAAGCGTTTGATAAAGTTTGGCATGCTGGTCTCCTCCATAAGCCTTCTTCTTATGGTGCATCTGGAAACATCTTTAAGATTATTGAATCCTTCCTTTCCAATCGTAGTATAAAAGTTGTCCTTGATGGACAGCACTCTTCTTCTTATTCAGTAACCTCAGGGGTTCCCCAAGGTTCAATCCTTGGCCCTCAACTCTTTTTAATTTACATTAACGATCTTCCAGATATTCTCACATCTAAGGTGGCATTGTTCGCAATGATACTACTATTTATTCTTGTCACGATAAGAAGCCAACTCCCTCTGATTGCTTGCGGGGGGCATCTGAGCTTGAAAAAGATCTCACTTCTGCTACAGCATGGGGCTCACAGTGGCTGGTGAACTTTAATTCAGATAAAACTCAATTTTTTTCGGCCAATCGTTATCGCAATAATTTAGACCTTCCTATATTTATGAACGGTAATGTACTCGATGAGTCTCCTACCCTTTATCTTCTAGGATTAACTCTTACTTCTAATCATCCTTGGAAACCTTATATCAAATCCGTTGCAAAATTAGCATCTGCTAAAGTTGCTTCTCTTTATCGAGCTCGTCACTTTCATACTCTGGATTCTGTTCTCTATCTCTATAAATCTCAAATCCGGCCTTGTATGAAATACTGTTGCCATATCGCGACGTTAGAATTATCTTGTGCTATCTCCAATTTTTGAAAAAGTTGAGATTTTATTATTTTCAAATATTTTAGCATTGTGTTGTTCTACTTTAATTATATTGAAAAAAAATGAAACTTTTAAGACGGTATTGCATGCAATATTGCATTTTTCTATTTCCTTAATGAGCAAACTTGAAAATATTATCTTGTTCTATCTACAATCAACCAATCATATTACAATTACAAAGTTGTTCGGAATAATTTTATCAGTTTTGTTGTTTTCAAAATGGCAACTGCAAATATTGACCAAGAAATGGAACCTGCCCTAAATCAAAACGAAGGTAGTTTTTCAACTTAATTTGTATTATAATTTTGGAAAATTAGAATTCGACTTTCGCTTGTGCCATTTTAGATTAAATTTAAAAGTTATTATTTATACATCCTGGATAATAAAAAATTAATATTTTAATCGTTAGAGCTGCTTGGCATTACACCTTCTCATCGGTCGCCCCATGGTGGGGTTTCTAGGAAACGTAAAGCTGATAGGAGTAGTTGGAAACAAAGTGTAAGAAAAATCCAACGTCAGTCAGGTAAAGCTTATAAAAATACGAAAGGAGAACAAATGCCAAAAAGATCTATTGTTGCACTAAAAAGTTGCAGAAATTGTAAATTTAAATGTTCTACCAATATATCTGAGATTGAGCGTCAAATAATATTTGATAACTTTTGGACCTTAGATGATGACGAAAAAAAACATTTCTATTCTAAAGCTACAGAAAATCTGGAGAAAAAACGCTGTCGGACAGCTGCTGGTGACAATTCAAGAAGAAAAACATCTTATTATTATAGCTTTTTTGTTTCTAATACACAATATAGAGTTTGAAAATCATATTATCTTTCAACATTGAATATTAGCAGCCATAGAGTGTTTTACTTTCATAAGTTTAATAAATCTTTAACTACTGGAACACCATTGCAATCAAAATCAGGGAAACATGTTAAAAAAAGGTTACTAGAAGAGTCTAAACAAGTTGTACGAGACCATGTTAACCTTTTCCCAAGAATTGATGCTCATTATAGCAGGAAAAAGACACATAAAGAATACATGGAAGGATCACTAAATATAGGTAGAATGTATGATCTTTATAAAATATATTGTGATGAAAATGTCTCTCCTCCAGCAAAAGAACATATGTATCGTTATATCTTTAATCACGAGTTCAATATAGAATTTCAAAAACCGAAGAAAGATTTATGTGACACATGCTATGAGTATCGCAACATTGTTAATGCAAGCAATGAACAAACAGATAGTTATAATAAGCACATAAAATCAAGGAATGATACCAAAACTGAACGTGAAAATGATTGCCAAAATGTTGATTCTAAAACTGCAATTGTTTGTATTGACCTTGAAAATGTTTTAAATTTGCCTAGAGCTAATGCGGGAAACTTTTATTACAAACGAAAACTTTCAAATTATAACTTAACTGGTCATTGCTCGCTTAACAGGAAGGGTTATTGCATCCTTTGGCACGAAGCCATGACTGGTCGTGGAGGGAATGATCTAGCCAGTGCTGTAACATGTTTGCTTTTGAAAATCATGGCTGACCTTGACATAAATAAGTTCATACTTTGGTTCGATTCATGTGTACCACAAAACCGCAATAGTTTCATGTCAGCAGCTTTGTGTGAACTTATAATATGATACCCACAAATAAAAGTAATTGAACAGAAGTTCTGCGAGCCAGGTCATTCCAGCATTCAAGAATGTGACAACATTCATAGTCAGATTGAAAAATCCCTCTCTGCTGCAGAAATATTTAGTCCACTTGGGCTAGAAAGAGCTATTAAAAATGTAAACCGTAAAAAACCTTTCTGTGTTTACCAAATGCAATTAGGAGATGTAAAGAATTTTTCAGTTGTCGCTGGTTTGTCAAGTTATAAGTTAGTGCCTTATTCAAAGGTTAAAAATCTTGTTTATCGAAACGGACTGCCATACCATGTTTTTTTTAAAACCTTTTTTTCAGATAATTATTCACAAGCTCGTATAAATAAGTCTGTCAAGAAAGCAGCATCAACCATTGTTGCAAAACCATTAAATACCAATATACCAATGGCAGCTTGCTTTCGTGCTTCTTATCAGTCTATATCTGTTGCAAAAGCCAATGATATCATTTCCATGTATTCATACATGCCTGCTGTTGATATTACATTTTATAAAACAATAATAAATTGAACATTTACAAAACATTAATAAAGTCAAAATATTTTTAGGGTTGTTATATGTTTAGTATAAATATAAATAACATATTTATATATATATAATAATATAAATAATATACATATAAATAACATATTTAAATAAAATATTTATTTAGTATAAGTATAAATATAAAACACATTGAAATAATATTATTTTGAAATCTTGATAAAAATTTTTGTTTAGCTTGTGTTTTTTTTGTTTGTTTTTTTGTACTTTTATATTCATTTTCCCCCACTTGTTAGGTTTGGATGGTTTTCCATAGTGACATAAAGGCCACTATGAAAGAGTTAAAGCAATGTTTCACAACCTGATGCCCTTCCTGACGTTAACTTGAGTAACAATTTTTTATTTGTAAATATTTGCAATAACTTTTAATAAAAAGTTAAACTCTATTAATGGATACACTGGCATAAGAAAAATAAAATCAAGTTCATCTTGCATGGAGTTTGTGATTAGATTAGCTGAATTGTTGTGAATTATCAGATAGTTACATAATGTTTACACAATTTCTTTTATTATTACATTTTTTTAAACATAACTCTTTCCTATATACCTTTCAAAATTTATTTTATAGGTTTATATTATATTAATACGTTTATATTATCATTACGCAGCCAAATTTTCCGTTTTAAATTAGACGTCTTAGTTTTGTCCAGGGCCGGCGCCTACAGGTAATTAAAGTAAATGTAAGTCGTAAGAACAGTGTCGTTAGAGGCTCTTCTAAAAGTTCTCCTAATTAGGGCCTCATTTTATTTAAAAAAACTTAATTTTTTAGGTAATACAAAAAGCGTCTTATATTTTGAAAAGGGTCCCGTTAAATTAGGGGCCCATGCCCCTAATTTAGGGGCCCATGCCCATAAATTAGGAGTGTATGGTACTGCGTAAGAATAATTAGCAGGTAGAACAAAATTTCATCAATTTCTAACATGTCGTTGTTGAAAAATGTACTTAATATGTTTAATATATATGATGTAACAACATAATATTTTTGAATTTTACTAAAAACCAAAGTTATTTTGTTCTATCTCCAAAAGAGGGTGCGAAAAAAAGGGCGTTAGCGTAATTTTAAAAAGTTTTTTTTACCTAAAAATTAATAATAAAACATTTTTAAATCTTAGGAAATACCTAAATTCTCAAAATATTTTTTCAATTTAGCTGCGAACAAATTCAAACTTTGACATCGATTTTCTCAGTTTGCAAAAACATGGAGATAGCACAAGATAATTCTAACGTCGCGATATCTGGAGCGGATCTTCTAATGATGTCCTTTCTCTTTTAGACAAGGTGCAAAAACGCATTGTAAACATAGTTGGACCTGCTCTTGCAGCCAACCTTCAACCTCTGTCACATCGTCGTAATGTTGCTTCTCTTTCTCTTTTCTACAAATACTATAATGGGCACTGCTCTAAAGAGCTAGCGTCTCTTGTGCCATCCACCAAAATTCATTCTCGTGTTACTCGTCATTCAATTAAGTTTCATCCTTTTTCTGTTACTGTTCCTAAGTGCTCCAAAGACTCTTATTCGTCTAGTTTTTTTCCTCGAACATCAGTTCTTTGGAATTTTCTTCCTTCATCTTGCTTTCCTGATTCATATAATTTGCAATATTTTAAGTCGTCTGTCAATCGCTATCTTGCTCTACAATCTTCGTCTATTCTCTTCCAGTAACTTCCAACACTAATTAGTGGCTGCTTGCAGCCTTGTTGGAAGCGAAGATAATTAAAATATATATATATATATATATATATATATATATATATATATTTTATGTTGATTTTAGGTGCCCCAAGAAGTCCTTACGGTCTTCTTGGGGCACCTAAAATCACAGAGCACCGCGGAAGAGCATTTAATAGGAAGTTCACGCTTCTTTCCCAACCGATGTCGCAAAACTTGCCAAGAGGTGGGGTTTAAATCACGGATCTTACGTTTCTGTGGCAAGTGTGCTACCACTGCGCCACGGCTGCTTACGTACGGCTGTTTATATAATTCAGGGACGACGACACTGGGGGGCCAGGCCCCCCCCCACCCCACATATTTTTTCTAAAGAATTTTTTTTTTTTAAGAAAAATCTTGATATAGAGGACTTTTTTGACAAATTGTTGATTGTGCCCCTCTCATCATTTCAAAACCCTAGTCATCTGCCCTGTTATTGAAAAAAAGTTTTTATACAGTTGTAAAACTTCATTTAAAAACTTGAAAATACTCCATATTTTGAAGTAAACTTGCACATGCGCAGTGCGTTATTTTCAGCTTTAAAAAAACGTTTTTTTAAGGTCCCATAGAATATTAAATCAAATGATAAGAAAAATCCTTTTTAAAACGTTTTTTGACCTTTATTTAAACGTTTTACTTATATAATCGTCAATCAATTGACAATTAACCGTTTACCAAACGTTTGAAAAACGTACTTGTGCTCACTAGGATGTGCGACGACAGAATTTCACAGGAACAAAAGCATTAATTAATAACTATTGCACATATTCCTGTATTTTGCAAATTATTCATAAATCGCTTTGTAATTATTTATAATTACAAAGCGGTTGCCAAAACAAGCGTGAAAAACTAATACTTAATCAATTACTTCGTCGTTTTATCGTATTTGATTTTTTGAACATAAAACGGCTGAGAATGCTCGTTCGGACTCCTCACTTGTTGGCTGTATAGATAGTATATAATGGCTGTATAGATGGTATATATACCATCTATACATCTATTATATACTATACATCAGCCCACATATATGTTGGCTGTATAGATAGTATATATGACTCCACACTGTTGGCTGTATAGATAGCATATAATGGCTGTATAGATAGTATATGTTGGCTGTATAGATAGTATATATGACTCCACACTTGTTGGCTGTATATATAGTATATAATCATTTTTTTTAAAGGTGATCACATCTTAAGCTACTAGTTTCAAATTACATTATTTTTTTTTTGAATTTTAAAAGTTATTTTTTACCCTTATAGGTTGTGTTTATATTGCTGCCAATCGTTTTTCCTTCACTTCATTTAATTTTTCACTTAATGTTTTGACATTATTTTACTCAAGTCAGCTGCTGTTATTTTACACGCCGAGTTTAAACACTTTTTCAGGTTTATCATAATTTTTTTTATTTTGGGTACTTGTATTTGGGAGAAAAACTTCTGGGTTTTTTTTTGAAGTATCCTGGCCTTAAGAGTTCTTAACGGTGTTCTCATAAATTCGGTGATTCAAAGCATCATTCAATTGTTTTCCGATTTCAAATTGTTGTTCTATTATTTTTGTCAACATAAACTTGTATGAATTGTCAGA
This sequence comes from Hydra vulgaris, assembly GCF_022113875.1. Taxonomy (NCBI): domain Eukaryota; kingdom Metazoa; phylum Cnidaria; class Hydrozoa; order Anthoathecata; family Hydridae; genus Hydra; species Hydra vulgaris. The sequence goes on along the minus strand of NC_061156.1, from coordinate 15,494,460 downwards.
AAAAATTAAAGTTGCATTTTGTTGACAAAATGCTATCACAGTTGGTTTATCAGGAGAAAAAGTACTACTAAATCAGATATCATTCTAAATTCTTTCTCGTTTATCTTAATTGAATCATCGATGTTGCAATCCAATTCTAAATCTAGAATTGCTTTTTTAAGACAATAATTTTTTTAATTATAACTTCACTAGTTTAAATTTTTGTTTGCGTTTTTGTGATCTTTTAAACATTTTTACAATTTTTCTGATGTTTTTGTTATAACCAATAATTTGGTACCTCATTTTAACTTCAGACGATTCATTAATTAACAACGAATCGTTTGAATCTCGAATATAATTTTCCTCTTTAAAAACAGTTTCTACTTAAAATAACGATAACTAAAGTTTATTTAATAAACCTTATGTATTTATATAATTTCATTAATTAAACGGACTTTAAGTAAACTTTTGTAGTTTAATAAACTTTCTGTATTTTGATAACTTCATTAATTAAACCAATGTAAATAATTTTTTGTAAATCACGCACGCATTTGTAATTAAATAAAGTGGACATAAAAATGAAATTAAAATCACGCAAACTTTGGAATTGAAATAAATTAGAAATTTCAAAATAAAAAGGTATTTTTTCTATTAAAAATGTTTGATCTTCCAATTAACAAGTGCTAGAATTCTATTTATTTTTAATTACATATTAGTTTTAATACTATATTATATATACATTTCTTATATGTTTAATCGTACAAAATATGTACGATTAAACGTATAAAAAATGTACATATAGTAAATATTGCAGATAAATATTACTGTTTTTAGTTTGTATTTTCGATAAAATACAGAAAGAGGAAGAATAAAAAAAATTATTGCAAAGAAGATAAACAGCTACAAAACCAAGCTGCTAAAATTCCAAAGCCTATATTTACATTTTATGATTACAAATTAAGCTTAGACTTTTTGTACTTTTATTTTTTTATGACAATCCCTAAATCCCGGTAAATTATGGAGTCTAAACCCGGGATTTTGGGACGGACAATTTGTACGGAAAACTGGGATTTTGGGATCCCAGGATTGCCATCCCTATCTGCGATTCACATCCAATCGCGAACATTCATTATAAGTTTTTGCTTTAGTTTGTAAAGCTATTTTCTTCTTAAGTCTTGCATTCATTTTAACTTTAATAAAATAAAATAAAACATACAAAAAACTTAATAATTCATTACATATATACTTATGAAACATAGTAACAACATATATACAACATGATAACAACATATATACAACATGGTTATCATGTTACAATTACATTAATTTTTAGTAGTGACAAAAAAGTTGAATCTATTAACATAAAATTAAACCTTAATTACCTAGACAAAGAGTAAAGGATCTTTTTTATAACTTTGTGAACTAAAATGTAATCAATATCACAATGAAAATCTACAATTAAAAACCAAGTGCAGGATACTTATAAATATATTTATCAAAACATGTGGAAATTGGTTTATTATGGACCAAAATTCCCGATTTCATGTCTTGAGATTTAATGATTAAATAATTAATTTACTTTACAGCAGATTTTAAATAAAGTATATAACACGCTGTGACAAATTAATTTATTATTTTATTATAAATAGATGACTTTAAACTGCTGTCACAGTATGATTACAATTTTAAGCATCTAAAACAATTCAAAAAAGATGCACATTATAAATATACCATTAAAAAATTCAAGATTGAACATATAACATTTAACATTGTTAACATAATATTTAAATTATTTAAATTGAAACCCAAATACAATGATTTTCATAATTGGAAATATCCTGATAAAATCTGTTTATCTAACTGCAACATTAACTAATCAGCTAGGAAACAAAGAATAAAAAAAAAGAATTTCAATTACTACCTGCGTCTGGTAGGTATAAGGTATTGGGTAGCACTAAAAATGTTTACTCAATTAAAGATATCCTCGATTAAACTCGATTACACTCAATTAAACTCGATTAAACTTGATTAAAGATATCCTCTTTAAAATTTTTAAACCACCTATTACTCAAGGATCTTTTCCAGATAGCTTGAAAATAGCAAAAATAACTCCAATCTTTAAAACAGGCGACCCTAAAAACGCAACAAATTATCGTCCTATCTCAGTTCTACCAGTCTTTTCAAAAATATTTGAAAAAATAAAAACAACAGATTGTACACTTATCTTATTGACAATAAACTTCTTTATAAAAATCAGTTTGGTTTTCAAAAAAAAAGTTCTACTGAACACGCTATTTTCCAAGTAACGCGCAGTATTGCCGACTCTTTTAGGAATTCTCAATTTACTCTTGGCATATTTATTGATTTGTCAAAAGCTTTTGACACTGTTAATCAACATATTTTATTAAAAAAGCTAGAAAGCTATAGTATAAGAGATGAAACCCTAAAATGGTTCAAAAGTTATCTAAGTAACCATAAACAATTTGTTTATAACAAAGAATCTTCGCCTCAATTTTTAACGAATATAGCATGTGGTGTTCCCCAAGAATCCATACTTGGGTCACTCTTATTTTTAATATACATAAATGATCTTTACAAAGCTTCTAATTTAGCGACAATAATTTTTGCTGACGATACGAGTTTATTTCAGTCAAACGAAGACATTAAAATACTCTTTAACAATATGACTGAGGAACTTAAAAATATTTCAAATTGGTTCAAAAAAAAATAGGTTGTCTTTAACACAACTATATTATTTATTTATTCATTGCCATTTAAATTATGCAAATATAGTATGGGGAAACGCTCACAAAACCAAACTTAAATCTCTCTATCGACATCTGAAACACAATTAATTTTTCGAATCGTTTTTCAAGCTCAACACCACTTCTTAAAGAAATGAAAGTTTTGAATATTTACAAACTAAATGTTTTGAATATTTTATGTTTTATGTTTAAATGTGTAATGATTGTTATGCAAAACAATTAGCGATTGTAAAACAAGCAAATCCCTTTTGCAAATTGCACAAAAACTTATAACGAAAGTATTCCCTTGAGAGAATTCCGCACGAGGAATTTTCGGTTAAAAGCCAGTGCGCTGAATTTAATTACAGTTGAAGGTTCGACGCGAAACTCTACAGAGTTTTATATTTAAACTAATTGTAATAATTTAATATGAAAATATTGAAATATATAGTAAATAAAAATCATAGTCGAATTCTCTTTATAATAAATATAAAGACAAAACATTACAAAATGTAAAGAAAATATATCACCTAATGTAATTATAAATCTTTATAATTTGAAACCTAAAAACAAATATAATCTTCGTGCCAGTAAAAGTATCAAAGAGCCATATTGCCAAACTAAATTTGACCAGTTTTGTATTTCTTATTGTGGTTTTTCTCTTTGGAATAAAATAATTGTACCTAATTTCGATTTTCCTTTTAAATGGTCTTATTCTTCTTTTAAACGGAAAGTAAAAGATTATCTTTTCAACACAAAATATTTATATCTATTTTTAGTATTTAAGTTGTTTTTTTATTTATTTTGATTTATACTTTATTTTGTTTATTATATAGACTGTGAAAAATATTAGAATATTGTATTGTTTTTGTTATATAGATTGAAAGGGCTTCGTGAGAAGATCCTGTGATCTTCTAGAAGTCCTGCCGTTAATATAATCAATGTAAATTTACCTTGTACATATTCTGGCAAATAAATAATAATAAAAAAATGTCAGTAGACTTATGAACATCGAGAAAATAGTTCATCAAATTTGAATAAGGTAATTGTGCAAATTTAGACAGATATCTTGAAAAATTTCAAGTATATAAAGGTAGTCTACTGATTTTGTTGTTGTATTGTGCTAAAAAAGTATAATTAAAACTCAAAAATATAAATAAGTATTAAAAAAAACTATTACTTGATGTATTAATTAGTGTGCAGTTTTATTTTTGTGCTAATTTTTATCTGACAGTTACATGTTTATTTGTATACATACAAATACATGTATAATTATTTACACACATATAAACATGCCAACATATAAATATATATACTTACACATACATATATACATATACATGTTTATATATATATATATATATATATATATATATATATATATATATATATATATATATATATATACATATAAATATATATATATATATAAATATATATATATATTTACATATAGACATGTATATGAATATATGTATGTGTAAGTATATCTATATATATATCTATATCTATATATATATATATCTATATATATATATATATATATATATATATATATATATATATATATATCTATATCTATATCTATATATATATATATATATATATATATATATATATATATATATATATATATATATATATATATATATATATATATATATATATATATATATATATATATATATATATATCAGCTTCCTGATGAACCTATTCATGGTGAAACATGCTGTTGAAGAGCACAAAAATTAGATAAGTGTTTTTATTAAATTATATTATATATATATATATATATATATATATATATATATATATAATATATATATATATATATATATATATATATATATTATATATATATATATATATATTATATATATATATATATATATATATATATATATATATATATATGATCTAGTAATCCTTTAGGAATTACTAGCAATTTTGATAAAGTTCTATTTCGTTAGTATTTTGCAATTAAAGATGTATATGGATTCTTGATATTTTATTATTTATAGTATTTTTTTATACTAATACCTTAGGTGATCCAGAAAATTTTATCAACGCGAATTCATTAGTAACTCCTGTCTATATAATGCCAGAGTGATATACTCAATATAATAATTAATTCAATATAATTAAATAACATTGATTTTATTTTGTTATATTTTGGTTTTGGAAAACTCTATACCTCTTTTTTTCATTTGTATCTGTTTCATCTAACTTCAAATAAATTTAATGATTTCGAATTTTTTTTTCTTAAAGCGTGTTCTATGATTATTGTCATCTCCTACACTATAACCTGTTTAATTCAAAAGAATAATGCAGCCTAGTACTATAGTATCACTTAAACAAAAAAAACTGTTATAAATTTTAATTATAACAAATTTGTAGAAGGCAATATTTTTTATTATTTTATAAAAATAAAAATTTATTCAAAAATATTCAATATATTGCCTTAATTTAGTTATATATATTAGGATAATATTGTAAACTATATTAGGCCAATATTGGCCAGTATATTATCCCCATTATTGGCGCGATATTATTTACAATATTGGCGCAATATTATAAACTGTATCGGGCCAATGTTGCAATGTGAACATTTGTGGCCAATATTGGCCAATATTGGACTTGAACAATATTGGCACAATATTGTAGCGCCAATATTGGCAAAATGTTCAAACTGCAACATTGGCCCGATATAGTTTACAATATTGCGCCAATATTGTAAACATTATCACCCCAATATTGCGCCAATATTGTTTGCTACTAGGGTATATTGTTATGTGCAGAAGGTAAACTTAAAAATTAATCCTAATGATATATAGAGCGCTAAATACTAATAATTTTTTCCTGATTTAGTACCACATCTATCCTGCACTTGTGAAATATCATTATGAAAGAGACACAAAAACATTTTTTTGTTAACTCGTGAATCATACAATAAATCGGTACACCGAAATGCCACACACAATATATCCAGAATCTAGACTTTATGTTAACATTAACTTCATTAGAATCTAGATTTTAGGTTAACATTAAGTTGTTTATCCGTTGCCTCCATATTCTAATAGGAGCGCTGTGCAGTGCCTCTAGTACAGGTAAAATTTATATTAAAAATATATGGCGTTCTATTTTATTATAATTTTGATAAAGGAATCCAGTTTTTTTTTTTTTTAATTAAACCATATTTTGCGCGCGTAAATGATATTTACACGCGTGATACGCTTGGTAAGTACACGCAAAATTTATTTTTAATAGCAATTTTAACTTTTTTTTGACTCAAAACATTATAGTATTGATGTATCACATGTTTTTATATGACAGTTATAAAAATTTTTGCTGTTTTTTCACCTTTCTGACTCGCACATTTACCAATGAAAAATATATTTGGATTTACAAAATCAAAATACCGTATTACATCCCTTAGACAAATCCCTCTACAAAGCTTATTTGCTTTCCACATGGAATGCAAATTGCCTTAAAATCACAGCTATCATTAGTTTTGAAAATTATTTTGAAGTTTAAACTCGCCAGTTAATCAGGTAATATTTTGTCATAATAAAAATATATTATAGGATTTGAATCAAATTATCCGGCCGGATAATTTTTAAATATACGGGTATTCGATATCCGGTCGAATAATAAAAAATGTTATCCAGGACACCCCTTTTCAAAAGGTCTTATTATAATTAGGGCAAAATATATATTTTTTTCTCTCTGCGTTCATATACACCTATCAATGGGAAAATGTTAAAATTTCAATCGAAACTAGTGGAATCTGTTTGTTTTTGATTTTAACTCACAATTAAACAAAAACAACAACATAAATTATTTCAAAACACTTTTTTAAAATTTTAGTAATGAAAATGTAAGCAAAAATTTGGCTTCAAATTAAATTTTGATTTATTATTACCCACATCAATCTTAAAAGATACTAAAACGAGACACTGAGGCGAGAATTTTGTAAACAAGTTTTCTAATAAATAAAATAAGCTCGGAAAAAGACGTTAAAACTGTGAGCTCTTAAAAATTAACCACAAGAAAATTAATTATAATCTATTAGTGGCATTATGTTACATTTAATTTAATTAATTAAGTTCTAGAAATAGTTTTTTTTCTTCCGTTGTTTATGAATTTTGTTTCACTGCGCGCCGACATAAAGTGTATAAGCATTAAAACAAATAAATACTTCATGTGCTAATTTTTTTAAATTTATAAATAACAGAAAAATTTTATCCTAAGTGAGCACCTCGTACACCCGTTGAATGGTTATTTAATGACTATAATTTTTACAACAATTTTACTCACAAAGTTAAATATCTGTTTTTTAATTTTACAAATTATTTAAAGGTAACAAAAATATATGCCATAATAAAAAAAAAAAAAAAAAAAATTAAGGAAAAATTACAAAATTAAAAAAAGAAATTATAATGCTTTTCATAAAACATAACTATAAAATACAAAATTAAAAAAACTCTAAAAAATTAAAAACTGCGGTCCAAATTATTCTAGTCATGAAAATCTTTTACGTGAGAAGCAACTATCTTCCAAAATAGATAAATATGTTTTAATAAAAATTCATCACTAATTGGCTCTAAAGAAATTGTTATTGTTGTTTCTTGTTTATCTTTATACAATTGCAGAGCTTCACTTAGCCTGAAAATAATTTAAAACAATGAAACAAAAAGACAATTAAATAATAAAACACAGTTAAACCCAAGTTAGGTAAACAAAGGTAAAAATCTAGTAAATTAAAAAAAAAAGTATACGCAATGTAATATAAATTTATAAAAACCTTTTAAAGAATGTTGATGTCAATAGAATTTTAGATTGGGTGTTAGAGAAAGCAGGGCCTAATTTACGGGGGCTGAGGAAGAAAGCGTAGGAGAGGGGGAGAAGGGGAGTGTCTAGGAAAATTTTATTCAAAAATTAGTCGGCAAATTGGGACACTGGAGTCAGAAAATTCGGATTTTTAGTTTGCAGTCGGCAAATGTCAGCCAACAAGGACTCTTTTTTTTTTTCAACCAAATTTTTTTTCTGGCCCATAGTCAGCAAAAAATCTTAACTTGACTCCTCCCCCTTCCTTTAAAATTCCTTTGCGACGGCCCTGAGATCAACTAGTGATTTCCAGTATATAGGCTAAATCATTTGTACAACAAACACATGCTTTCGAATAAGTTTGATTGCTCAAACTTAAATATCAAATTAAATTTTGGCTGTTAAGAATATAAAGAAATACTAATATTTTAGCAACTGTTTTCGATACTTAATGTGGTACAAAAGTGTCCAGTAAACATTATCTTGTGGCTATAAAAATTATCTTGTGACAATAATCTCCAAATAATTGCAGTTATAATTTATAACTTAATACGATTACATTTATTGATGCAATAACTGCACTCTTTTAGTTCTAAAATAAATGTCTGATTATTTTTCACAAGCAGTCACAAAAAATTGAGAATTTTTTATTAGGGTTTTAAGATAATGTGAATACAATAAAAATGTCAACAATGGAAGCTTTGATGGAAACTGGATCAATTTTGTGAAAATGGTTACGTCAGGCAATACTTCACGGTTTCCCCAAAATATTTACCTATATAATTTTTGTAGGATAGAGTGTGAAAACATGAAACAGAATTTTTACCTTGTTAAATGTGATAACTACGAGTTAGGATCGTCCATAAAGTACGTACGCTTTTATTTCGACCTCAACCCCTCGTCCCATATTTTGCCATACGCTTTTTTGAGTACCCTCCCCCTCCCTACAAGTAACTACGCTTATACCCAGCATTTTTTTATGCTTTTTTTAATTTAGTGTCTTCTTACTTTTATAATTGACCCACTGCTCCCCCATCACATATACCTGTCTTCCTCTCCGAGCGTACCTACTATAAAGACGATCCATTACATTATGGTGAATTTAAAAAAACTCTAAAGTTCGGTTGTTTAGATTTTTATAAACTTTTTGTTGATTATTAAAAAAAATTAATCCATAAAATGTATTATGTTGAGAATGTAACGTCACTCCCCCTCCCCACCCCCTTTATCAAAATAGATAAAAAATTTTTTTTCGTAAAACTTCGATTACATAAAAAGTATAAATTGAGGCTTATTAAGAAAATTATCTGTTTGTTATTAAGTAAAGATAAAATAAAAATGTATGAAACTTGTATTAACTACATCCGCTCTCATAATTAGGAAAAAACAACCGTTTTATCAGTTTATCATTAAGTTTAACATGAAATCGCTTGTACAATATCATATCGTTTAACATCAGGTTAACACAAAATTTAGAAGCATGGTTCAATAAATCGATAAACGTGCGAAATTTTAGCATAAAATCGACAGACTTTTCTTCAAAAATATTCCTCTTCAAAAGAAAATTTTTGCGATCTTACTTTTAGAATAAAAAATTTAAAATAAAACTTTGGTTTTTATTTTAATTGATTTGTTTACAATTTAAATGAAAGGTTTGTATTTGTAGTTTAAATTGAACATTTTGTTTTCATCATTTTATAATGAATTTAAAAAAAAAAAACGTTCCCTTTATTTTTGCATTTTTTATGTATTATTCAATTAGGAATTTCATTACATGGACTTATATATAGGCAACTAAAAAATAATATAAATCCAATTTGCATAAAAGTGGACATTAGAGGTTTTGATTCCAAGGTCTTCAATTGCTTTGTTTACATTTGAAATAAATTTTAATTATCATTATTATTTATTTTTTTTTTGCAATATAAAATTTATAATCTTATTAAAACGGCCGTGGCGCAGTGGTCAGAGCGCAGAATTTTTATTATTTTATTTAGAGCTTAAATAAAAAGTTCGTTTTTAATTTATTTAAAAGAGAAAATAAACTTTAGTTTTAAAATTTTGAGGTCGACATAAAAATGCCGATTGCAGACACTGTCAAGTTAGGCAGTTAGGCAGTATTGCTGATTGCCGACCCGAGTGCTGCTTCATTGAGTATTAAAGTTATCATTGGAAAGAAATATTTCAAAAGGTGTCTAAAGCTTCCCAAAGGTTTAAAAAGAAACTTTAAAAAAAACCAATTGTCTTCGAATTTAACTTCTATCCTATCTATTTCTTTTTTACCACCCTCGCAAGTTGAACTTTAATTTTTAAAATATCCATAAAAATTTTTAAAAATTTTCCCAATATTTATCAGATTCTGGATAAGAAACTTATTCCAGAATCAAGAAAAATTAAAAATTCACCAAGGCAGATATCCATTCAATCCTGCTAAAGTGGAGATTTGGAGCTTTGTTAATATTGACTTGACTGTTTTAAGAAATTTAGATTTCAATTCACTTCCTATTCAGCACACATACTAGACATAGTAATACCATTTTTTTGACACAAAAGTAGCTGCACAAAACATTTTCAAGTTTATTTTCTTTTGAATGTAAACTATTCCAAAATATTATAGATAATAGATTAGTGCCAACTGTATCATTTTTCATTTTTTGAACTTTTAGTATTCACTCACTGGAGAAGTATTCTTGTGCGTGTATATGAAACATACATACACGAATTGATTTTAAATTTTGATCAAAGTCCCTTAATGTTTCATTTTAATGAATGGTTACAATGGCTGTTAGTCAAAAACTGTATGCAATTTAGAACAAATGACTTTTAGAAGGAGGGACTGTTACTCTTTTGAAGACTGTACTGTACACCATTTCCTTTTGTGAAATTTCCAAACAGAACCTTTTATGTATTCCAATAAAAGCAACTAGAGTAAAAAAGCAGAACTACTAAAACCAGTAAGAGAAAGCCATCAACTATTGCATATAAAAGGTAAAAAAGAAATAGGCTTATTTATAAACAACAAGGCTCTACAACAATCAAAATCAGAATCTTGTTTTCCGCTCAACAAAGGTGTTGACAAAAATTTATGATTATTTCAAACAAAAAAGGGTGTGAAAAAATAGTGAAACAATTACGAATGGCTGAAAAGCTGACTCTAGAGTGAGTCCCTGGTGAATAAAAAACTTTCAACTGCATAAATGGACAAAATAAATAAAAAATTATTTTATTCAATGTAGTTTTTGCATTTTGATTTACAACTAAATTACTTTTAATACTAAAAATTAGCAAAAGTTAAACTCAATAAAACGATAAAATAAAAAAATAAAAAAAATAAACGTTATCTTACGTTAAAGAAATATCAGCTTCATTTCTTAATGGCAGCTCTAAAACAATGTACTCAGTGATTAGATTTATTAATTCCTTTCTGTCGACATGATGCAACGTGTTTTTCATTTTTTCTACCACTTCCTTTTCAAGGTCCTCACTCATAAAAAATTCTTTTACATGAAATGGAACCTAAGAAATTAAAGGAAAAAAAAAATAACATTCATTAAATACAATAACAAAAATGGAAGAGATTAAAAAAAACTTATAATAAAATACCTGTTTACTTGCATATATTCTATATGCTTGTTCAACAGTCAACATGAGCCATACAGAGTACAAGTGAGTCAAACGTATATAATCATGCATCTTAAAAATATTTATAGTTATACATGCACATGTTATATACATACATATATACACCTAAATAAAATTAAAAATATATAAAAAAAAAACGAACTTTTCCGCTGACAATGTAATCCTGTTCATTCATGCGAAGAACATTGGTTAGATAATCTCTTAAATACATGTTACAATCACCACCTGTAGATATTATTATACCAATAGCAGTTTCAACAGCTCGCAAAGCAACAGATACATCTGCTATATCAATCATTTCATCTAGCATTCTTTTTTGTTCAGAATAAGGTATAACAGTCTATAAAAAAGTTATCCAATTAAAAAAAAATTAATAATAGTAATAAAAATGAGAATATAAATAAAAACAATAATATATATATATATATATATATATATATATATATATATATATATATATATATATATATATATATATATATATATAACATAATATAACAATAAAAACAATAAGAATTGACAAAAATAGTTTTACTGAAATAATTTCACTGCAGTCAGAAAGAACTTACATTAAATTTATCCTAATATCAAAAGAAAAAAGAAACTGAGGGCATATAAAGCAACTGGAGAGATAAAAAGAAACCTAAACTATTGTGTCAACTTTAGGTGTGATGTTCTACACACAGTTGTAAGAAGAATATAAAAACTTTAGACGCCAAAAACTTTAGATGTCACAGTTGTGTGTAAATTGTAAAAAGAAGAGTTGTTTCACCAACAGTATAACTGTAAATTATAACTCACTAATTTACCTTTAACATAATTTGATGAACTTCAGTAAATATTAATTTTTTATAAATTTTTAATAACACAAACAAATCTGAATCTGTCTCTAAAGTTAGTTAGTAAAGCTAAGTTAAAAACTATATGCCAAAAAGGATGAATGATAAATTATGATAAAGCAGACAAAAGAGGTTTCACCTAAACTTAAAAATAAGGTCTAATTATATAAGTATTAAATTAATATAAAGAGCATTATGATAATAAAAGTTAATACTGTTGAGATAAAGTGCAATATCTATGGCAGACATTAATTAACAAATAAATAGTTTAATATCTTTAAATATTTGAATTGCTGGATCAAGTTGCCTCTTAACGGTTTAGTCTTTAAACCCAAAATTTCCAATCTTTTTTTGTATTCAAGATGTTTTATGTTAAATGCTTTATGTAAAACTTTCTCTAGTTCATTGATATTTTTTGTATAATACAGACTTCATGATTAAATTTAAAACTCTAAATTTGGTCTAACATAAGTACTATAAGTATAACTTTAAGATCATTTGAAAAGTGGTGAAAATGTGAAAATTTTTTAAATATAGGCAGATATTTTTTTAAAACTGAATGCTAGTCTGATTACATTGAAAATGAAAAAATTGCTGAAATATTTATTCTTATAATACCAACTAAAGAAATTATAATTTTAATTTATAAATTATAACAAGATAAATTATAATTTATTAAATATTAGAAAAATAGTTCAAAATCTACCATCACTTTCAAGATATACCTGAGGGGGCAAATTTAGTAACCGGTAAAAAAAAAAAAAAGTTTTTTAATTTAAGTACCCAGTATAAACCAAAAGAAACCATTGTCTAAAGAACAACTGAAATCAACCAGCCTATGAAATAACTCTAAAGCATAGTCTATAAAATAACTCTAAAGCATAGTCTATAAAATAACTCTAAAGCATAGTCTATAAAATAACTCTAAACCATAGTCTATAAAATAACTCTAAACTATAGTCTATAAAATAACTCTAAACCATAGTCTATAAAATAACTCTAAATCATAGTCTATAAAATAAATCTAGAACTTTTGCACTAAAAAAATCCATCATTCCATAAGTATTGACTCAAAGTAGATCTTTTCTGCTAATAGATTTTTTAGAATTAAAATTCAAACCAGAATGTGAACAATTAATTGATACATGTTTACTCATTTTTTTATTTCTGAAATAAAATTCAGAAATAAAAAAATTCAAGAATAACCGAGTTACTTTGTTTTTTTAAAGACTAACTATTATTTTATTCATAAGCTTTTTGACCAAATAGCTTAATCAACTCAATTAAAGCTCATTCCTAATTAGAGAGATGTCTGACAAAAGGTAAATGAAAAGTATCATATTTTGTTGCTTGATATATATCCAATCAAAACTTTCAAAGTGGAATACTCTTATATCATTAGTCTTTCTAACTACATAAAATGCCACAAGTAGAAGCAAAAAAAAAAAGAGTATTTAATACAGCTATCAAAATGTGTTGTTTATTTCTGTTGGTAATCTGTAATTTTGAAGCTTTCCATGAATAAATCAATAAAATGAGCCTGATAATAAGTCAAAATTTGATACTAATGATACCCGTTTATAGAAAAGAAAAAAAATTTGCTTGGTAAATATCATTTATTTAAAAATGCATACCTGTTGAACAGAACTCCTCAATAACATTCATTTTTTATTTACAAAATAAAATTCAAGACTAACATTACTGTGTTAATTCATTTTCTTTAGTATTATCTATAATTTCATTTATGGGATTTTTTGAACAAATTGCATATTTGGTCAAAAAGCTCATAAATAATACAACAGGAAGCTGAATTTGCAGACTTTATCGATAAAAAAATTTTTATTTTGATTATTTTAATGGTAAATTTAATTCAACTCAAAAAGATTCATTAAAAAGTATGAAAAGAATAAAGAAGTGAATAAAATTGTTTATTACCGGCAAAATAAAATTGTTTATTTCTGTTGGTAATCTACTATTTTGAAAATTTCTTTATTCTTTTCTAAATAATAAAAAATTAATAATTCATTCAAAAGACGTCTTTTTTTGATCTGGTGCCTACTGAGCTGTAGCGCCTCTTCTAGTTATAAATTTTTTTTTTAAAATACTCTTATAATTGGTTCTGGAATTTATCAGATGTACTTGGAAGCGAAGACATTAAATTTGTTTTTAAAATAATACTTGATTCAGTTTCCGCAACCTTTGTTTTACAACTTTAATTTTGTTTACCAACCGACATTAAATTGTGCAACTTACGCAAGAAAATGTTTCCATATTAAAATATTATTGTTGTACAATGGCTGTAAAACAACTATTTGAAACCAAGCTTAAAACATAAAAAAATAAATCAATAAAAAAACAAAAACAATAACAAGTCAAAATCTAACTGATACCAATAAATATAAAGAATAGAAAAAACTTGTTTAATAAAAAATATTTATTTAAATTCCATACCTGTTGAATAGAACTTCTCAATAAAGGAAAGTTTAAACTTTTGATATCTCCTCTGTAAAAGAATGGTATTAACTCTCTGTCAATCAATGCTTTACCAAAAATAACATTTTCATAAAGACGTCTTTGAATTGTTTCTAAGTTATGCTCAATCTTTGGAGCTTTTCCAATACCAAGAGAGTAATCACAGTTTAAAAGTACTAACGGAAGAAGGTCGTGTTTTTGTTCATAACTTATTATGTCTGTTTCTTTTAACTGTAATATAGGAACATGTTGAAAAACATATGCAGGGTTCATCATATGACACTCTTCTAAAAATTCATTTTGCTGGAAAGCAAGAAAATCAATAAGCATCGAAGCACACAACCCATGATCAGAACGCGCAGCAATGAAGTATGCTAAACTACACTTGTTGTCAAGTTTAATCAAAGGTAAATTTGGTTCCAATCTTTTCTCTCTTTCTAATAACAAAATAAAAAAATAAAAAAAAATTAATAGAAAAAAATCAAATATAAAATATAAAAAAAAATTATGACTTGAATGAGCAGAGCAAGATAAATTTTGTAAGAAAAGAAAATTCATACTAAAATCATTGAATATGAAAAATTTTAATTTTGTGTGCAATTGAGAGCTAAAAACTAATGGGAAAAAGCAGCATAGAAAAAAATGATTAAAAGAATTACAACATTATGAAGTGAATAATTTATTTCCAAAGAAGCTAAGTTATTGTGGTTACACTTTTGAATAATACTTTAGTAAAGAATGTGAAGGTATTATTTCATTTGTAAATAGGAACTTGTTAAAAAAATTAATGAACAGGTAATTTTAGGCATAATACATTACTTGGTGCCAAAAAAATTTAAAATTGTGAATCCCATGGTCTATGGTTTTTCTATTTTTTGTTTCACCTTACCAGAATCAAGACCTTTCCAGGCCTAAGTTATCACGAGACCATGATAAAAAACTATATTTAATGAAATGCCAAAACTATTAAAATGTTTTTATTAAATAGCATACCTTTATAACTGTGAAAAATAAAAAATAAAAAACTCTTAATTCCATTTGCACACTTTGGATTTAAAACAATTAAATTTAAAAATTTAATTAACAAATCAAATTAATTGCACCACACAATGTTTCCTTAATTTTTTCGCTATTACAAGTTAATTTCATGTTTTGATAGGAGATGAAGAAGTTGTAAAAAAAAAAAACCTTTAAAATTCATTAACTTAAATATAAAAACAAAAAAAGTGAAATAGTTTTAGTAAACTTTTGTTCAATTATGGCTTTAAATGTACAGAGTATGAAAAATTTTTATCATACTTTAAATATGTCACTGATATATATGCTATTTAAGCATAATTAATCTTCCACTTAAAGTAAAATTGAACTTTTAGATAAACAGCAAAAATCAACATCCACTTAAGAAAATTTAACTTGTATAAAGTTAAACTAACCTGAAAAAAGGCCACGGGCATGGTTCCATGTTTTAATGAAGCATTTAATAAGTTTTTCAACTTTTTTTCTTATTCCTAAATTTAAAATAAAACTAAATACAAAACCAAAAACCAAAAATAATAATTGATATTTTATAATTTAAAGTTATTCTAATATACTATGTATAATTTAAATTTACACTAACATTTAACTAAATGGTTTATCTTGTCTTTGTACCTATTACTTAGTACCTAGTACTTGGTTAGCAAAGTACTTATTACTACTTACATGCGCTAATACTTTGTGTGTTTAAAGTGATTTACCATACACTGTTTGAAATAAAGTAAAAATCATTTAATTTTTCAATTACACGTAGTAAAATTTAATGATACCGTGTTGAATTGCATAATTAAAATTTAATGATACCTGGTTTACTTGCATTAATATCTGATAAAAATTCTGCAACAGTTTTATTGACAGCAGTTTTTTTGTCAAGTTTGTAGTTAAATTCATGTTGCAAAAATTTTTGAAGCTCTAATATAAGTGGTAATTCTTTTATCATGCTAAGTACTGATTCCTAAAATTAAAAGTCAATATTTTATACATATAAAGTAAATTCATTGTTTAAGCTTTTACGTGACACTTATTTTCATATAGATTTTACTCAAATAACACAAAGAATCTAATATAAGTAAGTATTGAGGTATAATCAATTTGATTTTGCTCTATTGTTAAAATTTATCTATAAAATTTTTTTACTGGAAAAAAACATTTTTTGGTCGAGACAATCTTCAAATCTTCAGCTAAACTGTTACATAATTGGTGTGGCAAAATCTCACAATTTGTCTTACCACTCTCTGATCAACTGAAAAGTTTAGAACAAAATGAGACATGAAATTTGTGTGAAATTAGCAAATCTTCTAGTACCTTCTAGTACCTAATAACCTCTATAAAATTTATTGTTAAAATAAATTTTCCATTGATTTCCCTCTTTAAATTATAACGATCAATGATCATATAGCATTTAGACCTAATCAAGCAAGTTTTATGCCTGTAATCTAATTCATTTCCTTAACCATAAAAACACTACATTTGTTTTTAAAAAAAAACAACCCAGTGAATATTTAAAATCAACAGTTATTGAGGTCATTTAGCTGATATAAAATCACTCTTGAATACCTAAATTAATTAGGTGAAACAAACATTTCTAAAAAAAGTATAGGACTACATTTTACAAGCATAAAAGCAGCATAAAAGTCAAAGCATAAGTCTCATATTAACAATATTAGCAGAAATAATATATCTGAAGTCAGATATTTTTTCTGTAAAGCAAAATCAACTTTATCTATAAAATGTAAAAAATATTTTTTTGATTTTAAAAAATTCCTTTTTTTCTGAGAAAATATAAAAGTTTTTTGTATGCGTGTTAATTAAACATATCAAACAATATTTTCTGAAATGTTAAAAATTGTTAAACTTTTCAAAAAAAAGTTATTAAAAAAAAGTATTAGAAATTGGCAATCTAGAAATTTCAAAACATTGCATTGATAAAATAATAAATACAATTTGCTTAATTAACTTAATCAAACTTTATTATTTTAAATTAAATCAATATAGTTATTTAATAAGATAACAATCTAAATTCTATAAAAATACATTTTAATGGGGATTAATTAATAATTCCTCTGTTATAATGTTTGTATACAAGATGTTTGATTATATAACCATAATGAGTCAGGAAAGCAGGATAAAATAATAGGAGAAAATGTAAAATGGTAAATAAATGAGAGGGTAAATAAATAAGAAAATAAAGCTAAGTCATAAAAATATTTTTTTAAAAGTTTTTTTAAGTATTTTCTCTTAATCATAAATCTAAAATTTTTTTAAACGTAATCCTACAACTTTTTAAACATAATCCTAAAACTTTTCAAACATAATCCTACAACTTTTTTAACATAATCCTACAACTTTTTAAATGTAATCCAACAACTTTTTAACATAATCATACAACTTTTTTAACATAATCTTACAAATTTTTTTATTGTTATCCTACAACTTTTCAAGTCATCTTTCAACCACTTTCTTGCTCTTTAACTATATACTTTGTTTTTTAGTTTTTTTGTACTCCTAACTTAAGAGTGGTTGCTTGCAGCTTTGTTGGAAGTGAATTATAATTTCACAAACTTGAGAAATTTATGGAGCGATATAGATTTTGATAATCAAAATATAAACTTTTAGATTCAAAATGAGATTATTTATTAACATTTAAAACTAATTCAAATTTATTGAATTAACAACTTTTTTGAAAGTAAAATACAAAAACTCAAATAATTAGCTAATTTATTATGTTTTTTGTCAAAAATCATAAAAAAATTAGTTTTACATTTTTAAATTTCTTTTGACAATTAAAGGTAAACTTAATCTTAAATCTAAAACTTTAATCTAAAAATAAATAGGTAAACATTAACCACCTGTTCTAAAAACTTCACAAGAATCGATATGTCTTTAGCACCACCACCTGCTACTTTTAGTTGAACAGCAACTTTTAGACTTTCAACCGATACTGATTGTCTGTAAAGCCAAAGTTGCGGACTCATTACTGTAACATTTGACAAATCTAGTTCTGCATCTAGTTCAAATATTTTCCTCATCAATGGAGAGTCATTTATACAACGGTCTGCCATCAAAAATTTATTAAATTGTAAAAGCTCTTTATCCAATGACTGAAATAAATAGTTCATAAAGATCATATTTTATATAACATTTATAAAATATTTATATAATAATATAGTTAAATCCAAAGAGTAAAACAAGTAATGAGAAAGTATCAATTAAACAGAATAAAAAATTACATTGAAAAAAGGTTGAATAAATTTTCGATCAAAAGCATTTTCATATTGATTTCTGATTTGCGCACTTGTTAAATCAACCATCATTATGTTGTCTGAATATAAAAAATTATTTATGATAAAAAAAATTTATATATATACATAATTTTAAAAAATGAATTCAGCAATTCCCAGAGGCCAGAGGGCCATTATAGTCAACAAATTTTACTTACTCTCAATTGTTATTATAACCCACTCAGTTAAAACTTAAGCACAAACTCTAACAAACAAGTTGAGGGCAATAATTCTAGGTACAATCCTGGTTGTGATGGACAAAATCAACAAATATAAACAGTTTTTAGGGAATACCCTTTATCAGTCTTTTTACTATGAGCATAACAAACACGACACTTTTTATGACAACTTCTTTTATTTTTATCTGCAGAATTTGTTATATTTGAAGGGCCTACCAGTAAGATAATCTACATCTTCTCCAATGACCACCCTAAGGTTATGGGGTATCTCTGGGGTTAGTGAAAAAACTAGCTTAATGTTGATGATTAAAAAATCTAAGTACAATAAAGAGAATAAAATTTTATAGAATAAAAATATGTAATGAGCTGCCGGTACATTGATTGTAAATTTTATGTGAATTCGAGGAGCACCACTTATGTTTTGCAAAGACTTAGAATTCCATTGGGCCGCTGATCTACCCTATCAACACCACCCATGTGCAAGTTGTAAGCCTTTATTGCTGATGGCTTTATAATATTACCTCTCCGTCAGACTTAACCACTGTCAGAATTAACCATCACTGGATTATGGAAAGTTGATAATATATATACAACTTTTCGTTTGTTGCCAGTTTTATCTTTTGCAGGCCAACATCTGCAGACTATCATTTTGTTTTTCATGTATATAGTTTTGTAAAAATAAGGAGTTCTTTTTTCCAGTTTCTTTTTATAATACCTTTGCAGTAAACTTACAATTAACACAGATAGTTTCACAAAGATAAGTCTTTTTAGACAAAAGATAAGTAGCAAGGTAGTAGCTTGCATAATAGTTGTCTGTGAAAAGTATTTGGTTTTTCTTTAAAAAAGAAGTCATCAATTCTACTGGTATGCATTCATTAGATGGCATTCCCTGTAAAATGTCATCTTCATACATCCCTAAAAAATGTAAATGTTGTTAATTTAGTCTAAAAAATCTGATGTTGTTAATTTTTATAAATTGATATCAAAGGGCGCCTTTTTGGTTTTTACCTACTGGCAAAAATCAAGTCTATTTTGAATAACACCAGGGACTTGTCTACACTCAAATACTGTCCTGGATTATAGACTTTTCTGCAACAATCTCAGACCATGTTCAAGAAGGATCTAACCTTATGAAGTCGGTCTCATGCAGGATTATTTGGAACATTGCTAGGGTCATTGCTGTTGTTAAAATTTTAGGGTTATTGTTGTTGTAAAAACTTGATAATAATTTTTATTTAGTCTTAATTCATAGTTTTGAAGAAATTCCAATAAAGCTCTTTAGTCAACAAGCACATAATTAAATTAGGTTTATGAACAATCATCAATATCACTAGTCCTAAAAATGTTTTTAACTCAACAACTGACATTCCAATGATAAAGGATAACTGATAAAGGATTCCAATTCTTTTTAGAAGAATTAATTGCTTTGTCAGATTATCTTTCAGAAAATTTATTGCATAATTAACATAATCTCTTGCATAATTAACATAATCTTAACATAACAATTAGTTTCACTTTTGATTGATTTGATTGAAAGTTAATTCAAGAATAGTATTTGTCAAGAAGTGATCAAAAAAGTCAAGAGTGTTTTCTAATCTTACTCTAGCATTTAAATCTTGAGATGATATAAACTCAAATGCTTTATCTTCATTCTCTTTGTTATCAACTTCAACATGATCCCAGGCCAGATGTAAATCAGTTCGGTTAACAAAACTGATTTATTGACATGCTTGATCACCTTGAAGGAGAACATGGTTGCAACAAACAAGCCCATCACCACAAGTAAAAACATGAAACTGCTTCCTACTAGGTGATGTATTGCTGCTATCAATTTCTATATTAGTGCTGACAATAATGTCACCACTAATATAGAAATTTACTTATATATTTATTAGATATAAGTAAATTGTGTCCTTGTTTTTTTTTAAATTTTTAATGTCTGGAACAAAATCTACAAAATCTTCTTCTTCATATTCTATAATGCTCTTAGAGTCACTAATTTTTTTTTATCAGGATCTTTATCA
>NC_061156.1:15461038-15472438 GCF_022113875.1 Hydra vulgaris | reverse complement strand
TTTTCTGCATCACTACTATTAAATAAAATTTCTAAAATCTTGTTCATACCTGCATAGTTATTTTTTTTGAAAGACATTTTTTACAAACTTCTATTTTAAATTGCAAATGATCTAGAAATGGAATTAACTGTTTGAAGTAAAATTCTCTAAATTTTACAGCTAATAAGATTTTGATTTACTAAACATCTTCTTCTTATAGTAAAGAAAAAGTTTGTAAATTTAGGATATATTGATGACCTAGGTCAGTCATCATATGGAAATAATTAACTCGCAAGGCGGGTCATATGTCACAAAAAAATTAAAATAGGTAAATTTGTAGATGTTTTTAAATTTTGTGTGTAAAAAAAAAAAGTAAAAACTTAGCAAGTGATGTCACTAACAAGCCTCATTCTGGAGGATTTGTTAATCATGTTGAAGTTTGGTAATTATGAAAAAAGAAATTACAATTTAATAGTAAAACAAAGATATACCTGGTTCATCATTTAATAGCAGGTGTTTTAAAAATGTGTGAACTGCAGAGTTTGTATCATCATTATTCTTTGCAATTCTATTAGACAATAGAGCAAGATCTTTATCAATGTGCTGTACTAGAAACATTTGCATTGAATTTGAATTTACTTCTGGATGCACCAATTTCACAACATGCTAGTATTAATGAGAGTTTTAGAATTTAATTGATAAATTTCTTTAAATTTCAAAAAAAATTATAAATACCTCTACATGACCTGTCAATGTTGCAACAAGTAATGAAAGATGCACTAATAAATTTTGAAGTGTAACTGATAAAGGTGTCAATTCACGCTGTGGAATAGAAAAATTTGAGCGTTCTGAAGCTGGACCCAAACAATGACCAGGTTTTGTAGCATCAACTCTAATAAATAGTAATTAATAATAGTAGAGTAAAAGTAATAGTATAGTAAATCAAGATTTCTAAATCCATTGAAAACAAACTAAATATCAAAGTATGACATCATCAGTGATGTTTCATGTGGATACATGTACACATGCACACACATAAATAGACTATAGACTATATATATTTTTAATTATATAATATATATATATATATATATATATATATATATATCACACAGATAAATATACCTGCATGTATATTTGTCTGTGTGTGAGGAGGGGGGGGGGTAAATGTAATTAACAAATGCAAATTAAAAAACTTTATTTTTTCTCTTTCAGTAACTTCCAACTCTAATAGTGTTTGTTTGCAGCCTTGTTGGAAGTGGAGATATTAAAAAAAAAAAAAAAAAAAAACAACTCATAAAACCCATTTTAAGAAATCATTCTAGAAACCTTTTTGAAGAAAATTTGACTGTTTTAAAAAATCTACAAAAATATAATATTATAGATATACAAATATTTACTTTTGTTAATAAAAATGTTTATTTTTTCATTATTTTATATAATTTTTTACTATAAAATATCTGGAGACAAATTATTTTTTATATTTGTTCAAATAAATACCTATTAGAAACAATTTGATTTGTTGGAAGCAGTGTATGACCTTCTCCTCCGATTGGTAATCGACAACTTGAAACAGGACACACATATGTTTGATTAGGTCGACCACACTAAAAAGAGCATAAAACAAAACTGCATAAAACATTTTTACAAAAAAATCTGGAGAACTTTAAAAAGATAATGAAGTCTTAAAAATAATAATAAAGATAATAATAATAATACTTAATAATAATAATAAAGATAATAATACTTTGTATATTCTTTTAAATAAAAGTTATTCATATCTATTATGTAAGATTACCTTATCTTAATTTACTATACAACTACTTTTACCTTTAAGTATGAAATTAAATATGAAATGAAATTATTAAAACATGAAATTAAGCTCTTACATTTGTTATCACATATGGATGACCACGAGGACATGCTAAACATAAATTTAATGCAAAATAGATTTAATAATTAAATTTAACATTTAAATAGATTAAAAAAAAATAAATAATTGAAACAGCATTATATTTTGAGCAAATAAGGTTACCATAAAATAGAAAGGAATTGCTGTTATCACTACGATTTAAGCCAAAAACATCTGATAAGTTATCATGTGGCATTGCTGGAAGAAACCATCTCTAATAAAAAGCAAAATCTATGCAACATTTTTGAAAAACGGACTCCAAATGAGGTGGTATGAACTCTATTTACACTTTTACACTTGGTTAAAATTTTTTTAAAATTGTACATAAAACATAGTTTGATAATCAAAGTAAACAATAATAAAATATAAAAAAGATAATACTTAGGAAATAAACATGATTTAAATATCAAGAAGGTTATGGTCCAAGGAGATCAACTTTTTACAGTCATCAAAATTAATATATAAAAAAAAAAATTATTTTCTTTATTTAAAGACACTTTTTAAAAATGTTGTTTTAAGCACCATTCCATTTGATAACAATAAAATAATCTTTTTTATTTATTGTTAACAATAACCCACAGATCAAAAATTTAATTTTATTGCAATTCTTGATTTTGAAGTAATTATCTATAATTTATTATGCTTGCATACTTTATTTTATCTTGGTGATTTTTTACACATTTAAAATGTGTATGACTTTATTTGTAAAATGCCTTAAGAGATCGTCCATAAATTATGCAACGCCAAACTTATTTAAAAAATATAAGTAGGAGATTATTTTTCCCTTTTGCAAGGCAGTTTTTGCTGGATTTGCAAGGTTGTTTATATTCTTGATTTAAATAAAGACTGCAAAGGAAAACTTTTAATCCTTTATCTTTTGTCTATAAGTTTAATTTCGCGTTACATAATTTATGGACGATCCCTAACTTGTTTGTAATTTACCCTAATTTATCCTGCAACTTATCCTTGGTTTAGATCTGTTAATAAATTTTCAAAATGTTTTATTTTTTTGATTATAAAAATTTGTCTCCTTAAACTTTTCCATCTTGTTTATCTCCTTAAAATCATCTTCTTTTCTATAAAATGAAACTATTTTTAAAACATGTATGTAATATTCTAACATAAACTTGTTGTGGGTGCGTGGCCAGCAACAAAAAAAGACGTGCAGAAGGATTTCCAGAATTTATTACAACCCAGAAATGATATAAAATTGAAGAATATGATTCCAAAGTTGAAAAGCTTCTTATGGCAGATAAACATGTCTAAAGACAAATTTAGTTATACAACAGTAAAACTAATAAAAATAAAAAAAAAAATAAAAAAAAATAAAAAAAAATAAAAAAAAAAAGATTTTTTTAACCTGTATTCTTATTTTATCTTTGAGAATTGCAAGGCTCTAAAGAAAAAGAATAAAATTAGTTGCAAATTTAAAAATTTACAAAAAAATTAAACAAAAAATTTATACTTTGTAATCATAATAAATGATATTCCTCCTTACAGGAAGATTGGATAATCCTTTGAACAATGATAATTGAAGAAAAATATTTGTTTTATTCTCATCATCCTACAAGAAAATGTAATTCATTTTTTTACATTTATTCTATGTAATTACTAATTATCTGTACTGTTAATACAAAATAAGATGTTAATATTTATTAGCAAAAAGTTCATTAATATTTTACTCATACTTTAAGTAAAAAAATAACAAATTCAATAAATCTTTACAATAAAAAGATAATCTTACTTCTTCCAGTTGAGTTATACCAAGCAAGTTATCTTCTAAAATACAAATAACTAAACGATCACGAATTTTTTTATAATGATCCCCATATACCAAAAACTTGTCATAACTTGTCATATTGTTCTAAAAATTCAAAACATTATGAAGCAATGCAATTTACTACATGTCAGCAAAAATACATTAGTATATGTGTCAAGAAAAAGTGGAAAAAATAAATAAGTAAATAAATAATGTAAAAAATTATTGTTAAAGTGTGAGAAAGAAAAAAGACTTTTCTTTAAATCATAAAAAACCAAACGACAGCTTACAACGCTTTCATCTTGATTAAGAAGCCAATCAACTTCAGGCTTTATTACAATCTCTTTCAAACCTTGAATACCATAACTTCGAACAATTTGCTTCAAGAAATAAAAATACGGTTGACTGTCTTTATACTTAAGAATAAATTTTGTTAGCAAGGCCAAAAAGCTATCAAAATTTTTTTTAATTTTTGTTTCGTTAAAAGTTTCTCCAAGAAACCAGGTACACAATACTTGAGCTGATACTGTCAAAGATATTCGCAATGCCGCAACACGTTCAAGTAATAAGACTTCTGTTAAAGATTCTCCAGGTTTGATTAACTGAGCAAAATTATATCCAGTAACCAATTCATCTGATACATATTCAAGTAGAGCCGAGTTAATAACAGTCTCTTTTATTAACGTAGAAAAATCCAATTCTTTTTTATCCTTTATATGTAAATTTATATATATATATATATATATATATATATATATATATATATATATATATATATATATATATATATATATATATATATAAATATAAATATAAATATATATATATATATATATATATATATATATATATATATCCTTATAGTGTTATATATATCCTGACCAGAAAATGTTAAGTTTTTTAACATTTTCTGGTCAGGCTTATTAAGGCGATCTTTAAAACAACAGTTTTTTAAAACTGTTGTTTTAAACAGTTGTTTAAAACCGCTCTTTAAAACAACAGATTATTAAGGCGCTCTTTAAAACAACAGTTTATGGGAAAAACTTTGTGACTACCATGCAAAACTATATATATATATATATATATATATATATATATATATATATATATATATATATATATATATATATATATATATATATATATATATATTCCTTCAAGTGTAAAAAAATGTCACGCCCCTCGGCTGAAATGTTTTTTAATACAATATAGATAGGTATATAATATACTATACATATTACAAATGGGCCAGAAAACATAAGTTAAAGAAGTCATAACCCTCTATATCTATTTTATTATATTATATTATTATATTATATATAATAAAATATATATAGACAGTTGATATATATTATATATATAATTTTAAATACATACCAGACGTATGCATTACCACTTTATAATTTCTAGTTTTTCACTACCGTGCCTAATTGTTTATTAATTAGTTTCAGATTTTTTTGTGCTGCTTTTAATTAAAATGGCATACAAATACTGCCAATCAAGCGTTGAAAAAAATAAAGAGACTTATAAAAAAATTCTTGTGAAATTTCAAGATTCGCATAAAAGTAGACAGTTTCCAATGTTAGAAACATCTTTTCAAGAATATTCCAAAATGCCATTAAAAAGTGATATTGTTAGCAGGTTTAAGTATTTGTCTAGTACTGATGTGAAAGCCAAAAAGCAAAGGAAATATCTTATTTCAGAAGAAGTTAAAAGTTTGTGGAAAGAACAATTCAATTTCCCATGTCTGACAGAGCAGTCAGTGAAGCGAAAGATTAATGATGTTATAGAAAAATATGAAAGTCTCAGAAAAAAAGGAAATGCCGACCTTCTGCAAAAAGAGATTTTTGATATAACAAATCAAAATGGCATTTGGTTATCATCTGAAGATAAAAGATTTTATGAAATTCAGTTACAAAGCAAAGGAGAAATTGGATATGCTACTTCAAAGCTGGCAGGAAAGAAGACTATTCATCCATCAATTGTGCAAAAACTTTCCAGCCAACCTTCAGCATCTAAAAGTTTTTCTTCATTTACTGAAAGTAGTAAAATAGAAAGAGACAACTCTAGTTCCAAATTTGAAGAAACTGATGAACAATTTGAGATAGATAATGAAATTACAGATGAAGAATATAATAATTTGAAGAAAAGACATAAAAAATATAGTAGTTGTAAAATAGCAACAAAGTTAGTGGTTTGTGCTAAGGTATCAACTAAGAAAGCTTCTAAAATAGGTAAAATACTGTCCTCAGAAGGCATACATGTTCCAGCGCCATCACAGTCTGGAATATACAAGGCTCTTTTTAATGAAGCAAAACAATTTAAAGAAACTTTAATTCAAGATTTAAAGAATGAGAATTGAAGTCTACACTTCGATGGAAAGTATATAGACCAATGGGAGTATCAGGTTGTCGTTCTTAAAAATGAAAGAAGAGAAATAAAGTTAATAGATGGAAAATCTATCACTATTATTAATGCCATAGCTGATATTATAGATGAATTTAAACTATGGAATTCGATTAAAATGATTGTGACAGATACTACAAATGTCAATAGCGGAAAGAAAAATGGTGTTGTAAAACTTCAGGACATTTTTCAAAAAAAAGGATTACAAAAACCTCAATTTGTACCATGTCAACATCATATCTTGGATAGAATACTTAGACTAGAAATGAAAGAAAAATTGGGAGAAAATCCAAACTCACCAAACATTAATTACTTTTTTACTAACGAGTTGTTAGAACATTATGAAACACTGAAGACAAGTTTTTATAATGGTACAGAAGAAATAAAAGACACAGGAGGATGGCGAGATGACATGAAGTTTCTGTTTCATCTGACGAGAACCTACCAATACTATGACCAAAATAAAATATTTCCTAATGTAAGATTTCAAAAAATCCCTAATATCAGTAATGCTCGGTGGAGTTCAAGATCTATTTTAGCGTTGTTAGCCTACATTCTTATGCCAAAAACAAGAAACAAACTTGAATCTGTATGTACCTTTACTTCTTACAAGTGGGCAGACTTTTGGTTTGACAACCAAACCTATAAAGAAAACACTTATTCAGACCTTCATGAAGTTTTATTAAACAAAAAGAAATCTCTTGCTACATTTACAAGTCATTGGAATCCAGAACCATCAGCAATCAACATTCCCAGAAGTAATCAATGTGCTGAAAGAGCAATTAAGGTAATGGAGGAGCTTTATAGATTGTGCAGAAATAAAGACAATCTTCCACTTCGTTTCATTTTGTCTATAAACAATAGCTGTATGTATTTAAATTGTATAAAATGTTTTTTCCTGCATTGAATATAACACTATGCCATGTATTAATTGTTAGAATAAATTATGTTTTTTTATAGAATCATATGAATGAACATGTTTACAAATAGAAATGATTTTGGTCATTAATTTTTTTAAAACCTTTTTAAATCTTAATGTGCTTTGGGGCATGACATTTTTTTTGAACATCGTGAAAGTATTAATATTTTCGCATTTTAAGCGTAAAAACTCATCCATTTTTGGGCCAGGGAAATTTTTTTTTAAAAAGTCATATCCCTAATATACATATATATATATTTATGTATATATATACATATATATATATATATATATATATATATATATATATATATATATATATATATACATGTATACATAAATATATATATATATGTATATATATATGTATATATATATATGTATATATATATATATATATATATATATAGATATATATATATATATACATATATATATATATGTATATATGTATATATATATATATGTATATATATATATATATATATATATATATATATATATATATATATATATATATATATATATATATAAGTACATACATACATAAATACCCATAAAAACTATATATATACACTAACAAAAAAAATTCTTTTGATGAAGGATCAATAAAA
Organism: Hydra vulgaris; assembly: GCF_022113875.1. Lineage (NCBI taxonomy): Eukaryota > Metazoa > Cnidaria > Hydrozoa > Anthoathecata > Hydridae > Hydra > Hydra vulgaris. The sequence goes on along the minus strand of NC_061156.1, from coordinate 15,464,849 downwards.
TCTGTGACTGAAGAAGAAATTACAAGCTCATCAACAGATGATAATAAAGAAACTGATGTTGTTGACATTGATGTTATGCCATTAGGAGAAAATATTTTAGACAATGAACCAAATTGGATTAATGCTGATAATTATAAAGCAAACTCTGTAAATTTTAAAGGAAACCCAGGACCTCAAACAAGTTTTTTAGTTGGTAGTAGCCCTCTTACTTTATTTGAAGCTTTTGTAACCAAAGAGCTTGTCAATCTGAATGTAGAGCGAAGTAACATTTTTGAAGCAGAATTTTATAAAAATAATGAACTCAAATGTAGATCTAGAGTTCAGAAATGAATACCATTAGTCAGAAATGATATAAGACTGTACATAGCATTCATTTTATACCATGGAACCCTGTGGAAACCAACAAATGCCATATATTTTTCAATAAACCCTCTGTTTGACACACCATTGATAAACTTTCTTACTGAGAAGTTTCTCCATTTTGTTAACAACAGTAGTTTGTCAAACTACTGTAATTTATTATTAATTATTAAATAGTAAATTAATATATGTAATTTACCACATAAAAATATATCCATAGATGAATCATTACTGCTTTAGAGAGGTCACTTAGGCTAGAAGCAATACATTCCAAGCAAACATTCAAGACTTGGTATAAAGTCTTTTATATTGTGTGAATCTGAATTAGGTTATATTTGGAATTGGTTTTTGTACACTGGAACTGAAACGAGCAACAGTTTTTCTATTTATTTAGAGAAATACAAATATCAAGCTACTAAAATTATTATTACACTAATGGATAACTTAATTGGATAAAGGTTATTGTTTGCATATTGATAATTGGTACACATCTTATGAAATTTTTAAGGTATTGCTAGATCATAATACTGATTGTATTAGCACATTACACATTAATCGCAAACAGTTTCCACAAGATATAATAATCTAGAAACTGGTGTTACTTTAGTGTGATATGATACAAATACAAATATAATGCATAACAAATGGAGAGATAAGAGAGATGTACACATGCTGAGTACCTGTGTTTCAAACAATATAGTCACTGTTAATAGAGCTGGTAAAGAAAAAAAATTCCTCAAAATTGGTACATGAATATAACATAAACATGGATGGCATTGACCGATCTGACCAAATTTTGACAACCTACGAATCTGAAAAAAAAAAGGAGTAAAAAAATGGTATATAAACTTTTATGCTCCTAATTAGTATTTTTGCATTCAGTACAAATATTATAAAAATAAGTTATCATCTAATATGACACTCTAACAGTTTAGAGAATCAATTATTAAAAAGAGTATTTTAAAATATCATGAATCAGTGGAAAAAAAATAGAAGTTGAACTCATGTATTACCTTCATTTTTACAATTAACAGAACGTTATTTCATTGAGCTACAGAAAAAACTGTCAAAACTGGTAGAAGGTGTTTTGTATGCTCTGAGAACAAAGCAAAATCAGAGACAAGATGTGTATGTGTATGTTGGTTTGTATGTTGTGTCTAATTTTATACTGTATTATCATACTAAGGAAAATTTTAAAGCTGTTTGTAAATGACTTTTATTATTAATATATATTTTAAATATTTTTATTATTTATTATTAATATATTACTTTTATTAATATATACTTGTTCATATATACTTTTATTATTAATAGATTTATCAATATTTTATCTTTTCATTGCCTGCAAATTTGATTTGTTATAAGCATTTTTATATAGAGATGTGTAAAATTAACTTCTTAAAAACATTTTTCTTGAATTTTTTTTTTTAAATAAAACGTTTACAATTTACGGCACTTTTTTTTTTTACGAAAAAGAGCTAAACAACTTGAAATAATCCTAAACAAATATATTTTACTGTAATGGAGAATGTGATTTTTAAATCTGCACCACAGTTAAGTGGTAAGTAAATACTTTTAACATTAAAATTGAACACACACATTAAATGTAACACACACACACACATATATATATACATACACACACAGATATATATATATATATATATATATATATATATATATATATATATATATATATATATATATATATATATATATATATATATATATATATATATATATATATATATATATATAAAGGGCCTATTCAAAAAAAATAAAAATTGGGTGGCGGTACCCCCTCATTTCAGCATATTTAATGGAAAATTTGTGTTTTTTTCGCAAATAAAACAATAATTGCTGTAAAAATGTTTAAAATTTTTTTTTTTAATATTCATATTATATATGGAGGCAAAAAGTTATGCACCAAGTAGCTTTTATGTAGCAGTAACAAAAGATAAATGAATCCAAGTCTCATTACACACTGCTCAACTGTACACTGCTTGCCTAAAATCCCCTAAATACTCCAACAGACCTTTAAGGTTTCTCTTTTTCTACTCTCAGATGTCTGCGCCACAGAAAAATAATTAATAATATATTTTGTATATTATATTAAAAACCAACCTCCATGCAATATATAAAAAGTTTTGCAACTTCAAGAAGCTGACTTTGATCTGTATGTGAAAATAACATTGCTAAATGGTGACTGAGATATTTTTGGACCTCATTGTAACTCCTAAAAAAAGAAAAATGTTTTAGAGAAACATCTATCCTGAGTAGAAAAATCTAGAGGAGGGCACATTTTTATAGTTGCTAAAAATAAACAAAACTAATTTTTTTCTGAGGATAAAGAAATAAAAGAATGTTGACTGTATATTATAAAAAATACAAAAAACAAATTGTAAATTGGAATAACAAATATGTATGACATTTTGAGACTGATGAAAAGTTCTAATATTTCTTGACTTGGCAACCTGTTTTATGTTTTATTCAACTTTTTAGTTATTCCTATCAATCAATAACAGCATAACATAATCTCAAAACTGAACACATTAAACATAAAAAAACAAACCTTTGAAGAAGTTGTTGGAGTAAAAATGAACGAATAACAGGAGTTGGATCAAGTGCATAATCTGGTATTGGTGAAAATACTTTAGTGGTTTCAGAAGAAAAAACATAATTCAGAATATTTTCAATGACATTTGTATCCACTCTATCAAAATCTTTTCTTGAAAAGCAAAACTCAGCAACAACTTCAGCATAAAATGAAATGCATCGCTTCTTGAATTCTTCTTTTTCAAAAACCGTATGTCTAAAAAAAAATAAAAAAAAGGTAAACTCTTTTTTTTCTGGAAATGGAAATTTCCAACACAGCAGCAATATTAGGCATTTTATAGATAAAATGACAGATCTACACTCGTGGACTAAATTGTGGACATACTTATCCTTTTTTGTTCAAGAAGCAGATGGCTTTGGCTGGGGGTATAATTTAATAAAATATTTACTCAGAAATCAGTATATTTAGGTGAAAATTGATTGGACATGGTTGTATACATTAATAACAGATTATTTTTTTGATTATTTTTACAACATTTGATATTTCTTGACAAATTCTATTGCATTCTACCATTGTACTTTACAGTAAGTATAAAGCTATAAATTTCATTTGTATTTAGATAAAAAAAATTATAGAATAAAAGTGCAATGTTAATTTAGCTAATTTTTGCTCACATTTACTAGAATTTTTTTTTGTTACACTGTAATTTTATAAAAAGATCTTTATAATACCTTTTTAATATGAAATCTTTAACATATAAGCAATTACGACAGCAATATTCACATTTGTAATAGATTTCAACAATGAAAAATGTTAAAAAGACTGATTGGTCACCTAAAAAAAGAACAACTGCAATCACACTGCGAAAAGAGGGCTATAGTTATAGAGCAATTG
>NC_061156.1:15413538-15456038 GCF_022113875.1 Hydra vulgaris | reverse complement strand
TTAAAATCAGATGTAAAATACAAAAAAAATAACTCTAAACCAATTGTTTCTTCTAAATCAATAAAAATAGCACTTTGATTTTATCTTGTCAAAAATAAATGTAATAAGTATTTAGCAATGTCATTTTAAACCTTATTTTATCTACATTGCATTATTTTTAATTTACACTTTTAAGCTGCAATAGCTGCAATAGCTGCAAGCTGCAATAGCTGCAATAGCTGCAGAGGTGAAATTCAAATTATGTTAAAATCATAGAGGTGTTTGGTGCTAGCGTTTTTAACCGAGATCACAATATAAAAATGGTAAAAAGTTTTGAATTCAAAAACAAAGGGAGGTCTGAAAAGATATAAAAACTTATAGAATCAAAGCTGAAATCTTTCTGAAAGCAGATTTTGTTGATAAAGCCCAGCCACTAGGTCTTGAATTGTATATTCCACAAGACTACTGGTTAATTTTTGATATTCTAAGTCATAGTTTGAAAAAATCCTTATGGATGAGACACCCTCAGACTTTTTGGATACAATATGTTCCAAAACTTTTAAAATCTTTCAAAATTGCTAACAACTCATCAGAATTCACAGCAAAATCGCAAATCTATTAAACATAGTTTAAGAAATTTATTTCTAAAAACAAGAAATATATTTCTTGTTTTTAAAAATAAATTGCAGGATAGGAAAAACAAGAAACATATTTCTTGTTTTAAGAAAAATATTTTGTAATAAAAAGTCCAATTTTGTAGTGCTTACAATAAAATTTAGATAGATAATTTAGAGCTTGAGTGATGAGCTCGGAGAAGCTTCAGAAGCTACTTCAAATAAGGAGTTCTTGCAAAAAATCATTAAAAAAACAAGAAAAGTGGATTCAATGAGCTAGCTAGTAGATTCAATGAGCTACAGCGACTGCTTTCTCGCTTTCTCTTATTGAATGGTTCTAATAAATAAGAAATATCAATACTGAATTTTGATCAGATGTCTAACTGCAAACTCTGAACCTTAAAATTACATTTAAAAACAATTTTTATACATATTTTCTTGAGATATTTGTCTTAAGCTGAAAATTTATATGTATATAAATATTTATTGCACATTTTCAACATTTAAACGCTGAATTTTAAAGCAAATTTGCTTTAGAAAGAAGAGATCTGTGGCAGGATCCAACATTTTTTTGTGTTTGAGATAACTATCATGGAGCAAAATCCAAAAATTTGCATGTTTATATTTGTGTCAAATAATGATGCTTTTTAAAAACTTGCAATGATTGGAGGCTGGGAACGAAAAAAGCATTAAAACTTTATCCCCCTTCCCCAAACGTGAAACAAGTTGATGAAATAATTTTTTTGCTATTCTTAGCTAAATTTATATCTAAACTGGTTTTAATATCTGGTTTTAATTTATGAAATCTGAGATATATTACTATGATATTATTATTTTACCAACTTATTGCTCTCATGTTTGGGGCAGAGGGGATAAAATTTTAGGGCTTTTTTAGATACCAGACTCCAATCATTGCTGTATTTTGCAAAGCATCATTATTTGACATAAGTATAAACATGCAAATGTTTTGAGATTGCGCCTGTTAGCTATATCAAACACCAAAAAATGCTGGATCCTTCACTAATGATGCCTACTATAGGCTTTTTTTCAACATGAAGCAAGCCTAAACTTTCAAGTTAAATGCTCTCCTGCAGTGCTCTGTGATGCGACTATTAGGTATTCTTGGAGCACCTAAAATAACTATAGAAAAAATGTGTATATATATTTTTGAATCACATTGATACTTTTTGATCTAGTTTAGTTTACAACAAAAGATCGAAAGTCTTTTACCCAATTTTTCAAGCAAACCATTTTGGATTTGGATTTATTTGATCCAAGGTTCCAGTAACAGAATTTAAAAAAAAAAAACATCATTTAATAACAAAATGAGGCAAAAATCATAAAGTTTGTTGTATGACTGGAAAAAAGCCTAAAAATCGACAAAAAATCACTTAACAGTAGCCAAAAATTTAATTCATCTACCGTAATCAGTGTAAGATAGGCACAATGTATTTCTTAAATTAATAAGCACAGTGTTTTTTTTGGTACAGGAACACATAAAGAAACATTTTGTCAGAATCTATTTGCGCCAATGCTTGGAAATTGCCCTAAATTTAGTCAAAAATCGTAAAAAGCGTAACTTCGAACAATCAGCACGAATACTTATATGAAGAAAAAGTAAAAAATAAAAAATATTTGCATATAAAATGACCTCTACGCCATTCATTAGCCACTCCACATAAAAATTGGTTGTCGAAAAATTATGAGATTAGCTATTATTTATAGACAAATATGTCTATGTAATGTACTGATGATGTATACAAATTATACCTTTTTCAACATTAATATTAAAATATCTGTATGTTTTGATTGTTAAAAAGCTATGTCCTTTAGGCAACACCTATTTTTATACATAAGTAATAATAACTACTTTGATTTATAATATAAACTTCTTTTTAAACATATTTATGCAAAATAATGACTACTTGATTTAATTTGTTTATGCAAAATAATGATTTAATTTAAGAAACAATTTTATTTATATACATACAAATATATATATATATATATATATATATATATATATATATATATATATATATATATATATATACAAATATATATACAAATATATATATATATATATATATATATATATATATATATATATATATATATATATATATATATATATATATATATATATATATATATTAGGGTGACCATTGTGCCCGTTTTTCTGTGGGACAGCACAACGCTAAATTATTTAAAATTATTAGATGCTCCAACATAAAAACTGGGACAATGGTCACCCTAATATATATAATATATATATATATATATATATATATATATATGTATATATATATATATATATATATATATATATATATATATATATATATATATATATATATATATATATATATATATATATATATGTATGTAACATGGAAGAGTGTATATTTTGCAACATGGAAGAGTGTATATGTTTAAAGAACTATGAAAAAAATAAAACATACCTTCTTTCTAAACTTTCTTTATATATATCTCTATCATTAAAGTCAGTATTACATGCCTCATTGCAATTATTAACAGAGCAATCTTCGCTACTAATAAGATAATGCAAAAAATGCAATGCATGCAATGAATTAAATAAAATTAATTATTACAACATTAACAACAATAGTTGCAGCAATTAAATCTTGTTTAATAAAGATTTTTAATTTTAAGATTTTTGATATATTTTTATGTACTGATTTGCTAAAAGTGATTAATTTTCAAGATACAACTGTTTTTTTGAAAGATGAAAATTAGCGATTAACTTAATAGCAAATATTTCAAAAATCACACAAAGCACACAATTGTGAAATATTGGAAATTTAATAATAAAAAATAGAACATTTTTCAAAACAAATATACAAAACACTAAGTAGGAGATATTTAATAATCAGTGATGTGTGGCTCCATAGTTTGAAGTCAATCAAAATATTTAGCAAACCAAATTCAAGATAAAATTTTAGTAAACATTTGTTAGTGGAATCTTAATTGAAAACATTTGTAAATGGAATGTTATTACATTGAGTAAAGCAATACACAAATAGAAATAAATTCATTTTGAATTTTTTTTTTTTCAAAACGAATTTATTGCTGGGGATGTCTAATTAATAAATACATTTATATAAATAATAACAACTATAATAATAACTTATTAACTATTATTATTATAATTACAACTACTACTCAAATAAAATAAAGTTAAATTACATGTTAGAATAATCGATTGTAAGAGATTCTTTTAAAAATTCTTCAACTATATACCATGATTCACAGGTCAGCATATCATTTGGAAGAGTTTCCAACTTCTAAAATTAATAAAACTAACTCCAGAAAATGAAATAACTAATAAAGTTTTAGTTATGTAATAAAAAATATATATTTTTACTTAAAAAAAATTTATTCAATAAAATTTTTTTTTTTTCATGATTTGATAAAAAAAACTTTAAAAAATTTGCTATTTATCATTTTACACCACAATGAAACAAATGAAAAAACTTTCCGATCAATTTAAGATAAAAGTGATTTGTAATATAATAGAAGACTGCAAAGTATACATTTCAACCATTAATGCACCCCCTCCCCCACACACACACTTATTTTGAAAATGAATTAAGCAATAGTGAAATAATAAAAAAAATACCTTCCACAGTGAGGTTAACAAATCAATTTGATGATTACAAAAACTTGTAGAGGCTTGAAACACAACATCTGAAAACTTTTGACAGATTCTAAAACTGCACCAACGAATTCTAAATTACATTAAAAAACATTTAAAGTCTGATGTTTTAATTTGAAATATTTCATCAAAACCAATAAAACAAAATGAAAAAAGCAAAATATTATTAAAAAATAAAAAATTACTTGAAATAAAAAACATTGGAACTTGTCATTAAGAATATCATTGAGATATTATTCATAAACATTAAATAACTGAATATTTTAAAAATTGCATTATTGAAATATGTCTGACCAGTGAGTGTATTGTATGTAATGGATTTCTTACATTTGTATGTAATATCAAATTCAACTTTTTTAAATATAATATTAAATTCATTTTAATATAATATCTAAGTAAAAAAACTTACTGTAATTTTTTCACCATTTCTTTTGTTGCATTATTGCATTTACTTTTGATAACAGAATCAAAAACACAATTGATCAACACTTTTGTTTTTCTAATTTCCTCAATGACACCAGGCGAGAAGCATTTAGAAGCAAGATGAGATAGAAAATGATTCATTAAATGAACATCTATATCCTTGAATGTTATAAAGAATAAAAGCTACATACATGCATACATACATACATATATATATCAACCTTCAGAATTAGGGTCAGCATTCACCAATGCGGACTTAATTGCTAACCTCAAAGTATTTGAGGTTGGCAAAAAATTGACGACCTTATTTCTATGCTTTATGGTAAGACCTTTGTATCAATTTTTTTTGATGACCTCTAAAAGATTTTTTAAGATTTAAAGATCTAAAAGATTTTAAAAGATTTTGACGACCTCTAAAAGACGACCTCTAAAAGATAAAAGAGGTATGCAATAATTTGCCAACCTCATTTTTTCTAATTCCGAGGAGTAATATTTAAATATATATATATATATATATATATATATATATATATATATATATATATATATATATATATATATATATATATATATATATATATATATATATATATATATACATATATATATATATATATATATATATATATATATATATATATATATATATATATATATATTTCATAACACAAAAACAATACATGTTTTTAACTAGTTTTTATGTCTTTCTTCACATGAAAATCAAAAATTATTCAATCAAATAATCTGATGAAAGTTTGTTTATAAAAAAAAAAAAAACATTTATATAAAACAGATAATCAATCACAAATAATCACAAGCAAGATACTATAAAAAAATTCTATGAAGAGCATGTATCAAAACAAACAGATTTTAAAGTTAAAAAAAAGTGACCTCTTTATTTTTTATGAAAGACCATATAATTGATAATTCTACTATTTAATAATTCATTTGTAACAATAATGACCTAAAGTCATTTATAATAATAATGGCCTAAAGTTTAAATAGACTAATAATAGTAAAGATCATTTTACAGAAAAATTGGCAAAGAAAAGAAAAAAATTTAATAATTGAACATGATATTTAATGAAATTCGAATTTTTTAGAATTTTTGATACAATTCATACTATATATAGAACTATTAATAATATGAATCAAAGTTGAACAAAAATTGAATGCTAAAATTAAATAATAAGTTTAAAATAGCAGTTTTAATAATTTCAAATTCTTATGAGCATAATGGAATATTATATTCTAAAAGAAAAAAGAACATTGAATAAACTAAGTTTTTTTTTAAAAGACAATTTATAAACTAATGGTTTTCTCAAGTTTGATATTATATATTTTATTATAATCTTGTAAGAAATAAGATGTGATAAGTGTATCACATCTTATAATAAGATTATGAAAAGATTAGTTTATCAATTATCTTGTACATACACACAGTTTATTATTTATAATTGGTATGTAGTAATGGCTGCGTTATTTTTTTAAATACAGAACTGTTTTATTCTTTAATTGCCTGTTCTTCATGAATGCATACATTATCAATGTTTGATATCTTCAAATTTCCAAGTTCTTTTTTTGATACTTGTTTTCCTTTAGAAGCACTTGGAGGTAATTAATTTATGCAAAGTGTACATCTTAATTTTGAAGCCTCTATCTTCCATATCCTAATCATAGTGCTTAAGTGTATTAAGAATATCATTACTTCTGACAATGAAAATATCAGAGGATTGTTGGCCATAAAGAGAAGACTGCAATGAAATTTTATAATATATTATTTGGAGTTATTGCTTCTAAAATTTGACTGTTGCATGATGTTTATAGTCACTACATATACAAGCTTGAACATCTAGGGCAATCGATTTTTCAAAAAATACACTTTAGAACAAACTACAGTCTAATCACTTTTAGATATAGTCGTTTAAAACAATTTTACATAGTTGTCCAAAATTTGAGAAAGCGTCAGAATCAAGTTCTTCAATTTATAAGATAATATAACCCATGTAATAATAAAATAACAACTTCCGCAGATATGCAAAAGCAAATGCCTTTAATCATTAGACCTAGGTGTAATTATAACTAACATAAAACAACATAAATTACTTAAATAAAAAATAAATTAACCAGTGAGATTTTTCTTCAAGGTCCGTTCTTTCTCATAAGAAATAAGTTATCACCAATATTATAATCTTGTAAGAAATAAGATGTGATAAGTGTATCACATCTTATAATAAGATTATGAAAAGATTAGTTTATCAATTATCTTGTAAGATGAATGATAAAATTTATAATAAAATTTATAATAAGATGTGATTAGTGTATCAGAGTTAGAAGTATTAGATTTAAATTTTTTTTGTAAAATATCAGTTTTTCAAGAAATCTTGCTCTAAATTTGTGAAGAGGCCTTAATTTTTTTTGTTAGATAAAGATTTTCATAAGTGGCAAGGCCATCAACGAAATGATTGGAGCAGACTTTAAAATATTTTGGTACAACAAAGTGTTTTTGTATGTTATGAACAGCATGAATCTATTTCTTTGTTTTTTCATCAACAAAAAATTTGTAGAAACATAACTTTCCATTTATATATAATGAAGTAGACTGATAGTTTTAAAAAAATATTTTGTAATAAGAAGATTATTTTAAGTTAAGTTGGTTCCAAAAGTCATTTTACTACCTAATGTCATATCATAAAAAATACATCATTGCAAAATATTACTTTCATTGTAAACTTAATTGCATAATTAGATTTATTTTAGTGTGGAAATGGAGCCGGAAGCTTCAATTTATCATAAGTCTAATATTAAACTTTATTTGATAAAGTAAATTTTAAGAAATTAACAAAAGAACTCTTGCAATTTTCATGCAACATAAGTTGTAAAATACTTGATAAAGTTATGTTCTGCCAAAAGATTTTTCAAAAAACTGAAACTTTTCAAACCCTATAGTTTTACATATGAAGTTTCGAATAAAGATATTTAAAGCAAATTTTAATTTTGAATTTGTTTAACATTTGTTAAAACTTTGCAAATTAACCTAAAAGTTCTAGCGATTTAAAAAAAATGTAAAATATTGATTAGGGGAGGTAAAAAAAATTTGAACTAATTATTTGCTGTGCAAAGAAACAAGTTTGGTATTATCCGGAAAATGATGGGGATTGAATCCAACTCTACTCCCATTCTGAAGCAAGTGCTCTACCATTACTACATTTAACAATAAAACAATAAACAGGAAAATGTTTCCTATTAACTTTATGCTATTGTAGAACTCTTATAAAATTGTTATTGTAAAAAAAGAAAAAAAAATCTTACTATTTCGGATTCTTGACCTAATTTAGCTTCTTTTAATTTTGGTTGAAGGATAAGCATCAAAGAAATACTTTTGAGTCTTTCTTCAAATATTTTAGTGTTCAAAGCAATGTGTATAGAGACTATATCACAGTTAGTGTTATTAATTATATCATTTAGTTTTATACCACAAGCATCAAAGTATTTATTTCTTGAAATAACTACAGAATTAGTAAAAGAAATCAAACCATATGCCAAGATCTAAATATTTTTTAAAGTTATTAAATAAAAAAAAAAAGTTGCATTTTACAAACATTAGGCCAATATTGTTTTTAAAATTATAAAGAAATATAAAAAAGTTACTTTGTAAGAGTGTAGGCCTTGCTCAGAACTTTGCAAATGATCAGGATACTTTATTCGTAGTATGTCAAACAAATAACTATCGACTTCCATAGTTGTTGACCCCATAATCAGACTTGCCATCGGTAATGATTCAATTGTGTCATATATATGTTTATATTCATGTGTTTCATGTGTTGCATCTTAATTTAAAACCAAATATATATATATATATATATATATATATATATATATATATATATATATATATATATATATATATATATATATATATATAATAACTTCTAATTATTAGCTAATTATTCTAAATATCAACTATTCAATTTAAAACACTGTATTTTGGTGTGAAAAAATAAAATAAAATAAAACAAATAAAGAAGTACTAATTTTATTAAACAACTATAAATCAATGTAAGACAACTGTGAACTCAATAAAAAAGTTTTCCATGTTTTGAATTTGAATTTTGTTTTTTAAACACTATTCTTAAGATTTAGTTATTGTAATTTTTTTATCATAATAATTTTTTTATCATAATAATTTTTTTATCATAATAATTCTTTTATCATAATATTTTTTTTATCATAATAATTTTTTTATCATAATAATTTTTTTATCATAATAATTTTTTTATCATAATAATTTTTTTATCATAATAATTTTTTTATCATAATAATTTTTTTATCATAATAATTTTTTTATCATAATAATTTTGTTATCATAATAATTTTTTTATCATAATATTACCTAGAGATACCAGGCAACCAAAATTACATAGAAAAAATAACTAAAAATTGTTCAAAACACTATAAAATTATACAAATTTAATTTCAGGGTTAGAAAATATCTCTTTTCATAACTATTTAGCGTTTTGTTCTTTTCACACAAATTTTTTTTATTGCTTTATTGTTTTTTCCACAAGTTTTTTTACAATTGTTTTATTCTTTGCTTTAACAATTGTTTTAGTTATTTTATTTACATTTAAAATTTTCAAACTTATAAAAGAACATATATACTCTTTTTAGTTCACATTTTTATGTAAAAAAATAAAAATTAATATACTTTATTATTAATCATAAAAAGAATTAACGATATGATATTTAAAAAAAAAATTACATTATATTCAAAATTAGTTCAAATTCGCTTACATGATTAAATTACAAATTCAAACTTAAATGTTTAACATTAAAATATTAAATATTAAAATATACAACATATAATAATATTAAAATATACTTGTATTAAAAGCAATTAATAAAGGTAATACAGATAACAACTAATACGAGTAATACAAAACGAAAACACTTGAAAAAAAAAACAACCTAAAACTACTTTCACGTAGCTTCTGCTATACTACTTTAATCCACCTCAGAAGTTTCAGAAACATTCAGAAGTGTACAAACATTCACCTCAGAAGTGTACAACCTCAGAGGTGTATACAAACATTCAGAGGTAAAAAAACATTCACCTCAGAAGTGTACAACCTCAGAAGTGTATGCAAACATTCAAAACAAACAACAGATACTAATGATTTGGAAAATAAGAATGATAATCCACCTCAGAAGTGTATACAAACATTCAAAACAAACAACAGATACTAATGATTTGGAAAATAAGAATGATAATTTAAAAATTGGCTACTGATATTTATACGACCAAATGGAAAAAAACCATTATGAATATCTGCTCAAAAAGGTTAATTTGAGACTTGAATGCTACACTGTGCAAAATTTGATTTTGAAAAGATCATTGACAAAACTTGATAATTAAAACAACAACGACAACAACGAAAACAACAACAAATAAAGAATAAAAAAGTATATATATTCCAACTTGTATTGTAACCTTTATTATTGATTTTATTATATGACATTGTACTACTTACACTAACATTTATCATCTAGTTAAAGAATAAAACTTATAGATATAGTGGGAAAAATAATTTAGAACTTTGTCTGTCTAGAGTCAAACAATTATTTAGTTCTCTGACATAATGAACAGTTGTTTTGTTAAAAAACTAAATTAAAAAAAAAAAAAATAAAACCTTCAAGTTGCCCTATTTAAAAACTTTACATATGTACATATAAACATCAACATTAAAAATATATGTACGCAATCTATAAAATTGTATACCTGGTTGTAAACAATTTTGTAATGCATCATCAATTTCTTTAAAAATTCTATCTGAAAATGGAAACTTGCAACTAAAATATGGATCCAATAACTTATTGGGTGCATTGTTAGAGATAACAGTAAACTTAGAAAATAATTCCAGCCAGAGCTTTGTATATTCTGGTTCATTGTGAAGAATTTCAAGATTACGAAATCTGTCAATACTAGAAACAATGGACGTGAGAACAGGCACAATACGATCTTCCATATAACAGAATAATGCATGTCTAAATGTTCCATATGATGGTTGATACTTTTGTTCTATTGCTTCATTTTGAATCCAATTTGTAACATAATCAGGATGCCATTTGCTTTCTTCTGCAGCTAAGCCAGCTTCTAACAGCCGCAATACAGTTGTTATAAACATATATCGAATATCTGAAAAAACGCATTAAACATTTCAAATAAGATTACTGTTAATTGTGATACTCCATGACAGATGACCACTTGACTAATTTATGAAATAGATTTTTATAATCCTATGAAATAGATTTGACTAATTTATGAAATAGATTTGACTAATTTATGAAATAGATTTGACTAATTTATGAAATAGATTTAAACTGTGTTTAAATTTACTATTTAAGATATTTATACAAAGAAGGCAAGATAAACTATTATTTAGTATTGTTTGCTATAAAATATTTATAAAAAAATAAAGTTAAATTTAAATTTTTATAATCCTAAAATTTATTTTGTAAATTTACTTTTGAAAGTAAATTTACAAAATCTAAACATTTAAATATTTAAATAACACATCATTAAATAAAAAAATAATAAAACATTAAATAACACATTCTTTTTTAAATCAATGCATAAAATTAAATTACAGTTAATTCCAACTCGCTTTTCCATTATTTATAAAATTACAATTAGGCACTTTTTTTTTTTTAAAACATCTTCACTTCCAGCAAGGCTGCAACAAACCACTATTATAAAAGTTGGAATTTACTGGATAACGATTAACAGATGATTTAAAATATTGCAAATTATACAAATCAGGAAAAGAAGATGAATGGAGCCAATTCCAAAGAACTGATGTTTGAAAAAAAAAAACTTGACAAATAAGAATTTTTGGAGTACATAGGAACAGTCACAGTAAAAGGATGAGACTTAAGTAGATTTAACTTAGTAGATGGCACTAGAGATGCTAGCTCTTTAGAGCAGCACCCATTATTACCCACATTATAGGAATTATAGAAAAGAAAGAGTGAAGCAACATTACAATGATGTGACAATAATATTCTTAAATGATTATAATAATCTTATATTATATGATTATAATCTTTATTATAATCTTATAACTTAAAACTTGGCAAAGAATGACTTTACTGATATATTATCACTATTGCAACCATCTGTCTAAGGATTAAGCTTGCAGATAAGATCAAAATGATCAATATGATAATGCAACGTAAGGTAGTTGATTTACCGGTAAATACATACAAGTTATCCTTTAACAATTTTACCAAGCTCAACACTAGTTAAGACTAAATATAAAGTTTTTATATAACAAGTATTTTGATTTTAAAATTAATTAAAAATCACCTTTATTTAATAATAAAACAGGATATGAATAAAATTTAAACCAGTTTATAATAGTAATTTGAAATTTAAATATTTAAAGAAAAATTTAAACTTTTCAAAGATAATTTTATTTTATAAAACATAGTTTTGATAATATACAATATTTTTGTAACTAATGAAATTTTAATTAAAAAATAAATCTAATTACCATCAGGTTTACTTGTTAAAAGATTTGTTATAATATCAATTCGTTGTGATATTTCTTCAATTGTCATTTGCTTCATTTCACTTAGGCGTCGAATAGTCATTTGTACGCATCCTAGTATTAGTTGAACCATTTTTGGTTTTAGATCATCAAGGCTAATTATTTCTTTTAAAGATTTTCCATAATATTTTATAAGATAAGGCAAGTTTGAGCTGCGTAACTCATCAATATGGCAGCATTCCCAAAATGACAATGAGCTCAATAAGTCTAGGCGTTTAGCTTTATAGTTCAACTGCAGGATAAATAAAACAGATATTTTCTTTAATCTAAACTGTTTTTGTGACTCTTTACAAATGTATTGTGCACATGCAATTAATTTGCTCCTCTCCTGAGCATTATTTGCTTGAATAATAAGAAGCTGTTTCTTATTACTTTCAGCATTGCACACAACTCTAAAAATATAATCAAACACAATTTACAGGATGCTAGAAAAATTTAGATATACATGTGATCTAAAGAAATTCATTCTACAATAAATATGGGACAAAATTTTGTCATTTATTATCTATTATTATGATCATTTATTATCTATTATTTAATTAATGCATGTATAAGTACTAAAATAAAAACATCAAAAAAGTGATTCTGATTGGCTGAAAAAAAAACTTAGAAAAATTTCTAATGCTTTTAGTTCAATTAAACAAATATGCCAATAAATAGTAATTAAAAATTAAACAATTTGTTTAGTAGATTTTTATTTTTCTTAAAATTCATTTAATGTTTTTAAAATCAAACACACTCAGTATTTAATTAAAATAGCATAGTGTTTTAAATAAAATATCACATTAATACTTAGATGGTAGTTAAACACCAAAGCATTAGAGTTAATTAAGCATAAACAGTTATTTAACAATCATGTTGAAAAACTACTGTCATTGTTGTAAAAAAAAGCAACTATTTTTTGATAAAAAATTTATCAAAAAATCCTAACTTATATTGTTATTACAAAAAAAAAAAAAAAAAAACAATGACAAAAAATTCATAAAACTATAACGTTAAAGGTATTATTTTTATATATTATTGTTATTATTTTTATACTTTTATTTGAATAACAATTAAAGTACATAATTTACCTCAGACAATCTCTGAATGATTTTTCTGTTTGAAACTGCATAAGAGAAATCATCTCAATTTTGAAATCATTTAATTCAATGTTTAAATTCTCTTTGTCAGTTGGAGATAAAAGTCGTGAAAATGTTGTAACCTGTAAAAGTTATTAGAAAATAAAATAACAAAAAATAAAATATTAATATATAATGAATAAATATATAATATTAAATATATAACAAATATCAAATTTATTTATTTATATAAACTATTTATTTAAAACAATAAATACAACAATTAAAAAATTTAGAGATACAAGCAAAAATAAAAAGCAAAAATAAAAAAATATTTAATTTACTAAAATTATAGTTAAAAAAAATGAAAATAAATTATTACAATTTTTAGACAATTTTAGGATTTATTATGTTGACTTTGTTCAATAAAATATAGAAAATCTGTAGTTTAAAAGAAATAAGACGTGACAAAAAAAACCTGCATAAACTTGCTATCTATATGATCAAGTTCATTGATAAGATAAGCTGCCAGAGAATGATGAAACTGTTCATTAAAGTAAATATTCCAATAATATTCAAAATGGTCTCTCAAACTTGTTTTCACAACACGCAATAAAGAATCAGGAGTAGCTAATTTTAATAAAACCTGACAACTTTCTTCGAAAATCTAAAGAATGAATCATATCAATAAAATAAAAATTTTTAGTAAAAGGGACTTTTAATGTTTCTAAATTTAATTTAACTAAATGTAAATCCTTTAAAATTAACCTTATCATGATCAACCTCACCATCTTTATCATGTTCAACCTCACTATTCCCAACATACTTTTGATAAAGTTTTATTACAATTGAAGCGCAACTATCTTCACTGTATCCAATAAATGAATCTGATGGTTTGAACTCATGTCTAAAAAATACTCTTTGTACAGATTGGAACTGTTTTTACTTTGTAATTGTTGTTAATATATTATACTATACTACACTATGCTATCTCTCTCTCTCTCTCTCTCTCTCTCTCTCTCTCTCTCTCTCTCTCTCTCTCTCTCTCTCTCTATATATATATATATATATATATATATATATATATATATATATATATATATATATATATATATATATATATATATATATATATATATATATAAATAAATAAAAGGTTAGATGAGAAAAAACAACTTTTTTACGGTACTTAAAGTTTTATGCCGTTTTCGGCACTCATCAGCCATATATTTAAATCAAGAAAAAACCGTTCAAAAATACAATTAAAAAACCGTTACAAAATTCAAAAAAAAACAATGGAACGAGTTCTGACGTCAAATAATTATAATACAAATAATAGCAAAAATAATAATGATTATAATAATAATAGTATAATAATAACAATAATAATAATAATAATAATAATAATAATAATAATAATAGCAATAATATTAACAATAATAATAATATTATGGAAAAAACATATTTTCTAATCGCCAGTGTCAAATTGAGAAAGGAGGAATCTGTTTCTATGTCTGCACTTAGAAACAATCTCACTCCTTTTATTTAGTAGATTGGTATTTTTATAATTTAGGATTTCATATTTTTCGGTGAGACATAATTTACAAGATTTGGATGTAGGATTATATGCTTTAAATTGGCTTCTTTTATTTTCCATACCTGCTTTGACAGCTCAGTATCATTTTTGTATTTTGGGATGTTAAAAGATTTAACGTGGTTAGCGTATCTCAATTTAAAAGAAGTCTCACTTACACCGATGTAGGATTTTTCGTTAGGAGATGAATCACTAGTGGTGGTTACAGTTGCTTGGTATACAATGCTGCTTGTTAAACATCTATTGGACAACGGGCAGAAATTTTTATCTAAGCAGTTACAGTTTTCTTGATTAGAGTTTGCATCGTTGTATAAAATGTACTTGTTGTGCGAATTTATGATCGATTTCACACTTGGCATACAACTGTAGCTAACTTTGACTGTGTTCCTGTTAAAGATTTTATGTAGTTTGTTATTATTAGGAAAATGTTTGCCAATTAATTTCAAAAAACATTTTCCTACGTTGGTACTACGTTGGTGCTACGTTGGTTGGTTTATACCGTGATGATGGATTAGCAGTTTTTAGGAATAAAAGCGGCCCTCAAATGGAAAAAATAAAAAAGCATCTTTCCGAAATATTTAAATACAATGGCTTACGGATTTCTATACAATGCAACATGAAAATTGTCAACTACCTCGACGTCACTCTAAATCTTAGTGAGTGCACCTTTAAACCTTATCTCAAACCTGATAATACATTAAATTATATCCATGCTGATTCAAATCACCCTCCAAGTATACTAAAACAAATACCACACTCGGTTGAACTTAGATTATCTACAAATTCTTCTACCAAAGAAATATTTCAACAGGCTGTTCCTCTATATAATGAGGCTTTATTAAAGTCTGGTTTTAAATGTAATCTAACATATAATCCTAAAGCAATATCAACTAAAAAACGGAACAGAGCACGCAACATCATTTGGTTTAATCCTCCATTTAGCAAAAATGTTAGCACCAACGTAGGAAAATGTTTTTTGAAATTAATTGGCAAACATTTTCCTAATAATAACAAACTACATAAAATCTTTAACAGGAACACAGTCAAAGTTAGCTACAGTTGTATGCCAAGTGTGAAATCGATCATAAATTCGCACAACAAGTACATTTTATACAACGATGCAAACTCTAATCAAGAAAACTGTAACTGCTTAGATAAAAATTTCTGCCCGTTGTCCAATAGATGTTTAACAAGCAGCATTGTATACCAAGCAACTGTAACCACCACTAGTGATTCATCTCCTAACGAAAAATCCTACATCGGTGTAAGTGAGACTTCTTTTAAATTGAGATACGCTAACCACGTTAAATCTTTTAACATCCCAAAATACAAAAATGATACTGAGCTGTCAAAGCAGGTATGGAAAATAAAAGAAGCCAATTTAAAGCATATAATCCTACATCCAAATCTTGTAAATTATGTCTCACCGAAAAATATGAAATCCTAAATTATAAAAATACCAATCTACTAAATAAAAGGAGTGAGATTGTTTCTAAGTGCAGACATAGAAACAGATTCCTCCTTTCTCAATTTGACACTGGCGATTAGAAAATATGTTTTTTCCATAATATTATTATTATTGTTAATATTATTGCTATTATTATTATTATTATTATTATTATTGTTATTATTATACTATTATTATTATAATCATTATTATTTTTGCTATTATTTGTATTATAATTATTTGACGTCAGAACTCGTTCCATTGTTTTTTTTTGAATTTTGTAACGGTTTTTTAATTGTATTTTTGAACGGTTTTTTCTTGATTTAAATATATGGCTGATGAGTGCCGAAAACGGCATGAAACTTTAAGTACCGTAAAAAAGTTGTTTTTTCTCATCAAACCTTTTATTTATTTATTTATTGATCTATTTTGTAATTATTTCACTTTATATTGATCACTCTCAAATCGAAAAAGAGTTGATTATTATCAAATAATCAAAACAACAATATATATATATATATATATATATATATATATATATATATATATATATATATATATATATATATATATATATATATATATAGCTATCTATCTATCTATCTATCTATATATATATATATAAATATATATATATATATATATATATATATATCTATATATCTATATATCTATATCTATATCTATATCTATATATATATATATATATATATATATATATATATATATATATATATATATATATATATATATATATATATCTATATATCTATATATCTATATCTATATCTATATCTATATATATATATATATATATATATATATATATATATATATATATATATATATATATATATATATATGTATATATATATATATATATATATATATATATATATATATATATATATATATATATATATATATATATATATATATATATATATAGCTATCTATCTATCTATCTATCTATATATATATATATATATATATACATATATATATATATATACATATATATATATATATATATATATATATATATATATATATATATATATATATATATATATATATATATATATATATATATATATATATATTTAATAAGGAGGCAATCCACTGGTATTCAGATTGATTTCAAGCACATTTGCTGAGTTTGCCAAAAACAACATGCACACTGGAGTGGCAAAATATCATTGTTTCAGATTTTTTTAAACAGATTAAAACACTTGAAGTTAAAAAAGTAAATGCCTCAACTTTTTTGGTGAAGAAGCAGCTAACACAATTGTTAGTGACAATAGCTTATCTTGCATCATCTCTCATTCTCTTTTCCATCTGAAATTTGAAAAATTGCCAAAATCTCTTCATTGGTTACCAATATATCAAATAAGAGTTTGTAAGATATCAGTTATTACATATAAAACTTTATCACCAAAATCTCGTGCATATCTATTCGAACTTCTAGAAACCCAAATTTCAAACAAAATACAAGGTCATCAGCCAATTTGCTAACTTACTTATAGACTATGAAAAACTTCCCTAGGATCAAAATCATTCTCCATGACAACAGCTTGAATTCAAAATGACTTGTCTGTAAACATACATAACTTAACCACTTTAAAAACATTCAAAAGGACTATACAGGTGGTTGCACCCCAAAAGCCACGCGAAAGTAGGAGGGTCTAGATTTATTTTCTAGGGACAGATCATAATTTTGTTAATATGGGTTCTGAAAGATAAGCCTAAATAGGGTTCTTCCTCGTAGGTATGGTTTTTTAAGTCTCGCTTGAGTTCTTTTTCTAGAATGTTGAAGTTAACCACACTTTTTTTCATGCACCCCAAAAACAACATTGACAAAATTGGCTATAAAATCTAAACTATTTGGAATTAAGACCTGATTTTTTGTAGAAGATAGTTATAATAAATTAGTCTTAGGATGATTGTATCATTGCTAACTTAAATTTTTAGGATGTACTTCAATGTACCACAAAAACCACATCATGTGCACCCCAAAAACCACGTTGGTTATTTGAATATTTTAGAAAATATATAAAATAATTCAATAAAAAAATTTTAGGATGTACTCTAAGATAGTAGCTCTTTGTCATCATTAAAAAAAAAAAAAAAAAGTTAATGTATTGTGGAAATACTACCATTGAACTATGTTATGTTTTTTGTTGTTTTAGAATTTTGTTTAATATAATATTATAAAGTAAAATGAAACCACCATCTGCATTACATCTACGTATAAACAAATCAAGAAATCTCAGTACTAAAGCTGATGCCATAGTGGCCAGAAAACACACAAATGATAAAAATAAACAGTTAGAAGCTGCAATAAATTGGTGCAAAAAATTTAATGGAAGGGGACAAGCAGCATTAAAGACAGGTTTGTTTCCCCTTATTAAAGATAGAGAGACAATCAACAGGCGATTAGATGGAAAAGTGATTAATGGAAAAGAAAGAGATTATTGTACTATACTTACAGATGATGAAGAAGCATCTATTGTGCGTTTTATAAAAAATAAGAACAGATGTTTACAGGCAATTAACAAACAGGACATAACCAAATTAACTATTAATGTGCTTCGTGTGAGAGATTACACTAATACAAAAATGAAAGGTGGACGGAAGTTTCAAAAGTTATCATTAAATGCTCGAGCTGCTCTAGAAAAGGGAAAGTAAGTTTAATTGAATTCATTTAATCTACAATGATCCTATAAAAGTATGTAAGACGGGTAATATGACTCTTTTCTTTATGTAAATATTCCATTTTATAGATTGAGTCGATCATTTTGGCTTCGTTTTAATGCTAAACATAGCAGCCTTACAATCAAACGCCAAGGGAGTGTCTCGATAAACCGTGCACTTAATTGTTCAAGAGAAATGGCATGTAATCATTTAGGTAAGTTATTAATGAACAAATATAAATTCATAAATCTGAATGTACTTTTTTTTTTAATTTGTTCATTTCCCTATAATAACATTATTTCAGATTCCCTTGCTAAAGAACTAGTAGATGTTGGTATTATGATAAATGAAAAAATGATTGAAACAGGGGTTTGGAATGGCACTGTTGATACATGCCGAATATTTAATTGTGATGAAACACCCCAGTTTATTAATTATAGAATTGATGATACCACTTCTGGATTATTTTATGCTGGCAAAGGAGATGCATGTCAAAGAATGTATAGAGAAAACAGAGAATGTGTCACAATTCAACCATTTGTTTCATTTTCAGGTATGCTATAATATGTTATGGTTCAAGAAAAAATTGAATATAAATAAATACAAGCATTAAAAAACTTTTTTATTTTTTATTTTTAGGCGACATATGTATGTGTCAGGTAATATTTAAATGTACTGGTATTACTAGTTCTATGGTTCCAACAGAAGCAGTAAATAAAATTCCCCATTTGTTGGTCACAACTACAGATAATGGAGTATCAACCCATGAATCTTTCTTGGCAGCATTGAAAGAGTTTGATGTCTACTTAAATAGCTCTAGACTAGACTTTGATGTATTACCTTTTTTGGAGTCCAAAAGAATTCATCTTTTTCTTACTCCACCAGACACAACAGGAGTTACTCAACTTCTTGACCAAGTAAACAAGAACATTCATAGTGAGTATCGTAAGCAAAAAGACTCTATGTTTTCTGATATCTGTTCCTTAAACAAAGAAGCTTTTATGTTAGTTTTAGCTAATATATGGGACAAGTGGACAACCAAAGAAACGCTTGTAAAATCTGCTAAAAGGGTTGGTGTTGCCGAAAATGCATTGAGTGTTGATTTTATGCAAAAAGACAAATTCGAACGAGCAGAAAACTGTATTGAACCAGAAAAACAGACTTCTCTACTAATTTCTTCGCCGGATAAAAGACGTGGTTCAGCAAATTATTGGAAATCAAAATTTGAACAAGCGATGGAGTTGATTGATGAACTTCATGAAAAGAGCATTCAGCTGGAAGAAATACCTGGTTTTATGACAACCAAAAAGATAAAGCCAAAACTAACAAAAGATGCAACACGTGTTACCCAAGTACATGGATCAATGACTGCAAGCGATGTAATAACTCTAGTTGAAAGCATAAAAAGAAAAAAAGAAAAAGAAAAGGAAAAAAAAGAAAATGCTGCAAAAAAGAAAGAGGAAGTTACAAGACTCTTTATAACATGTAAGCTTCTATGCTATTGCGAGGAGATAAAATGTAAAGCTTTTGGCTTAAAGCAGTGTCCAACCTGCCTCAATATAATGCGGTCCATTTGCAGCAAAGCAAACTGCAAAGTAAATGGAAAAAACCCAGAAATGATTTTATCTGCAGCTGCTAGAAAGAAATAACTGTGATATTCAAAATCTTTTTTATTGAATGAACTATTTGTTTTAAATTTGTTGTAAAGACTTGTTCTGGATAAACTTTTTTTTTTAACTTTTTCTTAGCGCACCCCAAAAACCACATGTTAAAATGTAATTTTTAAACTTTTTTTTACAAGTTTCCCTTCTACTTATAATAAAAATGGTTTGATTTATGTAAATAGCATATAAAAGATAAGCAAACTAGATGGGATTTGCAAACTTAGTCTAAAAAACCAATATTTTATAGCAATATTACTTAAAACTCAATTATTTTTCTCAGCACTTTTTAAGTTTAAAACGGTTGTAAAAAAAACTCCTTTATTGTTAATATTGATTTCTTTTGTTTTAATTTTTGCTGAAACATTCCTTTATGAGAAAAAATTTCTCATATGGTTTTAAAATGCATATTTAAATTTTTAGAGCCTTTTAACTGACCGTGTTGTTTTTGAGGTGCCTTGGTTTTTGGGGTGCATCTACCTGTAATACAAACTTTTTGTTATATATATACACACACACATATACACACACACACATATATATATATATATATATATATATATATATATATATATATATGTATATATATATATATATATATATATATATATATATATATATACATACATATATATAAATATATATATATATATATATATATATATATATATATATATATATATATATATATATATATATATATATATATATATATATATATATATATACATATACATGTCTACAAACAATTTGCACTGACTGTAATGCTAGTTATATTGCAGAAACCTACAGACATTTGAGAAATGAAAAACTTGGACAAAGAAATGCTCCACATTACAGCAAATGGTATAAACAGTAAGTAATATTACATTATTGTGAATGAGAAGATCTAAATTAATTTTCCGGTTTAGTTTATTTTGATTTCGGCTATATTGATTGGCTATTAAAAAGTAATAACAACAAAGATAAATAAGGATCTCACTTCTGCTACAGCATGGGGCTCACAGTGGCTGGTGAACTTTAATTCAGATAAAACTCAATTTTTTTTCTGCCAATAGTTATCGCAATAATTTAGATCTTCCTATATTTATGAACGGTAATGTACATAATGAGTCATCTACCTTTTATCTTCTAGGATTAACTCTTAGTTTCAATCTTTCTTGGAAACCGTATATCAAATCCATTGCAAAAGTAGCATCTGCTAAAGTTGCATCTCTTTATCGAGCTCGGCACTTTTTAAATCTTGATTCTATTTTCTATATCTATAAATCTCAAATCCGGCCTTGTATAGAATATTGTTACCATATCTGGGGCGGATCTTCTAATGATGCCCTTTCTCTTTTAGACAAGGTGCATAAAAAGGTATTGTAAACATAGTTGGACCTGCTATTGTAGCGAACTTCCAACCATTATCACACCGTCGTAAAGATGCTTCTCTTTCTCTTTTTGACAAATACTATAATGGGCACTTTTACTAAAGAGCTAGCGTCTCTACTAATCTACTAATCATGAGCCATCTACTAATATTTATTCTCATGTAATCTACGAGCCATCTACTAATATTTATTCTCATGTTACTCGTCATTCAATTAAGTCTCATCCTTTTTTTATGACTGTTCCTAAGTACTCCAAAAGCTCTTACTTGTCTAGTTTTTTCCCTTAAACATCTGTTCTTTGGAATTTTTTTGATTGGCTTCCTTCATCTTGCTTTCCTGATTCATATAATTTGCAATTTTTTGTCATCTATCAATTGTTATCTTGCTCTACAAACTTCATCTTTTCTCTTCCAGTAACTTCAAACTCTTATAGTGGTTGTTTGCAGTCTTGTTGAAAGTGAAGACGAAAAAAAAAAAAAAAAAAAGTCATTTTGTAGTTAATTTTATTGCTTTTGCCAGGTAACATTTTGCTAAAATGTCTTAAATATTTGTTCTGAGTTTTTTTTATTGTTAAACCAGGGTCTTTGAAGAAGGCCTTTAAAAATATAAAAATTAAAAAAACAACAAAACCTTTAAAATATAAAAGCAAATTTAGAGAGCAAATTTAAAAATTTAGTAAACAAAAGTTTTTTCTTAATTTACTTTTATGTAACACTCTGTAACACCAAAACATGAACAATATAAAACCAAACAAACAAACAAAGCACAAAGAAACAAGTTGAGTATGATTGTATGTGACACAAGTTGAAGACATTTGACTTCCAGAGGTTAGAGCTCTCTACCATTACACCCATACAACATATAGTGCAAAAAATAAGAAACTTTAATTTAAATAACTTTATTTAAATAGTTGATAAAATAACTTATATTCAATATATGCAACTGACAAAAATATAAAAAGTATAAAAAATCATTTAAAGCTTTAAAATGGTTAATATAAACTAACTTGAATAATAATTCAACTTTAAATAATTGAAAAATAAAAAAATTGACATAAACAAAGTTAATTTTTACATGAGTGAGTTTATGCTAGAAAAATCTGAAGCCCATTTTTTAAGCTTCTCAGCAAGTTCTATCTGAGATTGTTCCATTCCATTCAATACAGTTAAAAAATGTTTCTCAAGTCTATTTATCAAAGGTATAGGAAAGGTGTTGTACACATTTTCTTTATCTGCAATCACTATAAGTCTAAATTTACAGTAAATTAGTAAATTAATTAAAACTGAGAATATAAACAAAAAACTTAAAATATAAAAGTTACATCATATAAAAAAAATTATTTAGGCTCAAAAAAAAAAAAATAGAAAATATATAAAAACACCATAGAGTATAGCAAAATAATTTTTATATAGAAAAATACTTACACAATTACCATAAAACATGGAAAAAAAAACATCAACTATCTCACCTAAAATCTTCATGCACTCTGCATTTAACTCTGTGAGTTCCAATGCCTAAATCTACATAGTTCTTTCCTCCAAGTGATACATAATACTAAACATAAAATAACTATTTTTCATTTTGGATACTGCTTTAGGTGATTACCAACAATAGCATTCAGGATAGCTATTTTGGGCAATTGGTAATAATTACCAATGAAAAGGCAACAAAAAATTAACTTTTAAAAAATTAAACAAATTTGACTGATTGCAGTTTAAAATAAAATTTCGAAAACTTAAATTATGAGAATTATTAGAAAACGCTTTTGATGCTATATCTTAAAAAAAAGTTATTAAAAAAATTATTAAAAAAAAAGAAGTATTAGCTTGAAAAAAAGTTATAACTTAAAAAGAAGTTTAAATAAGATAATCTAAAAACAAAAAAACTAAATTTCATACAAATTTGGTACATTATTTAAATATATGCTTTTGTGGTTTACTGATCAATTATTATTCAATTAAATGTCTAACTATTCCTTTAACAACACACACATAAAACAGTTTCACTAAAGATAAAAATATATTTAAGTGTTGAAAAACAAAAGCAGAAACAAAAACTACATAAATATACCTGGTTTAATGTATCATAAAGACTTTCATATAAATTTTCCATGTTTAACAACACAACTCTAGTGCCAGTCTCCATACATATCTTAACTCTATTTATATCACGACAAACCTTTAAAAATAAATAAAGTCAAGCACAAAAATAATTATAACATTATAATTAAAAATACCATTAATATATATATATATATTTATATATATATATATATATATATATATATATATATATATAAATATATATATATACATATATATATATATATAATATATATATATATATAATATATATATATATATATAATATATATATATATATATATATATATATATATATATATACATATATATATATATATATATATATATATATATATATATATATATATATATATATATATATATATATATATATATATATATATATATATATATATATATATACATATTATATAATATATAAACTACAAGTCTCCTTTTTTCAAAATGTCAAACTAATGCTAAACATGTTTTGAGAAGTATGTAATGGTTTTCTTCATTATTTTTTGGTTAAGTGTCACCAATCAATTAGTAAACTGTTTTACACAATTAAATAGCTTTTCATTGATTTTTAATGAATTTAAACACTCTTTAAAGACATAGTATATAAAATACAATTTTTATTTTAAAAAATTCTTAATTAAATTTTTGACACTAGCACCTTCAGTATTAATTACATACAATTTTAGTCATATTTACTATTTGATTGAAAAAGCGACTTAACTATTTCTATAAAAATTTCTTTGAAACAAAAATAAATATGCAAACATAAATGTATATCAGTAACAAGTGTAAATGTAAAACAAAAATTTAATTTTTAAATAAGTTCTACTGAAATATGGCGAAGAAACTTAACTTTATGCAACTTATAAACTGTCAATAAATTTTAAGCTGTTAAATAATTATAATAATACAAATTAATTGTGCAAGTGATGTGTGATCACTTTTTTTATTATTTATATTTATTAAAATCACTTTCCAAGATTCCAGAGAGCGAAGCCAAGGACTCTTTTTTTTTTTTTTAGCTTTATTTGAAACTCTCATATAAAATTTTGAAACAAAGAATCTTGCAAACAAGGCTGCTGGCAGACAAAAAGGGAAGAGTGTGGAACTTTCTATGGCATAAATAAATTTGAACGATGAACCTCTTAATAGTGAGCTAAAGGTTGTATCACTTATACTACAAAATACACTAGTCTACAGCGTTAAACTTAATGCTCAGCATAATAAATCATAATTTTACATGGTTAACATAATTAAAAAACTGTGATCAATTATATATATTTTTGACAAGAAATTAAATATCTAATTAAAGTCTAAATATAAAACTTTTTACCTGAGTAAACTGTTGGTCCTTAGGAAAGCTGCTTCCAAAAATGACAGTACTTTTTTGATTGGGTTTCAAGTAATGCTGCTCAATTATTGGTAAAGCAGCATAATCATCTGTCATTAACAAAAGATAGCGAGAACTTAAACAGTGTGCTTTATCAGTCTTTTCAGAATTTAAACGATATTCATAACATGGACATTTATCAGCAAAACTATCAGAGATTAAACGCAATGCAGAAATATCTGCCTCTGTGTCTTTTGACTAAATGATATTTGATTTGAATTATCTGAATGACTTATTTTAGCACAAAATAGTAAAAACTTTTAAATAAAAATAAAAGTGCATTTAAGTACCACAGAAAAATCATATGGAAGACACGATTTAAAGATACTCCATGTGTCAAGTTCCTGAAGTCCACTAAAATTTCTTTTAACTGCATGTTCAATATCTGCATGTGTAGGAGTACTTTGCCGTTTTCGAGCAAAGCAGAATACTAACTTTAACAAACTGAAAAAATAAAAAAAATAAGTAGCTTTACTAAAGACATCAAAAGTAAACAAAATAAAATCAAGAATATTTGTATATATATACACACACATATATATATATATATACACATATATATATATATATATATATATATATATATATATATATATATATCTACTATAGCATATTTATATATATACATATATATATAAATATATATATACATATATATATATAAATATATATACATATATATATATATATATAAATATATATATATATATATATGTATATATATATATAAATATACTTATATATATATATATAAATATAAATATATATATAAATATAAATATATATATATATATATATATATATATATTCAAAACTTTAAATATATATATATATAAAAATTAATAAAAAGCTTTTTGATTAATTTTTTTTACAATAATTTTTATTCAATAAGTTTTTTATAATATAATGATAACTTTTGAAATTATCAAAAAATTTTGCTTAATTTGAGACCCGCACATTTTTGATGAACATTGTTTTTTAGGAACTAGGAACTCGTTAAATGTTCAAAGGTCTTGAGAGAGACCCTAATAGTCTTTATTCTAAAATTTTTTTTGACCCTTTGACCCTAAAAGTCTTTATTCAAAATTTTTTTAAATCCAATGTTTTTTTATAATATAGAACACATTAGATGTGTGTGCGGGAAAGGAGGGGGGGGGGGTTCCAGCATATATTTTTCAAAAATATTGCTTTTTGGGACACCCTTATATTATATATACAACCCTTGGAATTAGTAAAAATAAAGTCAGCATTAATTTGCCAACCTTAATCATTTAGAGATCAGCATCTTTAGGCAAAAGAAATTTGATACAAAGGTCTTACCATAAAATATAGAAACAAGGTTGGCAATTTTTTGCTTGTTTCAAACACTTTTAGGTCAGCATTGCTGAATGCCAACCCCAATTCCGGGCTACATATATATATATAATATATATATATATATATATATATATATATATATATATATATATATTATATATATATATATATACCCATATAGTGTAGCTTTAAGAGCATTTTAATGTAAAAAAAGTCTCTTACGACTACAATTTTAATTACCTCGTCTCTTAAGCTGTTTTTGATTGTCATCGAAATGTCAAAGCAATTAATTTATGCGGAAGTACATTAAATTTAATTGTTTTTTAAAAAATTTTTAAAAAACCGCAATTATAACGACTAGAAAGTTTTTTTTAATTAGCGGTGTTTTTGTCATTGATTTAATAAAAAACATTTTTAAAACATGCGTAAATGTTGCTACATCGACTATCTTATAGCCTGACTCGCAACGGAGTGCTGCTACATCAACTGACAAATAGCCTGACTCGCAACGGAGTGCTGCTACATCGACTGACAAATAGCCTGACTCGCAAGGGAATGCTGCTACATTGACTGACAAATAGCCTGACTCGCAAGGGAGTGCTGCTACAACGACTGACAAATAGCCTGACTCGCAAGAGAGTGCTGCTACATCGACTGAGGGTTTGGTTTGGCCAGGCAGTCTATCAATTAAAAAAAAAAATTTAATTTTTAAAACTTTTTCTGGTCTGGTTTATTAACGCGCTCTTTAAAACTACAGTTTATGGGAAACATTTTTTGATGCCACGCAAGAGACATGCAAGAGTATATGTATATATATATATATATATATATTTATATATACATACATATATATGTATATAATATATATATTTATATACATATATATATATATATTTGTATATACATACATATATATATATATATATATATATATATATATATATATATATATATATATATATATATATATATATATATATATATATATATATATATATATATATATATATATATATATATATATATAACAGTGTTTCAGTAAAATTTAGAACCGCTAAAAAAACATTTTTTTTCAATACTCGACAGAAAAACTTGAATAGAAATTAAATGGATTAAGAATTTTTAATTATTTTATTTTATTTTATTAAATAAGATATGTTTTAAAATTTAAGTAAAAAAAAATCGCAAAAAAATATAAAAAATAAAAATAAAATAAAATAAATCAAGTAGACATAAAAAATAAGGGTAGCAAAAAAAATCAGTTAAATATAGCATATTTTAAAAAAAATCAAATTTCAATATTTAAAATGACCACCGCGGGCTTTTATACATGAAAGAACTCTCCTAGACATAGACTCAATTTCATGCAGAACTCTTTTAAAATACTCTTCCATGTCTCTTCTATCACTTGCTTTAAGTGCTCAACCGACATCATTTTGGTGCGCATTAATTGGCACTCCATCCAAGCCCAAAGATTCTCAATCGGTTTCAAATCAAGCAATTGGGCGGATCAGGGCATCACTTGGATCTTCTTCTCTGAAAACCAGGCTTTTATCGACTTGGCAGTTTGTGCAGGAGCCCCATCTTGCTAAAAAATCCATTTGGGTCTTCCGAAAAATTCATGGGCTGATGGAATTAAACGCTAATCCAGAGTTGTTTTGTAGTTATATTAATTGATCCGACCGGTGTACATATTGCAGAAACCAATACCTTTTATGAGAGATGCAACTC
This sequence comes from Hydra vulgaris, assembly GCF_022113875.1. NCBI lineage: Eukaryota > Metazoa > Cnidaria > Hydrozoa > Anthoathecata > Hydridae > Hydra > Hydra vulgaris. The sequence goes on along the minus strand of NC_061156.1, from coordinate 15,427,360 downwards.
TAGACTCCTGCCGACCCTCCTCCACCTTGTATTCTTGGTGATACCATGCACATGTCATTCTTCTGCCATTTCTTTCTTTTGACATAAACTCGTCCTTTGCAATTTATGACCTTGAAATTGGATCATCACTGAAAATACACTTCGCCCAATCTTCTACTGACCAACTGGCATGTTCTCGGCATCATTTCAGTCATATCAACTGGTTTCGTACTGTCAAAAAGGGCTTCCTAGCAGCAATGTACGAAATGATTCCTTTTTCCTTTAAAACCTTTCTTACCGTTTCATAGTTAACACTATAATTTCTGAACAAGCTATTGAAACCCTTGGCTAATTCTTGGAGAGTAATTTTAGATTCGGCATAACCTTTCGTATGAAGAGGTTTTTGTCTCGGGTACTAAGCTTTTCTGGTCTTCCAGAGCGTGGCATATCTTTGACACTCTTTCTCTTTTTGTTTTTTTTAATTTGTAGTTTTTTATCGTTGTTGAGACGCATTTTCGTGAAACACCCAACTCTTTTGCTATTTGTATGTCAGATTTATCTGTATTTTGTTTTAATGCAACAATCTGCCATCTAGTTGCATCATCTACTGCTTTTTTACCCATTTTTTTTACCAAAAATGTCTGGAAGTACCAACTATCTTAACTTTATTTCTAATTTAAATTTTTTAGAATTTTTTTTGTAACATATCCTTTATATAGTAGTGAACAAAATTTCAAATTCAAAAATTAACAACTTTTTATGATATGTGATTTCGAAGTCATGTGCTAAATTTAATAAATAATTTATATCAGCTTAGAAATTTACCTCTAATTACTTAGTCTTAATTTAAATCCAATTGGCAATTTTTTTATTTCAATTAAAATCATTTCTGATAAACAATTAATTTATCTACTCGATTTAGAGAAAATAATTGAAAATCTTAATCCGTCTATTTCTATTATTATTTCTATTCAAGTTTTTCTGTCGAGTATTGAAAAAAAATGTAAGCGGTTCTAAGTTTTACTGAAACACTGTATATATATATATATATATATATATATATATATATATATATATATATATATATATATATATATATATATATATATATATATATATATATATATATATGTATATATGTATATATATATATATATATATATATATATGTATATATATATATATTATATATATATATATACATATATACATATATACATATATATATATATATATACATATATACATATATATATATATATATATATATATATATATATATGTATATATGTATTTATATATATATATATATATATATATATATATATATATATATATGTATATATATATATATGTATGTATATATAAATACCTGACCTAAAAGTGTTTGAAACAAGCAAAAAATTGCCAAACTTGTTTCTATATTTTATGGTAAGACCTTTGTATCAGATTTCTTTTGCCGAAAGATGCTGATCTCTAAATGATTTTATATATATGTATATATATATATATGTGTGCGTATATATATATATATATATATATATATATATATATATATATATATATATATATATATTCACCTCCACACCCCCATGTAAGTCAGTTTACTAAGCAAAATAAAGCCTGAGCAAACTTATCAAAACAATTGATTATTTAAACTTTCATTCATTTTAAACTTTCATTCATTTTTCGCAATTAAAATTGCAAAAAATGTATTTTTCTCTCATGTTCTAAGCAATAAAAAGAAGCAATTACTAGTTTTTTTTCCTTAATTTTTTTTTTTATTTCTTTTGTATTCTCATATTATTTTGTTTTACTTTACAGTTTTTATATCTGTACAAATCAGTTTCCTTTTTGCAATATTATCTGCTATCAATGCTTTGCAATATATAGCAAAAAAATATTCAATAACACAATTTAAGTGAGACACATCTAGAATTAGTACATAGAAATTATCAACTTTTGAAACTATTAGGAAATTAGTTGGTTTGAAAAGCTATTTTTTATTTGGTTAATATTTCCACACAACTTATAGTAACACTAAAGAAAAATTTATTTTACTATTTTTATTATTTATTAGATACAGCACTTAAAAGAGGTCTGTTAAAAATATTTTTCAAGATACCCAGTGCAGGGTACATCAACAATATGGCCGATTCCAGGTACCTGGTAAAACCGCCAAATTACAGAGTCCCCGGGTCCGTACCGGGTACCCAGCACATCTCTAGTGTAAGTAGGAAAAGAATTAATATGCTTATTTTAAAAATTCTTCTTCTTTTTTTTATATAAAAAATAAACTTAATTAAAATGAACTAAATTAATTGACTTAATGCAAAACTAATTATATAATATTGTATTGTCATAAAACAATAGTATGCATGCAAAATTTGAAGAAAATCTTGCATGCATACTCTTAAATCATCATAAAGTGACTCAAAAATTGATTGCAAGATTTGATGCTCACAGTCAAACAGACAGAGACGAGGAGTTAATAAAAGGAAAAAAAAATCTCACTTTCCCTGAATGAAAAACAAAATATAAGTTCAGTAGAAATAATAAAAATTATCAACACAATACAGTGAATTTATCATAAATACAATGAAATTATCATACAATACAGTTCACAAAAAAATTTAAAATTCATCTGATTATGAAATTCATCTGACAAATAGTTCAGGGATTAAAGAATAAAGAAAAAAGTGGAAAAAAATTTTTTTTTTTTTCACCTTTTTTAAAAAAAAAGAAATATTTTTGTACTCAACAAAATCTATAAAATATTGGATTTGCAATTAAGCACTTATGAAAACTGTTATATAAACTTAATTTAAATAAAACCCTTGTGAAATAATTCCAAACTTTATTTAACTATCTAAAAATCTACTTACTTGATCTACTTCTAAACACATTATCAAACATTTTATCTGAAATTTTTGAAAATAAGTAATAACGTTTTTGTTTCATAGAATTTATTTGAAAAATACTTTGAAAAATTATTTAAAAAGTTATAGGATTTTGTTTTCGTTTTGAAAAGGGTCATTTAGCCTGATTATTGATTAGATGCTGGGCACCATATATATAAACTTTTTTCTAAAAGTATATCGACCAGAACTTTATAGAGATTATTAATGCAATGTTCAATTATTAGTAAATTAGTGTGAATGAGTAAGTGAATGAGAATGTGAATGAGAAAAGCAGCTGATATAAAAAATAAGCTGCTTTAACTTTAAACTGATCAGCTTCAGCTACAATTCTGAAGCTGATCAGGGTCAATATAATAAACTTGAAAGAAAATATAAGAGAAATCAAGAAAATAGGAGGGGCAATCAAGGAAATACTTCTTATTTATTATTTAATTTAGGAAATACTTTCTTATTTATTATTTCTTTTAATTATTTAAAATCCAATTTTTATAAAATTGGATTTTAAGGACTATTCTTATGATTTTTATTGACAAAGTGTGTTTTATATTATGTTTTATATTTTTATATTTTTACGTTTTATATTTTTGATAGTCCTTTACTTTATTCACAATTATAGGACTAAATTTTTACTTAAAAAATTTGTAAAAAAAAAGTTAATTTGCAAAATCAGAAATGAACTTTGAGGTTACCTGTAAAAATCTCTTAACCCAAAAAATTCTTCTTTTCTGTACTTTTTTATGATACTGCAATTATTTTGCTTTTCATAAACTTCTAAGTATCCTTTTGTTAGAGGTTCAAATAAAGATGCAATCATTCCAAAAACGTATTTATCATTAAAACAGATATTCCTAAAGTATTATTCATGAATAATAAGATATTTCAATATAATTTAATCATTTTATTGTTTCATAATTACCTTTGTTTATTTTTTTTTATTATTATTGTAGTAACAATAACAATAAACAATTTCTACTACTACTATTTTCGTTGTTATGGTTATCATTATTATTATTATTATTATTATTATTATTATTATTATTATTATTATTATTATTATTATAAATACTATTAATAATATCATGATTAATATATTTTTATTATCAAATTAATAAATCCATTTCAGGCTAACTATTTTCAGGAAGAATAACATTTTCTAATAATCTTCTAAAACTTTTCACTCCATTGGAATAAAACGCAAAGGCTAAGATACCTTGCAGTTTCAACTAGTTCATCTAAATCAGGCTGTCCTCTATATAGCATAATTCCTCTATTCATTTTTGCAGGGTCAAGGGACCAGTTTGAAATGCCAATAAATGCTACTCTTTTGCTTTTAAGAGATGAACTATCAAGTGTAAGTTCTTCAGAACCATCAGTACCATCTTCTAATAATGGATGCAATGCTTTAAGAGGCATACGTGGAGAATCTTCTGCAAGACCAACCTCATCTAGTACAACAACAGAAGTAAAAGTTTCAAGATCTTTTCCTTCCTGAAATCGACTACACTGTTTGAATGTATTTATTATTCCATCAGCTGTTGAAAGAGGACTGCATTGGTATGAAGACATAAAAATCTATTGAATGATTGGTAAGAAAAAATAATAAATTTTTGAAGTATTTATAAGCTAATAAAAAGATTAAATAGTTAATAAATAAAGAATATACAATAAACTATATTAGATAAAAAGTTTAACTTTCAAACTATTTTATTCTATTCTTTTAATTTATTTTATATATTAAAATTTTATTTAAAAGAAACAAACTTCTCAAAAAGTTAAAGTAGAAAAACCTGCTTAAAATTTTTAAACAGACGAGATTTTGACATGTTTCCTTGCATGCAATCCTGAATGATAGACTTTGCTAAAGACTTTGAACTTCCAGGTTTTCCGACAACAAATAGCGGGATTCGCAATTCAATGCAAATAACCATCATAAACACATTCTCACATAAAGCTTCATTTTGTGCAATATTATCTTCAAGCTTTATTTCATTCAAAATTTTTTTTTGGAGACTGTAATTTATATAAAACAAATGTTAAACAGGAGTTGTTAGCGATAATAAATAAAAATATATATACATAAATAAATATACATAAAAATATTATTAAAAAAGATAATAAAATAAAAGAGACTTTAATTTTGCATTAATAACAATTTACTTTAAAAGAAATATATTTAAAAATTCATTAAAAACTATTTAAAAAACACCTTTACCTAACAACTTTGTCTTTAATTTCTTGGGCACCATTTATCAATTGAAAATGGCCAGTAAAGAACTTAGAAATATATTTACGATAAGAATCACGGTCTTCTAATTTTGCAATATAACATACGCTTAATGAGTAAATTATTGCCAATTGCATTTTGTTATAATAAGTCAACTGAAAATAAAACAAATTAATAAAATAATTTGTTGAAAGGATCATACTTGAAGCAGTTTACATTCTAATAAATGTTTTTTCTAATTTATTTTTTCATAGAATTCAAATTCATAATATTTTATAATGGCGTAGTATAGTATATTACATCTGATTATCTTATTCAACAGAATAAAAAATTTATTTTTAGATGAACAATTTTTAAAACTAATTTTCCTTAAATTAATTATCAAAATTATTTTTAAATTAAAATATCATTATTTTTGCTTATGATATCATTACTAATAATTATACAAAATTAATATAATTTATCATCACCCATTATTATAATTTTATCATATAAAAGTTCATAAACATTTTTTTATCGTTACTTTTGCCAAATTTATAAAGCTAGATTTTGCAGAAAATATTTCCATGTTTTCTGAACATTTTTTATCAAAATATACTAAACTCTTTTTTAATTATTTTTTTAAGACTTCATAGTAAGGTTGATTATTAAAATTCTAGTTGATTTAAGTTGATTTGGTGTTGAATGTGTTAAATATAAACAAAAATTTAAGTTAACTCTATAAATGACTTAATTGGTCTTTTTTGTGTCAAACTTTTGCACAACCTTGACATCTATTTTTTTTCAAGCAATGTTTTATAAACAAAAATCATTGTTGGTTTTTTTAACATAGCTTTTTTTCAAACAATATTTATTCAAAAAATTTATTTTAAAAAAGTTAGTTAACTCTATAAATGACTTATTTGGTCTTTTTTGTGTCAAACTTTTGCACAACCTTGGCATCTATTTTTTTCAAGCAATGCTTTATATCCTAGTTTCCAATTTATAATTATTACCAGGAGTCAAGCTACCATTGTACACTTCTTGTTTAAAAACCATAAAAAAAAAAAACTCAATAAAACAAGTTTCTGCCACACTTGCTTGATTTATATCTTTTGACAGCAGTGTATATGTTTTTAGCCAATCTGTGACTAATTTAGCACAGTGTAACGAGGCTAAATCATAGTAAAACACACATTTAACATTGCATAGAAGCTAATTTGAAGTAACTCATTATTAACAATAAAATTGAATTTTTTTTTCGATTTTACTGTTAAAAGTCACAGGTTGCTGTATGCTAGTTCTGTTTAGTCTTTTTATTTGTTTGTAGCCTACAAAGAAGTCTTTGTATTCCTCAAATTTTCAATTAAATTCCTCATTATTATATTTTAAAAAGCCAACCAATAACTTTAGAGTTGCTTTAAAAAGCTAACCAATAACTTCAAGCAAATGATATTATAACAAACAAAATATAATTCTATAATATAAAACTAAATACTGTGGTAACTAGGGGTTAAGATAAGTATTGGACATTGGTGCCCCAGACTGTTTTTGTAACCTATTTAAAGGGGGCAAACCATCATTATTCATTTTTACTGAAAAAATGAAAGATGATAGGTTGCCCTCCTGTAACAGATCTCAATAATGGTTTGAGGGGCAGCGAGGGGCAGCAATGTCTGACACCTATTTCAACCCCTGGTGGTAACTAATTAAAGTAAATTATTTGTTAAACATGTTTTTAAAATAATCCATTTACTGATAATTAAAATTTATTAAAAGAAAAACGTTTTATTACCATACCTCATTGTCAGTAATGTTTATAAATAGGTCCATTCTCTTGTAAAACCAACTTGTTACTAATAATGCCCTTTCTACATCTCTCAAACTGACAAAACTGCATTCATCCTAAACAAAAAACGCATAAAACTTAAGTAAAAATAATTAAAAAAGAAAAATCTTTTAATCTTTCAATTTACTTAAAAAAAAAAAATTAGGTTTATAAAAAAGAATAAAAAAAAGTTTATTTCAATTTTTTTGGCTAGTATACCCTAAATACCCTGTACTAGTATTGATTTTTAGACACCTAAAAAGCCATTGCAGCTTTTACAGATTTGTAGCTTGTATATAATAACAAAAACTATATATGATATATGAGAATATAAATTAAATATTAAATGAGGCCAAGCAAGGAAATTGTTGCTATGAAATATATCCATAGCAACAAAAAATTAATTTGATTACTAAGATTGTTGTTTTTGCAAGTTTTTTAAAGAATATAAAAATATGCATGTGTTATTAATGCATTGTAATGTATATATATATGTATGTATGTAGGAATGTATATATGTTAGTGATTGACTAAAACAAAAAAAAAGCCGAAACCAAAATAAACCAAAACTTTGGGTACTCAAATTTGGTGCCGAAATCGAAACCAAAATTTCAGCTAGTCAAAGTTTGTTTTATTATAAAAATTTATTTAAAAATGTAAAATTACAATGATTTAAATTAAAACAGTATTTACATATATATATATATATGTATTTACATATATATATTACATATGTATATATATATATATATATATATATATATATATATATATATATATATATATATAATATATATATATATATATATATATATAGATAGATAGATAGATAGATAGATAGATATATTTCTAATTATATATATATATATATATATATATATATATATATATATATATATATATATATATATATATATATATATATATATATATATATATATATATATATATATATATATATGTATACGTATTAGTGCTTGCATATATCTTTGTGAGAGTGCTCGATGAATTAAAGTAAATTACAATGATTTAAATTAAAACAGAGCTGTATTTACATATATTATTTATTAATAAAACTACATATTTTTCACAACTATAAGTTTCATGCTAAATGCAATCATCAGGTGTAAATATGTTTTTTTTCTCGTAAAAAAATAATAAATCTGTACAAAAGAAACAGAGTTTAAAAAATCTAATCTTTTGGTTTGTGGTTGTCCAGCAAAAACTTGTTCTCATGGCGACATTTAGATATTAGTTTGTTTTTTTTGTTTCATAATTCTTGAGGATTTTTATACAATAAAATAATTAGTTTTTGGTATAAGCATAACAGGCATTTTTTGGTTATGTTGTTGTAGGCGGGGGCATATTTACACATAAACACAAAAATTTTACATTTGTTGTTTTTTTATACTCGTATTATGTTAGAATTAATTAATACGTGTATTCCAAATTGAGATTTAATATTTTAATATAAGTTAATAGCGAAACTTAAGAACTGGGAGATTTTCTCTGCAAAACAAGATTTTTTTGAGGTATTTCATGAAAATTCTTAATACTTTTGTGAAAATTCTCAAAGTATTTTGTGAAAATTCTAAAAAATTACTGTTTTTCTAAATTAGATAAATATTGGTTTTTGTTATGTTTTTCAACTGAAATTTTGCTTTTTACCAAATTTATAAAAAGTACTGAAACCAAAATTTCGGTATCGGTTCAAATTAAAATTTCTGCCAAAATCGATACCAAAACAGAATTTCGGTCAATCACTAATGTATGTATGTATGTAAGGATGTTTGTATGTGTGTATGTATGTATGTATGTATGTATTAGGGTGTCCCAGGCTATAAGAGTAAAATTTTTTTTCTTCGAACTTCAAAATGCATAACCTTTTTTTTTTTTCATTAGACAAAAACTTAAACATTGAATATTATCAAGATCAGATAATGATAACCCATCAACAAACCCATAACAAATCAAAGTTTAGGTTGAAAAGTTAGTATGGAGCTATTGAGAAATAATAACTGCTTTTACATCTCTTTAACAGTGATTAAACCATGAAAGTCTTGCATTAATTTACTCTTTGAATAACTCCGCTCTTTCTGCCATATCATAAACAGCTCTCAGTGTCAATAGCTTCCTTTTAGCCTTTTGGAATGAATCATCATTTGACCATAAAGAAAGGCTCTTCTTAAGAAAACTGTCATTTTTAGAGTTGATTAAATAGAAAATAGCTTTTGACAGAGGTCATTGATGTTTTTCTCTGAAATTAAAATAGAAGAAACAATTATCAATCGTATGGTAAACTACAAAAGAAAATCGAAGCATAAGTTACATATAAAACATACCAAAAAATGGGGCCCAAAGTTCTTCTTTTGATGCAATCTAACATTTATTGTGGGCTTTTACTGCTAAAATACATTGGAGCCAAATTTTGATAAACAGACATCCATAAACAGACATCCAACAGAGCTGTCTTATCCTTGTTTAAAATTCCAAAATGGGAACTTAATGATATTTTAAATAAGTGGCTCGAATCTTAAATTTCTTCTCTGTACCACCAAGAAATATTACTGAAAACTCAATTAATTCACAATAGCCATCTCAAGCTATTTCTTTAGTCAATTCAAACCTATAGAATTCTAGCAATTTATAAATTTCTGAAACATTTAAACAAGATTTTCTGTACAGACTTTATTTCTTTAGCATCAACATTTTTCCAGTTTTCTGGAACATTTTAAACAACAGAATGTCTGGGCTTGTAGTTACTTGACTGATTTTTGCTTCAAATACAATTTTTAATACTAGTTAATAGACATGATGATGGCAAGCAAAAACAAGTATTTCTCTCTCTAGTTTTTATTTGAGAAGCACACATGCACCATTAATAGAGCCTGTATTTGAAGCAGTAGTATTATAACAGGGAACCTATTCTCAAGAATTTAGTTGATAATGACATTTTAAACTGCCTGTTTGCTTACTGATAAGCTGTCCAATTTTAACACAGCTATCAGTTTTTCATTATCATCATATGAAATAACTATTGGGAAGCGTTCTTCTTTAGATTTTGGTGAATCTAGAGCCAGCAATAGTTTGCTTTATTAGCTTATTTATTTGCTTATACCATACATTTTGTATACAAGTGGACAGTTACCCTATCCGGGATATTGTTTTAAAAATTAACTTTTATAGCTTCAGCATGCTCTCTTCACATTTCTGTACAAATTCTATGGATTGAGGACTTGCTTACAAAAAAATTATCTGTTATGCCCTAGTGTATCAATAGTAGCTTTAACTATAAGTACAGTTTATCTCACACTTAATTGACATCTATCTAATGTGGAAACCAACTTTGGAATTATAAACTTCTTCTGCATACAAGTTTTATCGGACAAGATAAAACTTGTAAGATAGATGCAGAAAAGCTTTTTTTTAAGTAAAAGCACAATTGAAAAAAGAAAATTCCAAAAAAAATCATAGTGTTTGATAAAATAGGTATTATTAAATAGAGATACTGTTATTGGAGGTACACCTTTTATCTCTTTTCAGAGCACAAGAGAGAATATGAAACACCCATAATAAAACTTTGAATCATATTTAGCAAAGAAAGGATCTAAATTAAAGAGGAAGCAAGTCAACATTGTATTTACATAAATACAGAAAACTATTAATATAAATTGATAGTGAAAATTGATAGAGTCAAAAGTTTTCAAAAAATTAAGAGCTGGAGCCATATATTTTTCTTCCAACTCTCCATTCCTGAATTATGCATTTAAAAAAGCAGTCTTTCTAAAAGCAAGTATCTTAAAAAACTAGCTAACGAAAACAAAAACCTCCATCTTAATAGCGGTTAAAAGTAGTAACTGGTAAACTATGGTACTAGTACTATGACTAAAAAGATTACCATTTAATATTTACTCCTTCCCTTACCCACGATTTCTCCTTCCCTTACCCACAATAAAACTGAACGTTTTGTATCAGAGTTATTTATTATTAGGATTTTGCACAAGAGTTTTTGTTCTCCTATGTGATTGATTTGATGGCATGACGTAAAAGTCGTGCTAGAACTTTAACCTTTCAAAGCAAAAAATCTTTATTTTCAAGTAAGACAACAATCCTAAGCACATATTAAAACTGTGCAAAAATTATAGTTTATCAAAAGAATGTGCAAAACATTAACATACATGGATCGACCCCCTTACTCACAGTATAGTAACCAGACCCAGTTTTTATTGGATAAACTAGACAAAAATAAGTATTGACTATTAAAAAAAAAGTATTGACTATTAAAAAATTACAGTAGTAATATTAATCAGTTTTAATTGTATTAAAAAGTGATAGTAAACATTTGATCAACAGTGTGTATAGAAAACATTTGACATATCAATATATCAAATAGCAATGGTAAGTTTAAAGTCATATTTAAAAGTGTTAAGCATTTTCATTACACAATGAAATCTTTTAACAAGGCCTATATATATACATATATATACAAATATATGTATGTATATATATATATATATATATATATATATATATATATATATATATATATATATATATATATATATACAAATATATGTGTATATATATATATATATAGGGTGTACAATTAATTTTTGATTCCCCCCTCCCTCCCCTAATATCCTTTTGTAAATGACTGTAACTTGGTTGTTACTTAATATTTTTATTGATTTTTTCACAAAATCTTAAGAACATTGTTACTGATCAGTAGTGAGTTATTCCACCATTTTTACCAAAATGTTCCAAAATTCTGGTGCAAAAACTTTCAATAAGTGAATAACATTCTTCCTGGGTGATGGAAGCCAATTCTTTTTGAACTCTTGTGATATAGATATTGGGGTTTGAGATTTTTAAAAACGCTGTTTTGAAGCCTTGCCCATACATGCTCAAGCCAATTAAGGTCTGGTGAATTCCCTGGCCAATAAGTCCAGATATTTATTGAACTCCCTATTGATGACATGCAAAAACATGCTATCAAACTGCATACTGAGCAAGGAAAATTTTTCTTTATCAATCATGGATGCTTTGTAAACAGGCAAGATTTTTTTCCTGTAATAATCACTATCCACTGTTGTATACACTTGTTCTAATACATAATACACCTACTTGTTGTAATACAAAATGAGGGGAGTCAGAAATTAATTGTATATCCTGTATAAATCATATCAAATTAAACCTTTTGTGTTCTCATATATGTTTGAGATTCTTTAAGTACACAAACGATCAACTCAAAAAACAGATTGTCATTTGGTAGCTTTCCTTCATTTACCTATATAAAAGAAATAATCACAATAATATTATATTCATTTTGTAAGATTCATTATCTTGTAAATTTTCAAAACTTATATAAAGCTTTTATAAAGCAGAATAACTTGCATATATTTCATATAAACTTAACAGGAAAAAAAAAACAACCTATACCTAACTTTTTACATTATTATTTTTCTTTTAATATTATTTTACAATATTTAATGAAATGATTTTTTGCTCTACCAACTTTTAGTAAACAATTTTTTAAACTTCAATAAAAACATGTTTTGTATACATCTTAATGTTTTTAAACCAAGTGCATTAACAATAAATTTATAATGTTTTAGAATTATAAATGAATTTAATAAATTTGATGCAACAATTAAAAATGAAAACTGTACTATTAGATAATAAAAAATGAAACTGTATTATTTGGCATATATAATTAAAAAAATTAAAATTATGCTACAAATTACATCTTAATACAGACTTCTTATTAACTTTAATGAAAAATGCTTATCTCCAGATATAATTTTCTGTCTTATTTATTTTTTTACTATTTTTTGAATCAACTGAAAAACTGATTAAACTTAAAATTAAGTTAAAATTGCTTAAATAACTTTAAAATACAAATATAATAACAAACAATAAATATAACAAATAAACATATTAAATGAATATAAATGAAACAATTATGTTAAAATTTAAACAATGATAAAAATTTAAGTATATAAATGTGGTTATGCAATACAACAAAGAATTTTACAAAAATGGATAAAAATTTATTTTAAATAATTTTCTCACAAATCTTGAAATTATTTGTCTTGCATAGGCTTCTTCAGTCTCCGAATCCAACTGACCAAAATCCCAAACAAGTGGAACCATACTAGTTGGTAAAGGATGTACACGATAAACCAACTGTCTCAATGGGATATCACCTAAATGTTAGAGCAATATTTTATATGATGTAATAATTTTTACACTGTACTAACATACATTTAAAGACTGTCTGAAATGATAACAACCCTTGGGACTTTTGAAATATTTTGCAAATCACTAAATTATTTTAGTCTCCAAACACAGTAACACTTTTAGAAAACATCGCCTAACTTGTGATATATATATATATATATATATATATATATATATATATATATATATATATATATATATATATATATATATATACATACATATATATATATATATGTATATATATATATATATATATATATATATATATATAAATATATATATATATATATATACACATATACATATATATATATATATATATATATATATATATATATATATTATATATATATATATATATATATATATATATATATATATATATACATATACATATATATATATACATATACATATATATATATATATATATATATATATATATATATATATATATATATATATATATATATATATATATATATATATATATATATATCATATACATATATATATATACATATACATATATATATATATATATATATATATATATATATATATATATATATATATATATATATATATATATATATATATATATATATATATATATATATATATATATATATATATATATATATATAT
>NC_061156.1:15398538-15406038 GCF_022113875.1 Hydra vulgaris | reverse complement strand
TTTACTTTCAATAAGGCTGCAAGCAACCACTATCAGATTTGGAAGTTACAGGAAGAGAAAAAAAGAAATTTATAGAGCAAGATAATGATAGACAGACAATTTAAAAGAGTGCAAATTAAATGAATCAGGAAAACAAGAAGGAAGTGAAAAGCAAAAAGGAAGGAAGTTTACATATCTTTTTAAGTTGTTTATTACAAAAATTTTAGTTTAACTTTCATAATTAAGGTATTATCTAACTTATAGGTATCAAATTATATTCATAATTAAATAATTTCAACTAAATATAATTTAGGTGCTTTGCATACTGATTTGTACAAATAAAGTATTACTTTTCTAATTTCTTAAAACAAAACAGTGGCTTAAAAAATCAAATTTCCTTTTATCTTAAGATACAAATTATTAACAAAAAAAACCATAAATTTATATTTATTAGTTATGTCTAATTATAAAGAATGTCTTATGGCTTATTTGTTTTAAAGTATATAATTCATTGAAATGTTTAAATTCAATTTCAATTTTATTATATATAACAATATTATAATAATATTATATTTCATTATATTCTAACACTGATAAATGCAGAGTTATGCATTGTGGGACGCATTGACAAGTCAACACACTCATAAACAGTCCAATGGAACCTGTGGTACATTGAAAGAAACGATAGTTGAATGAGACCTTGAGATCATTGTTTCCAATGACTTAAAAATTTAAGTCTAAACAGCTCAATTACAAACCAAATGCTTAATAACCTCAAAAAAGCTTCTCGTAGATGCAGACTAGTTTTATGGAAAACACTGTACCTTGCATACATTCGTCCACATCTAGATTTTGCAATACAGGTTTGATCTCATCACCTAAAAAAAGATATTGCGATGATAGATAAAGTCCAAAGGCGTATGACGAAGACAATATCTGAGATAAAACATCTACTATATGAAAAAAGATTACAAATGCTGAAACTAACATCACTTAAGGATAGCAGGAAAAGAAGTGACCTAATTCAACAGCTCAAATTTACTCAATAGATTGATGAAGTCAACTTTTATTTCCTTCAAACCTTACTAAATTCAACAAATTATAATCACAATCAACGACTTTTGCCTTAACTAATCAAAGGTTGCATTAATAAGAAATTTTTTTTACAAATAGAGTAACAAAGTATTGGAACCCCCTTTTAACAGGGAGCGGTTGACTCACTTTCTGTACATTTCTTTAAAAAATTTGTATCATTGCTTTCTTGACCAGCTGCATTGTGCGGCTTACCAAAGTCAACATAGAGGAGCCTGATGTAGCTATTCTTCATTGGTTTAGATTACATTTTCACTATAATATGTACATAGAACTGCTTTTGAATTCTTTAATATAAACATGATAGGATATGGATTATTTTAATGTACGCTTGTATTTATATGGACTTAATACTAATTTTAAAATAAATAAAACTAAAAATATATATATATATATATATATATATATATATATATATATATATATATATATATATATATATATATATATATATATTAGGGTGGCGTTTAAAAAAAAATCTGCTCTTAACCCCTAAATGTGTTCTATAGAAATAGAAAAAAACTAGGTTTGAAATTTTTTTACAAAAAAAATATTTTAGGTGGTTGCTCAAGACCCTTAAACATCGGGTGAGTTCCTAATATTATCAAAAAAAAAAATCTTAAAATGTCAAGCTAGTACCCAAAAGAAGTGAAATTAAATAGAAACTTTAAAATAACTTTTTTTTTATAGTTAGAATGTTTTAGTAATGAAAGAAACAAATTAAGAATAGAAAAAATAATTGCAATAAAAGCTGTTAACAGTACGCTTACACAAAACATCATGTACAAATATTACTAAATAATAATATAAATAATAATAATAATAATAATAATAATAATAATAATAATAGCAATAATAACTATAATATTACAATTATGTATAACTAGCAGTAAACAACCCGTAATATAGGTTATTAGTAATTAAATCATTAATAACAATAAAACACATTAATTTGTATCATAGCTTTCTTGACCAGCTGCTTTGTTTGGATTACCTGTGTCAACATAGAGGAGCCTGATGTAGCTCTCTTCTATTAGTTCAGATTACATTTACACTACAATATGTACATAGTTTTGTTTTTGTATTCTTCATCATAAACATTTTAAGACATGGGTCATTTAATGTACACTTGTATTTATATGGACTTTATACTAGTTGTGAAATAAATAAAATAAAATAAAATATATATATATATATATATATATATATATATATATATATATATATATATATATATATATATATATATATATATATATATATATATATATATATATATATATATATATATATATATATATATATATATATATATATATATTACAACATTGTTTCAATTGATTTTCAATTAAATTAAACTCATATTCTTATAATCCTAGTATATAATTTAAATATATAAAAAATGAAAAATTGCTTAAATAATTTAATAAAAATCATATTTCTTAATCATTTAAAAAAAGTAAAAAAAAGTAAAAAAATCATGAATCTATTCTTTTTTTGGAAAAAACTTACTTCAGTATTATCTTTAAACTATTTTGAAGATTTACAGCAGGATGAGTTGGATTGTAAGTGAACGTATTCAACAAGGATCTATTTGTATCATACAATTGTAAATACTGACAAACTCGTTGCATTGAGGATTTTTTGTGTTCTTCATTGTCATACCAAACCATTTTAAACATCTCTAGTTATTCATTAAAAAAAAATTAAAAAATAATATATAATTTATGTTAGAAAAATAAAGTTAAAAAAAAAAGTTTTTTAACACAAAAATAAATATAATAATCTATACAAATTATTAAATAAGTTTTTAAAATTTTAAGTTATTTGAAAAAAAAAAATCAAAATACCTTGACCTTGGAGCACACTCAAAACCTCATTGGGAGAAATGCATGTAACACATGGTAGCATGTTAGCAACTATACTAAAGCATTGACTTCCTCTGGGACCCTAAAATTGAATCAAAAGTAAAAAACTCCAAAATATGTTTTTCATACAAATATTTTTAAAGAAATAATGTTTTTTATAAAAAAATTATAAACTTTCAGATGTGAAATATATTTGAGCAATAAAGATTTAGGTCATTATTACAAAACACCAACTAGTTTTTTATTTATTTATTAGAACACCTATTACACCCTAACTATCATAACTTTTTATGCTCTAACTATCATAATAAACTTTAGTAAATACGTACATTGTCAGATTGTTCATCAGAATGGTTTATGGTTATTTCAATGATACATGTATCATTGTTATTCATTCTCCACACTTTTCCCGTACTCGTTTTTAATGATCCCAGAACAACTAAGTTAAATAAGAATGAATCCAGTCCTTCTCTAACCTAAAAAAAACAACCATTATCATTATTAGTATTGATTGTAAAAATATGATTGTAAAAATTAAAGATATGATTGTAAAAATTGTCATTTAAAAAAAAAGATTGTTTAAAGCCACATTTCATTTCTCATTTTCATGAGAATTATATTATAATCCTTCTAAAAGCATTTTCTGTCAACTTTGTAAACTGCACAGTTGACAGAAAATATTCCTAAACTCTACTTAAAGACTTTATATAAGAAACCCAAAAATGATAATTCCTTAAAAAAAAAAAAAACCTGGTGATGGTGGTTTACAGAGAGAATTAAAATATGTTCTGGATTACCTTACAATAATATTGAGATTTAAAATAGATGCATTGTGCCTTGCACTTATATTATATCATATTATATATATATATAAATGTTTCAAACTCAAAATTGTTGCCATTCTGGATAATATGGCTGTGATAGGAACTGTCTAAAGCATCTCCACACCTTTGTAACTTTAATACTATGTCATTACTAACAAATATTACCAACTTAGTTGACAGATCTTTTTTTTTTGTTGTGAAATAATTGTTTAGATAAACATTAGTTTTTGAATGGTTTGTAATGGTATCAACAAGTTATTTTTTTAAGTTGATCACAATACAAGAGTTTAAAATTTTGTAAACTTCCATCAAATTATTTGACAAAAAAAGCTTTAGTGAATTATAAAAAACATGCTTATAATTTTTTTTAAGAAAGCATATATATGGAGTCTAAATATTATTTGCATGAAAGCCATCATGTGCAAGTGCTTGCTATAAAACTGTTAGAGCAGCTACAAAACTGTTTAAAGTATTTTTAATTTACCAACTGTTGTTCATGTTAGCAATCATTTTTCTTCAAGAGTTTTCTTCAATTAAGACAAACTTAAAACAATAACTTCAGAATTCACTAAATACCAAATTAATTTCTTTGTTTTTTTTTTGTTTTTTTTGAAATAATAGTTTACTCCAAACAAACCTGGAAGCAACCATTATCTAAAATAGGAGTGACCAGGAAACAAAAAATATTGTTAAAGAGTAAAAACATTAACAAAAAATGGTTGTAGCTTGTTAACTTGATTTTTTTGAAATAGTAGCTAATGGCACTTTCTAAATAGATAACTCATATTGTTTTCATGAGAGATCAGTAGATAACTAAATTTAGTTGCAGTTAAAATTCCCTGAAAGCCACAAGGTGTTACAGAAGAGAGATCATTAGCTGCCTGTTGTGAGTAGTCAAAAAATTAAAGACATATAGTTGTATGTATATAGTTATAGAGTATATAGTTATGTTGTCAGCAAAAAAAGCCACTTTAAATGTAAGATTTTCAGGACAATCGTTAACATAGATAAAAAACAAAACAGGTCTAAGAATAGAACTTCGCAGTACCCAAGAGGTGGAATTTTTATTTTAGTATTCATAGAATTAAGGTTGTCCTTAAAAAATGTTAATTTTCAAGGACAACGTTAATACTATGTTTAGAAATATTTTAACACGAAAAATTTAATAATCACAAACTATTTTAGATACACCATATGAAGCAATATTATAAAAAAGATCCTTGTACAAGTTTTAATCAAAAGTTTTTTATATGTTAAAAGCAATAGCTCTTCCCATGCCACCCCCATCTAATTTACAATATAACCTTTCTGTTATCTAGTCAGCTGTAGAAAAAAAATGATTTTCTGAGAATAAATTATTAAATTAAAAATTAAAAACTTGTTAATATATAATTATAGTTATAGTGTTCATTTATAGTGTTCAACATTTTCCAGCAGGCAGGAAAATAAGAGTCAATTTTTTATTAAATGGTTTAGAGCAAATTGTAGAGAGTAATGGAAAACACTTTTGCAAGACTATGAGAGGAATTTTGTCTGGGCCACAATCCGTAGAAGAATTTTATTGAGAAATAACCTTAGCAACAAGAATTGAATTAAAGTTGGATAGGTAAGGAAGAGAAAATAAGGTTAGACCAAGGAAGTTTAATAAACAGGAGACGGTGTCATGTGAGTTTTTTTGCATATATGTTTAACTATATATATATATATATATATATAGATATATATATATATATATATATATATATATATATATATATATATATATACATATACATATACATATACATATATATATATATATATATATATATATATATATATATATATATATATATATATATATATATATATATATATATATATATACATATATATATATATATACATATATATATATGTATATATATATAAGTATATTTATATACTTATATATACACTTATATATACATATAAGTGTGTTTAAGTTTAACACCAAAGTAAAATTTTACCATTGGTGTGATATCAAAATGATATATTCTAGGGAAAAAAGCATTAGGTCTTTCTTCAAATTGAAGTAATCTTTCAACTATTGCATCAGTGTTAACCACTGTCCCATGCACAGAAACAATAACAACACTGTTCTTGTTTTGACTATTACTCATATTTGTTTGATAATTAGCATCTAAATGAGAAGAAAGTCGTGAGCCGCATTTTTCTACAAAAAAGGACTTCCCCATTCCACTTCTCATTGATTTCACTACGAGTGATTTGTATCTAAAAGAGCATAAATATGATAAGTATTTTTTATAATAAATTATGGCTATATATAATATATATTTATATATATATATATATATATATTGACAAACAAGTATTACTTTTATTTAATATAAAATTTTTATAGATAATAGAATTTTATAAGTAATTAAGTTCCTAATATTAAAAAATAAAAATTTACACTGATTGATTTAAAATAATTCCAGCCTTTTGATCTAAAAGTTTGTTCTGAAGACATTGTGTAAGTTTTTCACAAATCTGATCTCTACTAAGATAATTTGGTATTTTCAGTTTAAAATGGTCTAGAGCTGTTACAAGGTAAGAATTGTGGTGGTTTTCACTACTGCAAAACACTAAAAGTGGACTCATACTACCTGAAAATAAAACAAATATTACAAAAAATAAACAGAATAGAAATGAAAAGAAAAAAAAAGTAGACAAAGAATAACTATTTCATTAACCTATTTGAATCGTCTTTTGCAAGAAGGAATACATTTTTTCACATGTTTCATATTTTAGGTATTCATTTATTACTAAACAATACAAGCCATTTTTGTTGTCTACAGCTCGCATTATTAACAGTTCAATCTAAAAAATAATTAAAAAACATGAATATGAAATAAAACAATTTTTATTACATTATGAAAAAAAATTGCTATTTGTAACTATTTAATTGTTGAAATTTAAATTTAAAGTAGATTATTTTTAGTTTTTTTACATGTAAAAACAATACAAGAAGATTTTGAACTTAAGGAAAGAATTTTTTTTTTGATTGAGACTGACCAAGAATTATTTTTAACAATTCTTAATAATTATTTTAATAAAAATTATTATTATTATAACTTTTTTACAAACTTAGTTATTTATTATATTATAACTTTATTGTATCAACTGACTATAAATAACTTTTTTTTTTAATTTAAATTTTTTTGTGTCACCTCTTCAATTGAAACAGAATCATCACAAAGTAGAACTTCTTCTGAGGTGGGTAGGACTCCATCTTGATAAAGATAAATCTCAAGAACCGCATACAAAATTTCATCTAAAAAAAAAAAAGAATATGTATATATTTTTGTAGTAAATTGATCGAAAAAATGAAAACATTATTCCTGTCTTACCATGAGACAATACTATTAGGTTTGGTTTATTTTTGTTTATATATGGAGGAACAATCCTTTTTGAAAACTGAAAACTTGTAATGTCTGCAAAATAAATTTAAAAAAATTGTAAATCAGCACTATTAGCATATGCAAAATAACATAAAAAACAAAACAAAAACAATACAATATATAAAAAAAAAAAAAATACAAAAAGTTAAAAAATAAGGATAAAAACAAGAAAATGGCACCAAAAAATCCAAATAATTATGGTGGCTAATTAGCAATTTTTTCAATCATGTGTAATTTCTATATATGATGTATGTATACATAGGCTGTAATTATAAACAACAAAAAAGTATTTAGGATATTTAAATTAGTACC
>NC_061156.1:15366038-15393538 GCF_022113875.1 Hydra vulgaris | reverse complement strand
TATCCAACTGTAGTTTGTTTCAGTTGTAGAAGAAATCTTTACTTGATCAAGTCCAGTAATACACCCAGAGGCTAGTGGGTAGAGAAACTGTCAAAAGTATAATGTAAAACTATATTTTAAATTCATTATTTTTGTTAAGTTTTTTTAAGCCTTTAAACTTTAAGATTATTAATTTCTTTTTGATATAGATATCATCTATATAGAAGTTAATATTCTTAAAAGAATATGCTTTAAAAGTAATAAGGTAGAAAAAAACGTTATTACGTGTTTTTTATTTTTAACTTTATTGTTAAAAAAGATATACATTTACTATTTATAGCAAATTTTAAATTGTAATGAAGCACTTATATTTATATAATTTTATATTTCACCTTTAAAGTTTGAATGGAAAATGTTGACCAGAAATTTAGATGGAACACTCCCAATTAGTAAAACCAAACCAGTTATATCTGCCAATAATTCAACTGCTGTAAAAAAACTTGATTTTTTTTTCTACAAGTATTTTTTTTTTTCAGATTTTAAAAACACTATATTATATTTTTATAAAACAAATACTCTTAAATAAAAAAAATTGTGTTAAATAAAAAAAAGTTGAGTGACAAAACATTGTTGGTCTCTTTGGTCAACTGTGAGAAATGTCACTAAATCAAAATTGGCTGATGCTAACCCATTGTATATATGGTTTCTATTTAAGTTCAGTAGTAAATGATAATCCGAAAAAATAACAAAAAATAGAGAACTCAGTGAATTTTGCCATATATTATTATAAGAATACCAAAAATATTGCAATAATTGAAAGCAGTAAATAACTGAGTGTTGTTTGGGTTAAATAACACTAGCCACTGCAAGCCTTGGTTATCACAGAAGAGGGATAACATTCAAAGTCAACTGCCTATTCTAAACTAACAACATTTTGTCAAGTTTTATAAGCAAATAGAGCCACATATTTAAATATTTATTAGGTGCCAAAAAAAACTTTTGTCAGCTGTAAAATGGACTCTCTAACTTTCAAATAGTTAAGTATTGTGTTAGAATCAGGGATGCGGGTTCCCAAAAAAGGACTCTGGATATGAAAGTCACAAAAAGATTACTTTATCTTAGTTTTTGGTATCCAGGAGCTCTAAAAATATAAATAAGTTTATAAACTACTAATAGGAAAAAAATAAGACTTTTAGGTGAGAGGAACCATCATTTTTTGAACCCAGAGTCCTTATGTATAATGGCGACAAGGATTCCAGGACTCCGGGCTTAAAAACAATAACTTTCAAGTCATTAAATCTCATGAATTTTTTTCTTATAGAAGACAAACATGTTTAGAGCTTCTGGACACTACAGACTTGGAAAAAGTAGAGATATAAAGGCGGAGTCCTTTTGGGACTCCGCATCCCTGGTTAGAATATATATGAGTATTTTACAAATATAAACAGAAATAAAATAAAAAAAAGAAAATAAATTTGATATCTCCAAAGCTCAAAGATGTACTTTAGAAACAAGATAATCAGAAAGATCTTAAAAATAATAAGGAACATTACAGGACCGAGGATGGAAACTTTTATTACCCTAGAAGTTGCATGAAATGAAGAGAAATTTTGTCAAACAAGGACAAACTTAATACTGCTAGAAAAGAACCAACTATTGAGTTGAAAAAATAAAAGTTAAAAACTTCCCTCATATACCATATGCAGTAATCATCCAGGTCATTTTTTAAAAATCCGGAAAAATAGTAGGGTTTGGAAATTTACATGCATGCATGCATGCGCATGTTAAAAATGCGCATGCATGCGCATGTACGTGCGCACGTACATGCGCATGTAGATTAACGGTAACAAAAAATTTATATTTAATAAGGTCATTCTTTTGAAATATTTTTAAAGTTAATTTAAGTTTTGACTCATTTTTCTCTATTATTTTGCTTCAAAAACTATCGTAAGTAATGATTTGCATACATTTGAATCATATACATTTAATTAGAAAATCGTTTCTCGTTAGAAAAAGGCTATAATGAGTCAAATCGAAGTCGCAAAATATTTAACCGACTACAATCGTCAAACTAATTATGGCAAGTGCAAATTATGTGATAAACGTGTCCAGTGGTCCAAAGAACGTCTTGCAGCACACAAGAGATCATCCTGTCCAAATGCCAGTCTCAAAGAAAAACGACTGTTTTCGAAACGCAAATCAGAATCACCAGCACATCCTTCCACATCCTCTCAAAATGAACACACTCAACCGATGCAAGCCTCACAAGAATCGCTTTCACATGTAGCTGACACAACAAATGGAGAATGGAAGGCAGATGTTGACATGAAATTATCAAACTACTTCTACAGAACTGGCATTTCTCTACAACTAGTTGAATCTGATGCATTCAAGGATTTCGTTAAGGCGCTCAATCCAGCATACGCAGCTGCTTTGCCGAGTGCAAAGACCTTATCAAGACCGCTGCTCGATAAGCACTTTAATAAGTGCTCTGCTGCTGTCGATGAAATCATCCAATCTCACGGTAATCTAACGTTGATGTCAGGTGGTTGGACAAACATCAGAGGTGATCACATCGTTAATTTCTGCGTGAAGGCACCGGGTCAAAAAGCTATTTTTTATTCATCTAGCGATACCTCCGGAATCATTCAGAACTCAGTTGCAGTTGCTGCTGCTATCATCCAAGTCATCAACAAGATTGGTTCACAAAAGTTCTGCAGCTTTATTTCTGATAATGCACCTGTTATGAAGTCATCATGGTAGATAATCGAAGAAACATACCCACACATCTCAGCAAGTGGTTGTAGCGGCCACGGCATGAATCTATTAATTAAAGACATCGCCAATACCACAGAAGCTGCAAAAACAATCAAAGAGTCGGAAAAGATCATCAAGTTCATCAAAAACCACCATATGGTCAAGTCAATGTTTGATGAATATCAACGTACAGCAAATGTCACTCAATCTCTCTGCATGCCTGTTGCTACACGCTGGTTTAGCTTGTACAATGCGATGAACTATCTTCTTCTCTCCAAGTATGTTTTGATCAAGCTAGCTGACGAGGAAAACGACGCATTAAAAGAAATTCAACCCAAAACCACATCAGCAGCAGTCCTGACTTTAATCAAATCCCCTGCCTTTTGGACTCGTTTGGGAAAGTTAGTTAAGGACATTGAGCTTCCTTCCAAAATGATCGGAAAGTTGGAAGCTGATGAAGCTCCGCTCTCACTTGTCTACCACTATTTTGGTCAGCTCTTCAACCATTATGATGATGACGAGAGTATTCAACAAAAAGTTCAGTCGCGACTCGATTTTATTTTCACGCCAGCCATGGGACTAGCTTACATGCTTACGCCAAAGCACGCAGCAGACGGCTTTTATTTTGGAGATGACAAAATTGACATTATTACAGCCACGTTTGATCGAACAAGCAAAATTCATCCGGATATTGCTGACAAAGTGCGAGAACAACTGATCGAGTTTAGTGGAGAAATGACTACATTGCCCCAGAAACGAAAGGATACAATTTACAAATTGAGCGCAAAAAACTATTGGAGCATTATTGGTCGCAACAAGTATCCGGAACTTTATCAAGTGGCAGTTTCCATCAATGAGATGATATGCACATCAGCTGCAGCAGAAAGAACTTGGTCGATCTTCAGATTTATTCATTCACGCCTTCGAAATCGTCTAACAAATAAACGAGTAGAGAAGCTAGTTTTTCTATATACAAATAACGTACTGATGGATACTCGTGACAAAAACGACAATATACAAGATGAAGGAGCTATGATCGAAGAACTTGAGCGAGAATTTGCAGAATAAGACATAAAAAGTTATCATAGATTGAGTGTATTTTGCAGCTAAATATTGAATTTGAAATTGAATAAAATCTAAAACTTGAAGTTTTTGAAGTTGTTTACGATTAGAAGTATTAGAAAATTAATTTTATGTTGTTTTTTAACACAATTGATTTGCATAAAATTTGATTTACTAGCTTAATCTACATGCGCATGTACATGCATGCATGTGCATGTAATGTATGACATGCGCATGCATGCGCATGCATGCATGTTGCCGAACCCTAAAAAATAGTTTATGTAAAATATCCAGAAAAATTCGGAACATATTTTCCCTTACTATTCTCCTAATTTTGCTCTCAGCTGGTAGGTTTCAGAATTTTTATAGACATTTTTGACATTTTTTTTTATGGCTGATCACTGAAAACGAAAAATGTATATACATTAAAACAAATATTATATAAACTTGAATGTATGAGAAAACATTTTGTATATCCGAAAAAACTATATTTTGAGAAAAATATCCGGAATTCCGGAAATATCCGGAAAAAGATATTTCCTGCATATGAAACAAGCTTATATAGAGAGTTTATCCTTTGATAAATCAAGAGCAATAGTGCTTGCCTCGCTGTTTTGCCTCGCTGTTTTGCCTCACTGCTTCCATCTAATTAACAGAACCTAATAGTACCTAATAAAACCTTTCTGACTCAAGATGAGATTGAATTAATAAGCAGTTAACAATTAACAGAATTAATAAGAAGTTAAATAAAGACTAAAAGACCTTGGTAATAATCAAGAGAAGACTGGACCACAGTTGGAGGGATCAGAGTGTACTCCAGAGTTTTTGAAAATTGGAACCACAAACACTATTTTTCAGCAGACAGAAAAACAAGATTGAATTAAGCCAATTAATTAAATCAATAAGTTTAGAGAAAACAGTTAAGAGAGTAATGAAAAAGCTAAAAGTTACTTTAAAAGTTACTTTTGTAAAATTGGAACAGGAACATTTGCTGTAAAAAAAGTAAGTAATAACTTTAGCAAACAAAGCAGGAGTGATTAGGATTTCTTAATGTGGATTACCCAGTTCGTTTGATATGATAGGAAGAGTGTGGTTATTAAATTTAAAATATAAACTAGAGGATAAATTTTTTTAAAAACAATTCTGCCTTATCTTTAGGAGTAATAATAAAATCAGAGTCATCTATTACAGAAGGATGAATTTGCTTTTGTTAATTAAGATTCATCCATGTCTCTGAACCCAATTTTTGAGATTAAATTCAGATAGTATATTAGATATTAGGTATTTTAGAATATTAGCACAAGACAATATCTTAATGCCCTAATAATATACTACAAAAGAAAAGGAATTAGACTTATATTTCCACTATATTTATACAATGACTTAGTAATATATTCTAATTGATTTTATCTTTACTACTCAAAAAAAAAAGTTCAAAACTAAAAACCTTGAACAAGTCAAGATCTTAAATGATGCAACATTCAAATTTTTATGTAGCTAACTATGTATTAATTTACATGAAATTTATGAGCTTTAAAGTTCAATTTGATTTTGAAAACATTGATAACAACAATCATACACTATAAGGTATTATGAATATTTAAAATTTAAAATATCTAATAAATAAGATAATCAAACAATCAAGACTTTTTTTCAGCAATATGATCAACAATCAATGCAATAAAAACATCAAACTATCATTAAATGATACTTTGTCAGTTTTTTTTCAGCAAAAAAAAAAGTCTAAAGTTAAAACTTAATACTTTCAGATTCATTTAAACTTTTATTTACTTTATTATTAAAATTAATTTTGTCTTTAAAATTCTGCTTTTTTGCTCAACAAAACTCATCTATTCACTGGCAATGGTAAAGAACATTTAGTCCTTAGTATAGAATTAAAAATTAAAATTAAAAAAATAAAGTATCAAAATATCACTGAATATTAGAAGAAAAATTTTTAACAAAAAAAGGTTTTTTAATTCTCAAAAAAAGATATTTTTTACACAGTATCATATCAATACTAACTACAATATCAGGTTATATTCATTCATTCAAACATTCAAGATGCTACATTATATTATAACTATTTTTTTTAATGATAATTTTAAAAATAGAAAAATAAAATAAACCACAAAGTTATTAATTTAAAGAACCAAAGTTAAAGGAGTCAAAATAGTCTAAAAATTAGCATATTGAACAACAGGTTATGTTATTGAACAACAAGCATTATAGCAGCATGAACACATTCATATGTGTTTA
Organism: Hydra vulgaris; assembly: GCF_022113875.1. NCBI lineage: Eukaryota > Metazoa > Cnidaria > Hydrozoa > Anthoathecata > Hydridae > Hydra > Hydra vulgaris. The sequence continues at coordinate 15,387,481 of NC_061156.1, read as the reverse complement.
TGCAATTACTTATTCAGAGGTGATTGTGTAATTATTAAAATTTTTGCTGTTGTTGTTCTAAACAAAAGCATAAGTAATAATTGTTATTTACATATTTTTATATATAGAAATTATATAAATTAATTTACCAGCTTTTTAAAAATCTCAGAATCATTCGAAATCATTTTTTGAGTGTGTTCACAAGCCTGTAATAGGTCTTTGAATCCAGATTCCTCGTTTAGATCAAATATGATGTGACCAAAAGCAAGACAGCAAGCTTCAAAACATTTTACTCGATCAACTTCATAATCAGTTTCACCTGCAGCTATCGACATGATTTCAACAAAAACTTTTACTTCTTTTGGATCTACAGTTCAAAAATGACAAAAGAATACAAATAACCAGTCCTAGTCATAAATAACTATCAAATAAAAAGAAGAAAATATTTTTATAAAATAATAAAAAGCAAAAATCAAACAAAGTATACAAAAATATTTAGAGCAAGTAAAATTGTAACAGAAAAATAAATTGTGATATTAAGTATATTATAATCATTTAATGTATATTCAATTTAATTTAATTTATTTACATAATTTATTACATAAATTAAGATTTATTCAATTACATAAATTAAGATTTATTCAATTACATAAATTAAGATTTATTCAATTACATAAAAGAAAATTAAGTACTAAGGAACAATACTTTTAATTTGAAATTCATAGAAAAAATCAACATTTTTTCTATAAACTTTAAGTTAAAAGTATTGCTCACTTTCAAGTTAAAAGTTCATGTCAACATTTTTGGTATGTATTGATAATTGCAAATCACTATCAACTGAAATTTTTGTATTTTGATGTTAACAGTGAAATTACTTGCTTATGTTTAATTAATGTTAACTGAATTGATTTAAAATATTAATTATTTAAGTTGAACATAATAAAAATTAAAGTTTTGTTTTAAATTGTAAGTTTTTTTAAAAATTATAATTCTAAAAAAACTACTCAAGAAATATCAGCTCCTTAATTTACAAATTTACATTAAATAAATATTCAAAAGAATCAAACGATAAAGATCTTTTAGAGATTTTACATTTTACAAATTAAACATGCACACATACATATATATGTAAATACATACATAAATACATACATAGTACATACATACATACATACATACATACATACATACATACATACATACATACATACATACATACATACATACATACATACATACATACACACATACATACATACACACATACATACACACATGCATACATACATACACACATGCATACATACATACATACATACATACATACATACATACATACATACATACATACATACATACATACATACATACACACATACACACATGCATACATACATACACACATGCATACATACATACACACATACACACATACATACATACATACATACATACATACATACATACATACATACATACATACATACATACATACATACATACATACATACATACATACATACATACATACATACATACATATTCATACATATTAACATATTTATATTATTATACCTTTTAGATTATCTTTTAACCAAGAAAAAAGTTGTAGACATGACAATATAGCACTAAATATTTTAGAAATGGAGGTTGAAAATTCTTCAAAGAAATCTGCTAAACCTTTTAAATCGTTGTCAATAGATTCCAAGTTTTCAATTTCACTTATGGGTTTCTAAAAAATAAATGCATAAAATATTATGGGTTTATTTTTATACATTAAAAAAAGTTTTGATAAAGATAACTAAATTATAAGATTAATGTTCTAATAGTTAAAACAATAATACTATCATGTTTTCAACAGCAGTAAAGTCTCCATTTAATTTTAGATTTTCTCTCACTTCTAGTATTGTACTTGCATCATTAGAATATTTTTCCATTAAAAATACACAGTTAATTTTTTCAACACAACTTTCTATCTTCGATCTCTCAAAGTTTAACTTTAAGTACTTATTTAATAGAAAAAGTTCCTTTTTGCAATGTTGAACATATTCTTTAAATATTGAAACAATCATTGATGGAGATATTTTACATGAAACTATGTCCTCAAACATGTTTTTCAAAATTCCAGTTGTCGGTAAAATAATACTTTCAATCAAATCAGTATAATTAATTGTTACCATGTCTTTTACAAATAATTCAACTTCTTTTTTGAACAAAAAACTGTTCATAATTTTACTATCTGCCATTCTAGCAGCATGCTCATACCAGTCCGATGAAATTTGGAAGTATGTACATACATTGATAATAAACATCTCTACATTTGACAAATTCTGGAAATCTGATACTTTATCATTATTCAAATATTGAGTAGTTTCCATAAATACCTCTTTAAAAGTTAGAACTGACTGTTCTGAGTAATATCTAGCTTCTAATACTTCTGTTTTAACTACAAAACAAAATAAAAAATAGATACATACATTTTGATTTAGGTTCTTTACATTCTTTTAAATAGGCCTTTTTTAAGTTTCTTTAATTAATAATAATTGAATATAACTATTAACTCATATCTGATTTAAATAACTTATTGTTAGTAGTAGCTTTTTTTTCCAACCATTTTTATGGAAAATGTGCATTTGTCTTAAAAGAAATAATAAACAAATAAATATAAAAATAAAAATATAAAATATAAACAAATATATTTTTGGATAGATAAAATAATGCAGTTATTATTAAATAAATATTAATATTGTTCTTTTAAACTTTGTGATTTAGTAATTAAAAAATGCTTTACAAAGCAAGATCTAATGAAGAAAAGAAGAAAAAAAAAGAGGAAGATTGTCTGTTTCCTTTGCAAGCAAAATGCTAAGCACAAAACTACAGCATTTATCATTGTAAGAGACAAAAGAAAACTGACACAGAAATATTTTGACAATAGATACCCAAAATACCATACAATTTTTGGTAAAGGACTTCCCCATATTTGTAACGCATTTACATTTCAAGATAATATAAGATTGTTTTCAGTTTGAAGGATTAACTTAAGTAACGGATAAAGGTCTTGTTAAAATTAAGTTAATACAAGAATGTCATACATCGCCAAGCTCTTGTCAAAAATTAAGTTAATACAAGAATGTCATTTAAAGCCAATAACAAAAATCAAGTTAATACAAACAACAAAAAGCAATGATAAAATTGGCATCAACACTAAATCAAGTTTCAAAAGTAAAAATCATATAGCTCTGGATTGATTCAAAATTTCTCTCTTGGAAACACATACTAAAATTTTCACACTTTTAAATAAAGATATTGTGCAAGAATTGAATTTTCTGAACTATTAATATCAGAATTTTGAATGTTATGTTAAAGAGAAAAAAAATTTTTGAATACATAGTCAAACTAGTTATTGATGATGGAGGCAGATTTTTAAAGTTTTATCTTGGCAAACCATGAACTCCACTCTCCAATAAACAAAGTTTGACATCAAATGCTTTCAAAGACGTGCATTTTACTGCAAAGTAGTGGTAACAAGCAACTTAAAGTGGCTGATCTAGAATGGCTGGTTAAAAATAATTGTAATTTGAAACTTGTTATGTAATTTTTTGATGCAGATCCCAAAGGCTTTGTTGTGTTATGAGCCAAAAGCTGCTATATTTTGTGTGGTCTTAAGTCTCACTTATGAAGGGATACATGTACATGGTACACAACTCAGTAAAATAATTTAGTTGAATGTAAAACTTTACAAACATTTGGATCTTTCAAGACATCTTTCAAAGCTTTAGTATCATGAGGTGATGTTAGATCAGTTAAGAATTTTGGTAATGTAACACATGAACCAATTCTTGGTTCAGATGATTCAGATCTTGTCTTTGGTTTGATAAGAGTAATTTTACTCTACATTTTTCTTGGAATGGTAAGCCATTTTTTCAAACTTCTCAAAAATGGACCTTTAATAGATGCCTGGACAAAAGCATTGGCTATTCACCAACAGTCTTATCATAATGGCTTATTTGAAGGCAATAACTGCAAAAAAACTTTTAAAAAATGTCAACTTTCAACAAAAATAGCAAAGTCAGCATTTCATGTCTTCCCAATAATTGATACTTTGAGAAAAATTGATGATATTGTGAATGCATGCTTTGAAAATCAAATGAAAATTTTTCAGAAAAGATTTACCTTTTTTAAAATTGTTTTTGTCTTAGCCTGCTCAAAGTATAATTTAGAAGGTGAATAAAACTCACAAAAGTTCATAAAACCATGTAAAAGATTTTAACAGAAGATAAAACACACACCTTAGAATTTACAGTGACAAGAAACAGAAGCATTACATCATTGATTTCAGGTATAATAGCAAAGATGCAAACATACTTTGTTTTATTTAGAATATGGAACTAAACTTCAAAAGTGTGTTCTTGACTTGAGTAGCATTTGGTATGTCATCTGAATGTTTTAATTCATTGAAAGAGAATTTTATTAGAATTTTTTTAATTTTTTTGTTATAATTGGAAATGTCAAATATTTTACAATTTGCAAAAGAACTAATTTTTTCCCATCAACAGTGATTACCTAATTTATAGAGTGTATATTAATCAAATATGTGACTATTTCTTGTGTTTTTTTTTTACAGTAAAAATGTAAAATAATAAGATTTGCTGTCATCTTCACAATTGATGCTATAGCTATAAAATTAAATTTTCATTTTTACAATCCTAATATCAAGGGCTTTTAAAAAAACACAGGCAAATGATACTTTCTTTAAACAAATAGCAAACAGAATTTGTTTCACTTTGGAACCAAAGTTTAACAAATATTGGCTACTCAACTTTGTTTTACTTCAATTGGCGAAGTTCAGTTAGCTAAGTCAAGTTACATAGATTTTTTGATAAGAAGTTTTTTCTGAAATGTATATTATGCTAACCATTTAACAAAATAAAAACAAATCATTACAAATCACAAAGATCAAATCATTTATTTAGCCTCTGACAACCATACTATGCTTGATTTTATATTGCTTAGATGAAACATTTTTATTGTTTTAATTTTAATATTCTTAATATTAAAACAATAAAAATGTTTCATCATAAATCAGTTTTAATTTTAATATTGTTAATTGTTGAACCTGCTTTTTTATATTTTTTGAATGCAAAACTTTATAACAGTATTTATAACAGGATTTTAAACAAAGACATTTAAAACCTCTATCTAATGGATAATTAATTCTTTGTTTTGATGTTTTAATTGTGATAAAAAAAGTCATATTAATTTTACTTTTTAAAAATACATAATTTAATTAAAAAAACTAAAGTAATTTGAAATTAAACCTGTAGTTGGAAGTACTGCTTTACAAAGTTGCAGGGTGTAGTTCACAACTTTTCCAACTCTATAGAAGCAATTTAATTGCTTCAACCGTATATCAAATGTTGCTTTCAAATTATCAAAAAAATCAACTTTTATTACTTGAAGAAGTTCAAATAAAGTTTCTTGCTTGTTCATTATATTCATCATAAAATTTATCGTAATTTTACCATTGTTTATAATTTCAAAAACATGTTGAAATACTGATACAACTTCGCAAATAAAAATTGCTGTTTCTTCTGACTTGGATTTCTTTCCTTAAAACAAAAAAATTGTGGTGGTAAAAAGTTCATATGTATATAAACTATATAAATTATGCAAATATATATATAATTATAAGTAAATATGTAAATTATACAAATATAAAACTATAAATAACTATATAAATTATACAAACATAACTATATAAAATTAAGGATCTTTTCCTTTTTTTTTTTTTCAAACTTCAGCTTGTTTTACAAAGACTTTGAATACTAAAAGGTACAAAAAGAAAATAAGTTTTTGTTTAAACTGTCAGCTATAAAATGCTTTTTTTTAATATTTAAAATTAACATCTGCAGAGTTGCATAAAAATTTTATGAACAAAAGAAAAGACTCTTAGAGTTTGTGTTATAAGTATTGAGGAGGTAATCTATTATTATTCAAGGTGCCAGCCCTCCTACTAAAGACATCAGGTGTAATTCACCATTATCTAGAGTAGTAACCGTCTCATATGCCAATATAATAATCATGGAAATTGACTAATTTTACTTTTGATAAAACAGGTGCAATTGCTAGTGGTACCTAAAATATTCACAACTGAATAAGAATGAATAAATGAAAAATTAGAAAAAAGAGTGTGGATATTATTGTATATTTCATTGAAATTTATTATAATATTAAACAAAACATTGAAAAAATGCTAAAAGCATTTTTTCAATGCTTATTTTATTTTAAAAAAAAAAAAAGTATAATACCTAAAAAATAAAAAAAACTACTGCTAAAAGCATACACTAAAAGTTAAAACATAATTACTCTTAACATAAAATTACTGGGACTAATGGAAGGCAATTTTATAAAGAACAAAACAACAAAAAATACCATCGGACTATATTATAAAGACATCTATGAGGTCGTCCATAAATTATGTCACAATTTTTTGACAATTAAAAATTGGAAATGAAGATAAAAAAACTTAAATAAAATTTATGATAAGGTTGTTGCACGCTTTAATATCACCTATGTAAAAAGTTAAGAAAATGATTTAGATAGGTATGTAGGCAAATATATTTACCTAGTTGGTCTATCAATACTTTAAAAGGTTTCCATGTTAGACAAAAATTCACTTTTTCATCAATAGATTTTAAACATTCCCATTTCTTTGTAATGAATTTAATCAACATTGGACAGTAGCCTGAAGATAATTTGGATAACCAACTTGAGTCATTACTGGTCTATAAAAATGCAATTTTTTTTTTTAAAGTTTATAAATTAAAAAAAAAATCATTTCCAAGTTTAAATAAATAAAACTAAATAAAACTTGAAAAAAACTTTATTAGAAATATAAAAAATTTTTTTCTTTGCTTTAGGAAATTTTTCTATAATTTTTCTTTAATTTTTTTTTTTTTTTGTAAGCAACTTGTGGAGAAGATAAAACTTTCTTAAGTTATTAATTGTTCATCAAAATACAAAAATGCAAAAAGAATCTATAAAGTGAAGAATCCCAAGCAGGGTTTAAGCGGAAATGACTTGCTTATTTATCAAAAATAGGTACAACAAAAATTTTATTATATTAAGAAAATTATTTCTTTATTATTATTCTATTATCTTTTAATATCTATCATTTTTACTACTAAAGCGTGTACACGAATTAAATGTGAAAGAATAAGTACGTCATTTACGTACGTCATTTTAGTGCTTATATTAAAATCTTTTTAATTGTTTTTTATTTTGTTTACAACGTGTTGTGGTTTCAAAAAAATGTATTAGCTTTTTGACTTAACTTAAAATTAGTTTTAAATGGACAAAAGAAGAAGTCATAAGAGAAAAAATTATGCACAAATATTTGGGAAATCCCAATAGAAGCCACAATTCGATAACAAAAGCGTTGCAAATACATCCATACACCGTTAGTTGTGTAATCCAACTTTTTTCTCAAACAAAAGGGATCAAACGTAAATCTGGTGGTGGAAAAAAGAAGGGTTTTAAAGATAAAAAACTAGTTAGAAAACTGGTTAACAGTTTTAAGACTAACCCAAGCCTTTCACTAAGGGAGCGCGCAAACATTTATGGACTTTCTCATAGTTTTGTTGTAAAAGTTTCGAAATAAACATGGTTTTCAGTCTTGCAAAGAACAAAAAGTGCCTAACCAATCTGAAACTCAACAAAAACGTGCAATAACCTGCTGCAGAAAATTGTATGACAATTTTATTTCTGAAAATTTCTGTATTATTGAAGACGATGAAACTTATATCAAGTACGATCATCAGCAAATTCCTAGTGCTGTCTATTATATTGCCAAATGTAGAGAAAAAGCAGATAAGAAATTTTAATACATTAAACATGACAAGTTTGCTAAAAAAAAGTCTTGATTTGGCAAGCTATTTGCAGTTGCGGCAAAAAACCAGTACCTTATATTTCTCAGTCCATACTTTTGGTTCAAATATATGTTAAAGAGTGTTTAAAATAACACCTTTAACCTCTCATTAAATCAAATGATAAGAGACCCGTGTTCTGGCCAGATTTAGATTCAATATGTAAACTAGCTTTTAAACGGTATAAAAATAATAATGTGAAACTTGTGCCTAAAATAAAAAAAGTTTGCAGAAATATTAAAGATATTAAACTATCATTTAAAAAAGCATCAAATGGCTTCAATTCTTATTCTGTGCACAAGCTTATGGGTACCACCAAAGAAAAAGTTCGAAATTTTATTAGATTGCCACAGGAATAATTTGATTTTTTTTTTTTTGTTGAAATTTGATCTTCTTTTATTATTGTATTAAAGTTATTACTTGGTTTGAAATAAAAATTGAAGAGTACTTTTTTTTAGTCGTTTTTCTACTTTCACATTTATTTTGTGTACACGCTTTACTAAGTTGTTATTATTTTATGTTTACTTTGAAAAAAAAAAAATTACTTGTAACCTGGGACATTTCTTCAATAGTAGCAGAAAATGATTCAGTAAAAGGTGCTTGGATTAACTCATTGTAAGATAAAATATCCGATTCGCAATAAGCTTCTAATAAAAGTTTTTTTCCAGCACTTTTCTAGAAAAAAATTAAATAAAAATAATGATTACTATGTACTAAAGAAAGATATAGTTAACAGGTATAAATAGTGTTAAACCTAATTTTCATTATATAGTAGAAAGGTATATAGTAATCATTATTTGAATAATAAAATAAAACATAGTAATGCTGAATGTCTAATGTTAGTAGTGCCCACTGTGTTTTGACAAGGAGCTGAGACATTAAGGAAAACAAAAGGCAAGTTTATTAGCACTTTTTTATAAAGAATTATAAGAAATTTATGTAAATATGTAAATTGATAACAATATGTCTTTTACATTTAATGTAAAAATTCCATTTGTATAAAGTTACATACAAACATCTGTATATGTAAACATCAGTACTACCAACAGAAGGTAAGTTGAGTTTGCAAATTGTATATGAATCGCTTATGTACAATATAAAAAAACATTCAAAACCTTACAATAAAAAGTCTTCTTGGCTTATCTCAAAACTGCAGAGACAAATTGTGTTTATATTAAAGAGAATTTTAAGAAATTGTTGGGTCTGAATTTTTTTGATTAAAACAAAAAAAATAACCTAACTTTGCAGTTTTAGTCGAAGCTCGCTTCTTGATTTTAGTGAGATTTTAAAGTCTTTAAAATATACGCCACAATATACAGACTTTATAATTTATTCAAGGGCGTTTAATTTCAAAGAGTTTCTGTATAAAAAATAAGGTCATTGTAGGATTTTCTTTTAGAAAAATCAAACTTTTTTTCTCAATCAATATTATTTCTATTTTTATATTATTTGTTTTTATATGAAGCTAAACAAAAAAAATGTTTTTTTTGGAGTGCAAGAACCAAAGAAAATTAAGATTTTTATGGGACACTTTTAAATATAAAAAATATATAAAAAAGACGTTGATCATATTATTTATTCTGAATCTTTATTTTTATTTTTTGCAAATAATGTGAATATTTTTATAGTTTTATCTACAACATTTATTGCTATGACATTTTTGTTCTCCTAGTAAAATGGCATTTTACAACATCTTAAACTTTTAGCCATATTTATTAGAGATATTTGATGAGTTCTTTAATTTTTATTTATCCACAATTCCCATCTCCAGGTAATAATCTCCTAGCCAACATTTTGTTACAGCTGAAAACTGTCTTCCAAAACTTCTTTTCTGTTATTATCTGCCAGCCTATGCCAGGTTTGACAGTTTATATAAAAGATTTTTATAAGGTTGGTTGGTTTCAATTTTCTTCAGGATTTTTGAACACTTTTTTTTGCAAGTGTTAACAAAGATTTTTTTGGGACTCAATTTAGTTATAAGAAAAAGCATTTTCATGCCAGTTCTTATTTTGAAAAACTTTTTAGTTGTCTCATCGCTCAAATATGCATGTAGCATTCATTCATTACATTTATATATATACACATATACATATTTATATATATACAGAATTGGCATATGTTATATGCATTAGATAAAGGTGGAGAGGTTAAGGCCGTTGCTCTTGACATTTCTAAAGCGTTTGATAAAGTTTGGCATACTGGTCTTCTCCATAAGCTTTCTTCTTACGGTGTATCTGGAAACATCTTTAAGATTATTGAATCCTTCTTTTCCAATCGTAGTATAAAAGTTGTCCTTGATGGACAGCACTCTTCTTCTTATTCAGTAACCTCAGGGGTTCCTCAAGGTTCAATCCTTGGCCCTATACTCTTTTTAATTTACATTAACGATCATCCAGATATTCTCACATCTAAGGTGGCATTGTTCACTGATGATACTACCATTTATTCTTGTTACGATAAGAAGCCAACTCTCTCTGATTGCTTGCAGGAGGCATCTGAGCTTGAAAAGGATCTCATTTCTGCTACAGCATGAGGCTCACAGTGGCTGGTGAACTTTAATTCAGATAAAACTCAATTTTTTTCAGCCAATCGTTATCGCAATAATTTAGACCTTCCTATATTTATGAACGGTAATGTACTCGATGAGTCTCCTACCCCTTCATCTTCTAGGATTAACTCTTACTTCTGATCTTTCTTGGAAACCTTATATTAAATCTGTTGCAAAATTAGCATCTGCTAAAGTTGCTTCTCTTTAACGAGCTCGACACTTTCTTACTCTGGATTCTATTCTCTATCTCTATAAATCTCAAATCCGGCCTTGTATGGAATACTGTTGCCATATCTGGGGCGAATCTTCTAATGATGCCCTTTCTCTTTTAGACAAGGTACAAAAACGCATTGTAAACATAGTTGGACCAGCTCTTGCAGCCATCTTTCAACCTGTCACCTCGTCATAATGTTGCTTCTCTTTCTCTTTCCTACAAATACTTTTCTCTTCCAGTAACTTCCAACACTAATTAGTGGTTGCTTGCAGCCTTGTTGGAAGTGAAGATGTTTAAAAAAAAAAAATGTGTAAACTGGCATAAGCATGAAATGTTACAAAAACTGGCATAAGTGCAAACTGGCATATGTGTGAAAAGGCATAAGTGCCCCAAAAGAATTTGCAAACATTGGCATAAGTGCGAACTGGAAAAGGTGCGAAGCAGTTGCAAAAACTGGCATAAGTGCAAATTGGCATTAGTGTGCCAAAAGATTTTGCAAACATTGTCATAAGTACGAACTGTCATAAGTGCGAACTGGCATAGGTGTGAAGCAGTTGTAAAAACTGGCATAAGTGCAAATTGGCGTATGTGCGAATGGCATAAGTCGACAAAAAAATTTTGCAAACATTGCCATAAGTGCAAATTGGCATAAGTGCAAAGCAGTTACAAAAACTGGCATAAATGCGAACTGATATAAGTGCAAATTGGCATAAATGCGCCGAATAAAATTGCAACTATTGGTTTAAGTGCAAATAGGTATTTTGCACTTATGCCAGTTCACACTCATGTCAGTTTGCACTTATGCCAGTTCACATTTATGCCAATGTTTGCAAATTTATTCAGCGTACTAATGCTAATTCACAGTTATACCAGTTTGCACTTATGCCAGTTTTTGTAACTGCTTCGCACTTATGCCAGTTCACACTTGTGCCAGTTCACACTTGTGCCAGTTCGCACTTGTGCCAATTCGCACTTATGCCAATGTTTGTAAATTTATTTGGCGCACTTACGCCAATTTGTAGTTATGCCAAATCCCAGTTGTGCCAGTTTTTGCAACTGCTTCGTAGCTATGCCAGTTTGCATTTACGCCATTCGCACTTATGAAATTCGCGCTTATTCAGTCATCCCTATATATATATATATATATATATATATATATATATATATATATATATATATATATATATATATATATATATATATATATATATATATATATATATATATATCACTTAGCAGAGATAGTAGTAATTCATCAGTATTTACTGAAGATAGAACTGTACATTACTTTATGTCATTACTACTTGTGTAAATAGTTTTTGTCTTGAATACATTAATAGACAATCCTTTGTCTATTAATTTATTTTAATAAATATATTTTATGATGCTTTTCTTTTAGTCTATATTTTTTTCAAAATGTTTTTATTTAGGCATTTATTCTCAGGTAAATTTATATTAAAATAATATCATTTTACCTGAGAATAAATGCCTAGAAATAATTTAGTTAAAAAAAACAAATAAATAAATGCATAGTACATGTTTATAATAATTTTGTTGTGCAAGTCAATTTATAGTTGAGAGTTTTTGTTAATTTGTACTGTTGTTGCTCATAATGCACGCATAGCTATAACAAGAATCTAATAGTAAAACACTAGATATTGAACTAACAGCGATACAATCTTAATAAAGATGCTTCAAACGCAAAAGGCTATAGCTTTCTATGTCAATACTGGAAAAGAGATTTGATAACTAGATTTAACTTTGGTTTCTCTATTAACGCTTGATGACAAGGTTTTGTAAAGAAAAAGCATTAACTTTGAAAATGAAATTCACTTTGAAAGTAAAACATCAAAGCAATTAAACTCATTTTAAGAATGTAAACCATTTTAATGCTACAAGATTATACTAGGTGTCAGCTTTAAATTTAGTCAAGATAATATAATTAAACAGTATAAGTAAGTATGGCTAGAATATACCAAGCAAATATGTTTAAAGTTGCTAATATAATTTATAAATATAGCTTTTTTTTGTCTTCAAGAAGATCAATGGAATTCTATTGCATACTATTATGTATGCTATTTTTATTTTACTTTTTAATTTAATTTTTATTATACTTTATTATAAAGTATTATAAAAATAACCACTAAACTCTAAAAGCTTAAAAAATAATTCAGAGTAGGTACAAGTTAAGGTGTTTTTTAAATAAATAGATACAAGTATATTTGTGACAAAAAAAAATTAAAAAATGCTTTAAAATGGTAAGGATCAAAATTGAGCAGTCTCATTTAAAGTACTCATACAAATTGTTCATTTGTACAACACATTTTAACTGTGTTTTTAATTATTTAATTAAATTGACTGTGACAATTTTAAACAGCTCAATAAATTTATTGTTTTTTATTTTTTTATTTTAATAAATCATACCTATGTTATCATTTTCTATGTTAGAAATCAATCATATCTATGAGATCATTTTCTATATTAGAAATCAATCATACCTATGTTATTATGTCTATGTTAGAAATCAATCATACCTATGTTATCATGTCTATGTTAGAAATCAATCATACCTATGTTATCATGTCTATGTTAGAAATCAAAAACTAAAGTTTAATTTTACATACAACTTTATTTTTAAGAATATCAATAGCAAGTTCTTTAAATTCATCCCCTTTTGCTATCTCTAAATCCACAAGCAATGCTATAACCTTAAAAAATATAGAAAAAGTTATCAATATATTATATATATATATCAATATATTACACCATAAGTAACTTTCTAAGTAAAAACACACTCAAAGATGCAAAACATAGATTAAAAGCACTGAAACAAAGTTTATAGTTAAAAATATACCTTTAATTGTGATTGCAAATTTTTTATTGTATTCCAGTTGCAATTTTTTTCACCGAACTTAATTTTAAAACTCTTTATAACATTTGACTTGTACTTAAGAGCAGTTTCCTCAAGTTTTGACTTAACTTCATCTGATGGATCAATACTTATGTAAAACGTGTTTATAGAATTGAGCATTTTAGACAACAAACTACAGCTCATATCATTTATATCTATTTTTTCTAATGACACATCTAACATGTTAATAAGCGCCTCAACTAAATGACCTCTAAAAAATAAAAAAATTTATGTATTCTGTGGAGTTAAATTTTGTTTTTATTATATTAAAAATAATAAGAATATAACTACCAAATGTAACTAATATTTACCAAACAGTTTTAAAACAATAAAAGTTGAAATATGAAAAACAAACAAAAAAATTAAAATGTTAAACCTATTGAAATTTCTTTCGTAAAAATTCAATCTTAGTAACTCATCTAAGAAATTTTCACACTGATAAATCTAAAAATTAAAGTTACTTAATAAGTATTACAATATTATGTTATACATTATATATCATATTATGTTATATGTAATAGTTATTCAACATTTATTAAAAATAAACTTATTAATTATAAACTAAATTAAGTAATTAGTTAATAAACATTAATATTATTATTAAAGATAAACTATATAATTAGAACTCTAAAATATTTGAAATAGTAATAACTGAAATAAATAAGACTACCATCTTGCAAAATATGTGCTTTCAAATTCAATTATAAATAAATTAAAACATTTAATTAATCTATAAAATCAATACCATAAAATTTGGACATCCATTTGACTTTATAGTATAAGTCATCATGTTAACCAAGAGACGTTCACTAAAAGCTCCAGTCTTTAACATATCAACAAAATACTTTGGTCCCATATAATAAGCAATGCCTCTCTGAAGTAAAACATCATTCTTTAAGCTCCATTTAATTTTAGTAAAATTATTTAAAGTTTCCCTAAAAACAAAAGTAATGGTTTTGAATACATGCCAATTATATTACTTAAAAAAATACTTATTTTAAATAAAAATTAATACAACCATATTTTATGACATTTTGAAAAAAATAAATAATATTTTTTTTCAAAATGTCATAATATTTTAAACATTAAAAAAAAAAAAACTTTTTTTTAATGTTTAATAAATGGGAATATTTAATGTTACTTAAAAATATTTTATTATTACATTCACTTAAATTGATTGTTTTTTTACATAATAGGTGTTATTAGAAAAATTATAAAATCTTTTATAATATTTTTAATTACTGAAAACTCTGCATGCAAATCAATTTTCTAATACAACAGACTTTTTTTTTTTCTTTTTTATTATATTTAGTAGTTATTAAAATATTTATAAAAAAAACACTTACTAATTATAAACTAAATTAATTAATTACTTAACAAACCTACTAACTAGCATTATTAACATTATTATTAAAGATAAGTAATGAAATAAATTCTTATTTAAAATAGTATTAATAGAAATAAGTTAGCTACTATCAAAATAACTGAAATTTTAACAGACAAAAAATTTGTCAAAAATCAAATTAAAAAAGCTGTTGAGTTTTTTTGTAAATATTATGTGCTGTATCTTATAGTCATATATTAAAACTTTTTCTCAAGCAAAAAAGCTGTAGCTTATTGCATCAATTTTGGAAAAGTAGCTTATTGCATCAATGTTGGAAAAGTAGCTTATTGCATCAATGTTGGAAAAGTAGCTTATTGCATTAGGGTGTGTTGATTCTTTTTTTTTTTTTCAATTTCAAAAATGGCAAGGTTACTTTTGGTGAAAAATTTTATGGAGATTCTGATTCTGTAAAAAAAAGTTAAAAAAATATCTTGCTGGGTGGTCAGCATTGTTTTGAATGGAAAAATGACTAAAATGTGACTAATTAACAGTAAAAATATAATTAAAGTAAGTATAATTATATTTTTACTGTTAATTAGTAATTTTTTACTGTTAATTAGTATAATTAAGAGTAAAAGTATAATTGAAAAAAAAAAAAATCTCAAATTTTTGATCAACTCAAATTATTATGTTGAATTTTAAGAAAATTTATTATTTGGTTCAAAAAGTCATAAAAATGAACACAGAAAAGGAGTTTTTGTGATGGGTATTTTAAAAAAATCAGGTACTTTTTTCATATTTTAGATAAAGAATGTTATGGTAAAGTGTGTTGTTTTTTTCCTATTTTTATCAAACCTTAAAAGTAAAGGGAGTTCATTTATGTGGGAAATTTTACAGGGAATCTGAATCTGGAAAAAAAAATCAAAATAAAATGTTTTGTTGGGAGAAACGCTTATTTTTCAACAAGAAAATGACTAAAATATGAACAATTAAAGAGAAAAAATTATAAATTAAAAAAAAAAAAAAATTAAATATTTGATAAACTCAATAAGTATTTTGTTGAACTTTAGGAAAATGTCATATTTTGTTAAAAAGTCAAAAAAATAAACACATAATTATTTGATTTTTTTCATGTTTTAGACAGTGAATGTTATCGTATTGTAGGGTGCGCTGTCTTTTCTAAAACAAACAATAAGTCAAACATTTTTGTTATAACAAACAGTATATTAAATACTAATATATTTTGTAATATATATTATATAATACTGATATCTTTATTAAAACTTACATATAATTATAATTATTAGATTATAAATTTTATCGGAGTCCAACTAAGTTATATTTAGCATTGTGCTCATAAATTAGTGTTGATTTCTTTAAATCCTAATTTCTTGTGCTCTTATATATCCTACTCGATTCTCATGGGAATATGATTTTGCACAAGGAATTCAATAGGAATAAAATATGCCGAGGTCCTCTAATGCAAACATGCAAACAAAAACTTTAAAAAAGTAACTTTAGATAAACCACTTATTGCTTTGCTAGACAAACTAATTAATAATCTTTCGGCAGATCAGGCTTACGAATACAGAATTGTAACAGTAATAAGACCTGGAGGGTTACCTTATAATGGTTCATTAAATTATATATTCATTATAATCTAATGAACCTTGAAATAGGACCTGTTTCTCATCCAGATGGCTCACTACAGCCAACTGTTTTTGTAGATTGTTGGTTTCATTTCATTTTCTAACAGAAAATAAAAAGAAACCTTAAAAACCTAGGTTTAATTAATGAATTTATAGTTGGTGTGTATTTTTCTTGCTGGTTTCAAATAATGGTAAACAATGGTTAGATGGACCTCTGCATATTTTATTTCTATTGAAATAAAATATCAAAAAAAAGGAGAGGTAATTAAACTTTTTAATTAAATAATTAAACTTTTTTTTTAACTATTCATATTTTAGTGATTTTCTCTTTAAAAAATAAGTGTTCCCCCCAACAAGATATCTTTTAATTTGATTCTTTTTTTTCAGATTTAGATTCCCTATATAATTCCCCACAAAAATTAACTCCTCTTACTTTTAAAGTTTGGAAAAAAACAACATACAACAACCGAAACATTCTTTGTCTAAAGTATAAAAAGTGCATGATTTTTGTAAAATTACCCTTCACAAAAACTACCTTTTTGGTTTTTCTTTTTATGAATTTTTGAACCAAATAATCAATTTTCTTAAAATTCAATATAATATTTATTGAGTTAATCAAAAATTTTAGAAATAATTTTTTTCTTTTTTTAATTATAGTTTTGGCCTGTTAATTAGTCATATTTTAGTCATTTTTCTGTTTAAAACAACGCTGACCCACCCAGCAAGACATTGTTTTTTAAATTTTTTTTTTTTTGCAGATTCAGAATCTCCATAAAATTTTTCACCAAAATTAACCTTGCTAATTTTAAAATTGAAAAAAAAAAAAAAAAAAATCAACACTTATTACTGCATCAATGTTGGAAAAGAGAAACAAATTTTTACTTTATTTCCTCTATTACTCCACAAGGTTCGTATAAAAAAAGCATCAACTTTGAAATAAACTTACAAAACTCCTCATTTAAACTAGATACAAGTTAAAATGTTAGTTAAATATAAAGAAACAAGTCATAAAGAGTGTCATAAATATAAATTAAAAAGTGCTTTCAAGCGGTAATGAGTTAAATTTTGCTGTTACATTAATTCATAACTTTCAAAGAAATAATAAAACTTCTTCAGATCCTTGCTATATTTATAATATGCATATTATTTACTAATGTGGCTTTAAAATTTTATCAGAAGAAACTCAATAATTATCTTAAAAAGAATAAATATTATTTATTAAAAGTAATTATTTATTGATAATGAATACTTTTAAAGCAAACCTACTCATAAAACCAGCAATTTTTATCAAAAAAAGTTGGTAAACCACAATTTGAGGCATTTATGCTCTCTGGGTTGCTTTTCAATATCTGTTGTGACTCACCAGTGATGACATGATATATTAATAATGCATAACACCAAACATGAGCTTTGCCATATGAAAAGATACGCTTTTTTAACCAACTTTTCAACAAAGATATTAAAGCATCTTGAAAAAATCTAAAAAAAAAAAGTAAAACAAAATTATTAATATCAAAATAAATAAAAAAATTAAAAAAAAACTTTTATATATAAATTTCTAACAATAATAATAACAGTAGTATTTTTAAAATTTTCTATTTTTATTGCAAATTTTGCATTAATATTGTAGAATAAGTATGTATTATATATGTATGTTTATATATATATATATATTTATATATATATATATATATATATATATATATATATATATATATATATATATATATATATATATATATATATATATATATATATATATATATATATATATATATATATATATAAATGTTCAGGTTCATATTTTGTTTAAAAATTTGAGTACTATATAATTTTTCTTTGGTCATTTTAGTGTGAAACCCGTTACCCTTAGTCATACATATTAAATTGATATTATAATTTTATTTTTAATAGTTTTGATTTAATTTTAGTGATTTTTTTAAATACAATAACATTAGTACTATCAATGCTGTGTATTTATTATATTTGATTATTTTTAGTTCTATATAAATTTTGCTCTAAAGCATTTAAAATGGCATTTAAAAAGAGAAATTTATCAGCGATTTACAAAAGCATTTAAAAAGAGAAATTTGAACAGCGATTAAGAGATTAAGATTTTTGGAAGAAAAAGGACTCATTGATGTATTGCAAAAGATGTCAAAGTTAGAAGACAAAATGTTGATGATTTGATAAAGAAATATAATCAGACAGGTAGTGTGAAAGATAAAGCTCGTACAGGAAGACCCAAGAATTCTACTGTGAGACAGGATCGAGCACTACTGAGACTAAGTTTGCAAAATCGACATCTAACTGCACCAGAACTGCAGAATAAATGGCAGAATGAATATGGAGTTACAGTATCAACCACTTCAGTGAAAACTAGACTGAATTTGGCAGGTTTAAGAGGTTGTGTGGCTATCAGAAAGCCCCTACTGACTGCCACACATAGACGTACAAGTTGGAGTTTGCACAGCAACATCAAGACGGGACTGCAGAAGATTGGAAATCTGTTTTATGGAGTGATGAGAGTTCATTTGAAGTGTTTAATTTATCCAGAAGAGTGTTTGTGAGAAGAAGAAAACATGAAAAACTCAAAGAAGAGTGTATTATGACCACTGTGAAGTTTGGTAATGGAAAAATTATGATCTAGGGGTGCATGAGTTCAGCCGGGGTTGCTGCGGTGTAGAAAGCCAGGGGTGGATTTTCCAAATACTGATGAAATTATTTAAAATACTCATGAAATTATTTTATTGTGTTTAACTACAAAGTTTTTGATAATAATAATTGTAAATTATAATTAACATAATGTTGTACATCTTATTTTTGCTGCCTTATGCTGTAAATATACAGTGGCCTGGAAACTTTCTGTCGGTACTGTATGTATGTATGTGTATATATATATATATATATGTATATATATATATATATATATATATATATATATATATATATATATATATATATATATATATATATGTATATGTATGTATGTGTATATATATATATATATATAATATATATATATATATATATATAAATGTATATGTATGTATGTGTGTATATATATATATATATATATATATATATATATATGCATATGTATGTATGTGTATATATATATATATATATATATATATATATATATATATATATATATATATATATATATATATATATATATATATATATATATATATATATATATATATATATATATATATATTAGTTTAGTTATATATATATGTATGTATGTGTATATATGTATGTATGTGTATATATATATATGTATGTGTATATATATATATATATATATATATATATATATATATATATACATCCTTAAGTCCCACTTTACTGTGGTACATTTTAATGGATGACAAAGTCCATCTTGGCCTATCATTGTGTAATTATGTGTTGATTTAATTTTTTTGTGACCAATATGCATAACCCTACACTTATCAAGATTAAAACATGCATCAATTTCTAGACCATTCAAGAAGTTTGTCAATATCATTTTGCACAAATAGCGCATCAGCTAGTGTTTTTAAAACTGCATTATTTTGCTGTCCTCTGCACAAAGTTTTATATAGTTGGAAATGTTGTCAGGTAGGACATTAAAATATATCACAATGTATAACACAAAAACTAAGAGGCATAAAACAGATCCCTGAGGAATTCCACTCATTTATATATATACATACATATATGAATATACTAGGAATGTACCGAAGCTGAAATTTTGCCGAAGCCGAAGCTTCGGCCAAAGCCACTTTGCCGAAGCCGAAGCTTCGGCACTATATATGCTTAAAATTTAATCAGCATTCAGATCAGCAGGGGTATAAAACAAAAAAGGTACCAAAACTATGGTCCTTGACTAATAATATAGAAAAATCGTATAAAAATGAGGACGCCAGTCAGGGTTGCTGTTCCAGGCAGGGCAAAAGCTCTCAGCGCCCCTGTTTAAATATTTCTCATTATGTCGTTTCTGATATTTGACCGCACCGAGCGTTTTTTTTTTAAACTTAAGCTTTTTTAAAACATTCTTCCCAAATTTTCCTACTTCTAGTTCTACTTTTTCTGTGTGAAAACCATATTAATGTTATATAGCATCTTTTCATGTGCTGTATATTTTATTTTTATTTTTAATGCACCTTTTGTTAATAGAAATGGATAAAAATCTCTAAACATTACTAGAGTAAATTTATCTTTTGCACTTGATCACTCTTTCTTTAAATAAACACTCTTAGCTGATCTAGTTGTATCTACAACATAAAAAATGTTAGAAACACACTTTATCTTTTTATTGCTATTTATTTCAATATCTTTTTTTTACTTCTCTGTATTCTTTAAACGAACAATTTCTAAACTGAAAAAAACCCAAGTTAAGACCATTTTGGATTCCACTACAACTGTTGTGAACCTGCTGCTAAAAAAAAGTACAAATGATAGATTTCTCTCTAACTTCTTTTTTACACACTTTTAAGTATTTTTTTTTATTATTTTTAACTGTACACTACATAACATTTTCTATAGCTTTTTTTAATTTTTTACACTTTAAAATCTTAGTATTCATTCTTCTTCTGTCTCTATAATGGATAAATCTGCATCAGTATCTGAAATCAAATATTAACTATCTGTGGTAAAAGCTTCCATAGTAATCTAACAACTCTGTAGAGTAAGCTTTAAATAAAATAATAAATAGAATACTTTATAAATTTTTTATTTATAATTATATTATTATTCACTTTATATTTATAAATAAACAGGGATTGAGCTAGCTGATATTTATTTGATTTAAATTGTTTATTTAATTTAAATAAATTTTGATGATAAATATAAGAGCTCAAAGTAATCAAAGCTTCAACCTTTAATTTATTTTAAATAAAATTTAAA
>NC_061156.1:15334546-15354546 GCF_022113875.1 Hydra vulgaris | reverse complement strand
GTGCATAGATGCATCTACGTCAGCATCTGTCTTGGTAACCATTAGTCTATACCGATAGTTTAAAAAATTAAAAATACTAATTTTTTTGAACAATTGGCATAGGCTGATGGTTACCAAGGTTGGTTACCAATATTATTCAAATATCAAGGTATATATATATATATATATATATATATATATATATATGTGTATATACATACATATATAGATATATATATATATATAAATATATATATATATATGTGTATATATATATATATATATATATATATATATAATAATATGTTTGTGTATTATATATATATATACATATATATACATACATTATATACATATATATATACATATATATATACATATATATATATATATATATATATATATATATATATATATATATATATATATATATATATGTGTGTGTGTGTATATATACAGTATTAGACAAAACATTTGCAACCAACATCAAACAATGCTAAAAAGTGTTCCTAATTTTACATGTCTTAAAAACAAAACGAACTATACTACCACAGCAAACAGTTCAGGAGTCTCGAGTCATAGCACGCCATGACATGAGCAACCAGCTGATAGGTGACAGCACACAGGCAGAATTTTGTTGACAAGTGCCATTTTGCAGTGTACAAATCAAGTGCAACTTTTTTGGTTTGTTTCATTTTCTTAAATCTGGTCCGTGTCAACGTCACGGAAGTTTTTTAATAATTAAAGGATCCAGACATTGTGTTCCACAGAAGATTATTGTATCATCACAAGGTAAATGTAATACATTAAGCCTTATTCTTTCTTTTCTTATTACGGTAAGCTTTATTATTTCCTCACGGAAGCGTGATCATTTATTTTTATTTTTTTTATGACTTCAAGTGCAAAAATGGCTGCCGACAGTCTTGGATTGGAACTAAGAAAAAAAGTTATTGGCGATTACGTTAGTGGAACGTCACAAAAAAGTATTTGTTATAAATATCGCGTGAAAAAATAGACTGTATATGGGGAAGTTGGCAGCAGATAACAAAGGTGGAAGACCATGTTCCACCACTTCTAGAGAAGATTCTATGATCGTCAGATCCATCAAAAAGGATCCCTGGATATCATCAGTCGAGATACAAAAGCAATTATGAGCTGCCTGTATCGGACCAAGCAATCAGACGACGTGCTGTTGAAGCCGGATTGTTTTCTCAATGCCCTGCAAAGAAACCGCTGATTTCACTAAAGAATCAGAAGAAAAGAACCCTGTTTGCTACATCTCATATTGACTGAAATGCACAGAAATGAGGAACTGTCCTGTTCAGTGATGAATCGAAATTAAACATCATTGGGAGCGATGGCATTTGAAGTGTATGTCGACCGGCTGGAAAACTCCTCAATTTACGTTACTGCAATAAGACCGTGAAGCATGGTGAAGGAAATGTAATGGTCTGGGGATATTTTTCTGCTAACGGTCTAGGTCCAATACATCGCATCGATGGAATAATGGACTGTTTCATGTTAAAAATATCCTGAAAGATGTTATGTTACCTCATGCTGAATGAAATACGCCAATAAAATGGGTTTTTCAGCAAGACAACAATCTGAAACACACTGCAAAAATTGTCAAACAGTGGTTTCAAGACAACTACCTATCAGTGATGGATTGGCCGCCTCAACCTCTGGATCTCAACCCTATCGAGAACCTGTGGGAGATCGTCAACCGCAGAATTCATCGTGAAGGTGCTCGTAATAAGGATCAACTTTGTGAACAAATCCAAAAGGCCTGGGCAGCGATTCCACAAAGTTTCATTGATCACCTGATCAAATCTATGCCTTGAAGATGCAAGGCTGTGATCGACAACAAAAGATTTGCCACGAAATATTGATAGCGAAATACAGCTTGGTCAACATTTTGTGGAGTTGCACTTGTTTTGTCCAAAAGGAAATCAACTTTTTTTAATACTATTAATTAATCTATTAATTTTCGTGTACAAAAAATGATCTTTGTGATGAATAAAACTTGAAGAACCTTGTCTCTAAACAGTTACATAGTTATTTCTCTAAATTGAAAAAATGCAGCACTTTTATATAAAGAAACTAAATTAGCATTATTTGGTTGCACTTGTTTTGTCTGATACTGTTTATATATATGTGTGTATATATATATATATATATATATATATATATATATATATAATATATATATATATATATATATATATTATATATATATATATATATATATAATTATATATATACAGGGTCAGGTTAAGTACATCTTATATATATAATATATATATATATATATATATATATACAGGGTCAGGTTAAGTACATCTTGGCCTCCTGGAACTCTAGATAATTTGGCCTCTGTTGGCCACCGTATATTCAAATTAAACAGAGGCTTAAAATAAAAAAATTTTTGTAATTGTTGCACTATGGCTTATAATGTATTTTCTCTTTTTTAATTATATTTCTAATTAAGGTTGTTGTAATTCTTTTTCATCTTTTATTTAAATTATTTTTAATTTTTATTTCATTGCCTTTTTTAATTTTTTTTATATGTTATTGCAAAGATTAAAAATCTCTGGGACATGAGAGGAAGTCAAGGATAGAGGCAGATAATATTTTTTATTTCAAATTATATATCTTTCAAAAACTCACTTAGATACTCTGGCCCATTGAACTCTGTGACCTCCTGGCCCATTTCCAGTGCACTCGTAGGTTAAACCGGCACTGTTTTAGTTTTGGTACTGTGATTCCTCTTGTTATTTGATTAGTGTGTGCCTAAATTCCAGCATTTAGGATGACTGGAATAGTTCAAAACAACATGCAAATACTATAATCATTATTTGGGTTAGTATGTACTAGAAATTGTTATAAATATATATATATATATATATATATATATATATATATATATATATATATATATATATATAATATATATATATATATAATATATATATATATATATATATATATTATATATATATATATATTATTATATATATATATATACACAGGGTCAGGTTAAGTACATCTTGGTATATATTGTTACATATACTAGAAATTGTTATGTTTGCTTTCTCTTAAACTCGCTCCTCCTCTGTGCTAGTCTTCATCCAATGAGTCTTTTTATTCTTCTCACTGATTTATCTTTATTGACTGGATCTGACTTGTGTAACAACTTGTTATATGTTTCTTTGCATCTGCTTATGCCACATGATTTTGTTCGGGTACACAAACTTTTAGTATGGTTTATTCATAGACATCCATAACATAGCTGATTAGCTTTTGTGACATTCTATCTATTTCTAATAACAAGTTGTTTGAATTGATTTACAAACCGAAAACTTCAACTACTTACTTTTCTTTTTCGTATTTCCAGCTTCTTTAAAATAAGACTGATTAGTTTTTTTTTTTTTACAATGGCTGATACTATGTAATCAATAAATTGTTTCAATTTGGAACTCTGTTTCTTTAATGATAAACTATTGCAAACTTTCGATATTTCCTTTTTTTTGTATTTTCAAACAACCAACTCTGATATTAAACAACCATTTCCTCTAGTAGCTTTTTCTGAGGTTTTTTGTTAAATGTTTCATTACTAGACTCATCTTCTGGTTCATCAAATGGGCAATCGATAATTTTAATTTATTTAAAATTGATTCATTTCATTGCAATGTCAACGCAAATGGTGGTAAAAGTAATTTAATTTAACGGTGGTAAACTTAATTTAGTTAATTTTATTTAATTAATTTAATAAACAGTTTATACTTGAAAATTCGTATTACTTTAATAATAATAATTTTAAGTTTTATTAATTTTTTATTTAACTTAAAAAAAAACAATATTCAAAATACATTTGACAAAAAACAAATTTTTTTTATTTTAAGCTATCTTAAAACTGTAAATGGGTATTCGATAATTTTTAATTTATTTAAAATTGATTTATTTCGTTGCAATGACTTCGCAATCAATGTTAATAAGAAAATATAATTTAAAAGATTGAATGAAAAAGAAAACAGTACAATTGAAACCTTTTATATCTTTTTTATAGATCATTTTAAAAACCATTAATGTTAATTAGTTAGCAATTTTATTAACTCTTGTTCGCAGATACAATTTAAACTGAATACTGAGTACTGAGTACTAAGTACTCAGTATTTGATATAAGAAGACAACTATTTTATGAAACACTTTTATAAAAATTACAAGATTTTTACTAAATTAATACTTTTTAAATAATCCTATAATGCACAAAAAGTGCAAACGCGCAATTAGTAATTTTAAATTCATCTATAAATCATTTATTCATTTATTTGCAATTTGGGGTAAAACTTACAAGAAAATAAAAAGATAAAATAAAAAGACTTGAAGAAAATAAAACAAACTTACTAAGGGATCATCTATAAATTATGCAACACAAAACTTATTTAAAAAGTAGTAGGAGATCATTTGTTATTTTCATTTGCGCAGCGATTTTTATTGCACTTATAGAACTAATTTGAGTCTTGGTTTCATTAAAGATTTGCGAGGGAAAACATTTGACCTTATTTGTCTTGTTTATTAGTTAAATTATGTTAGTTAATTATGCATTGCATGTATCATGGACAATCCCTATGTGCAATTGAAAAAAATGTTATTTGTTAAATAGGGAAATTATTATATATTATAATAATAATATTAAAATGATATATTGAAAATTTTTATTAAAATAATAAACTTTAATCATTTATGAAAAATGAATTTTCACCACCAGTAAAATGAAAGTAATATAATTAAGTGAAGCAAAAATCTTATGCATAGTTATGCCATCTATATTTGTATATTATATAATATTTGTCAGCAAAATAAATTAATGGGTTGAGAGTTATCAAATCAAAAAAATTACTGGTTTCTATTAAAATTCAATTTTTATTAGATTTTAAATCTAACAATGATAAATTTTATATATATTTGAATATATTTTAAGTAGTAAAATTAAAAATATAAAATTATTAACAAATTAATAATTTTTGATTATTATTTTTTAATGAAATAATTATTAATAAAAAGTTAATATAGTGCAATGTTTTAAAAACTAACATAAAAACCAGGCAGCATTATTAAAAAAAGGATTATATAAAAAATATTGATTCAACATTTATTGATTCAACAACCTGCTAACAATTAAAGTAACGTATTGTAAACAATAAAACTATTTTAAAGTATTTTTTTAAATTCAAATGATTTTATGAAATTTAGTAAATGCTTTTTCTAAATAACATCCTGATTATTTATCAAACCTTGCTTTTTAAAACTCTGATTTTTTTAAATTAATCAACCATGGCCAGCAAAAATTTTGAGAGGTTATTTTTTATGCTGCCACATGATACCAAACAGCTGATATCATGTGACAGTGGTGTAGTGGTAGAGGTCTCACTCCATGAGCGAGAGGTTCTGAGTTCGAAACCCACCACATCTCTGATTGTACCGTGCTCAACTTGTTTCTCCGCGCAGCGGCCTTGTTCATCAAGGTTCATGTTTTGGAATTATAGAGTTGAGAGAGGGTTATAACCATAAATAAGTAGGCTCCATTTTTTATAAGTTTTAAATTAGTAATTTTAGTAAATTTTAATTAGTTTGCTATTTTTTGTTGCTCTGCAACAAAAATATATTCTGCAAACTTGAAAGTAGTTAGCAAGGTTTGAGAATGATAAATCAAGAATACATTGCTTCCTTATTAGACAAGACGCAATGAGAATTTGCAAGAATGGTGATTTTGTGTTCACTTTGTGTTGCTGTTTGCATTTATTATACTCAAATATAAATTTTCTTGAATTTTATAACTAGTTTTTCAATAAATATTTATAACAACTGCAATATCACAATCAGGTTACCATAATCAGGTTTTCAGTTTTTATATGTGATGTATTTTTTAAATTCGATTTCCAGTTATTATATGCAATGTATTTCTTTTTATTTATATTATCATTTTTTAATTCAATAAATTTTTTAGAAAAATTTTTAAGATTCATAATATGGCATATTTATGCTTTATACATAGATAATCCAGGTCATATTTTAAAAATTCGGAAAACTGTTCGGGTAAAATATCCAGAAAATTGTTTGGGTAAAATATCTGGAAAAAATCTGGAATATATTTTCTTAATTTTACTCTTAATTTTGCTTTTAAAGGAGTTGTTTCAAATTTTTTTCCACATTTTTTTTTAATTTTTGTATGAGCGATAAGTGAAAAAGCTTAAAAAACAAATATATTACAAAAATATACACATTAACTTGTATGTATTGAAAAAGTTTTTGGATATTGGGAAAAACTGGATCCGAAAAATATAATCTCTGTTTATAGAAAAATAAACTTTACAATGTTTTCTCTAATATGTAAATTTTTGTTAACTGGTTTAAAAGATTACTAATTGTTAAGATATATAACTTGTTCAATTTTTTGTAGATATTTTCCTTATTTTATGCACAATAATTTGTTATACAAATTATTAAGCATAAAAAATACTTAGAGGATCATTTAAAATTAAGTTTTAAAATTTTTAGATTTTTTTAAATTATAAATAATTAGAAAAAACCTAAAATTTTCTAAAGTACAAGGAAAATATTGCAGTTTGCATTGTATGCAATTGTCAAATATTAAGTTACTTATATTTTATTTAAATGTTTAATTAGTTTATCTGCATTTGCAACACTTCCAACAAACATGAAAAGGGGGTAAGGGAGGTGTTAACTAATGGAAAGGTGGAAATATTAAAGAATTTAAAATTTCAAGAAACTTTTAGCAAACAGAAGCAAATTATTTTCAACTATTTACTAAAAATTATTGAAATAAAAAAAAATATTTAAAAAATATATAAATGGTTAGTGTGAAGAAGACTTAACAAGACCTGTTTTATGGGTCTTGTTAAGTCTGTTTGGATAAGTCAGAATCTTTAACTTTAAGCATTAATAAAAATTGCTAATCATAATATAAATGATTATACATGCTAATTATAATGATAATTATAATTAGCTAATTATAATGATAATGTAATTTGTATAGCTAAAGTTAAATTATATTATTATCACTAAGTTATAATTATTAGCTATTACTATTGTTACTGTGCTTAGTGATGCATAGTTACTATTTTTAGTGCACTTAGTGACTATTGTTAGTGCACTAGGTTACTATTGTTAGTTTTTGTTTGCTCTGGAATTTTGAAATTAGAAATTCTAGACTTATTTCAAAAAGTGCATTACTTATAAAAACATTCTATTACATCTTAGCACATCTTTAAAGTTTAATAATTTAAATTGTTTACATTTTCTGTTTTATGCTTTTTTTTATTAACATTCTTTAATTTTTTTAGGCAGTTTTGTTTTCATTACTTATTTTTTACATTGATTTTAAAGAATGAGCTAAGTTATTGATGATGAGAATATTTATCATCTATATTATGTTATGATGTTATAAGAGTTTCATTTTTTTAAATCATTAGTCCAGTTTAGTTGATTAATTTATTTTTAAAGAAATTTTTACTATTGAAGTAATTAAAGTAAATATTTAATGTAGATTAAAGTAAAAATTGACTATTTATTGCTTGTTTGCTTTTCTTCTGATAATAGTAATAAAGAAGCAAGTTAAAAAAAAAATTATTTTTCATAAAAAAAACGAAATTCTTTACAAAATTATCTGTTGTTCTTTTTATGAAGTAGAATTAAATTTTCAGGTTTTTTAAAATTCTATATGTTAAAATTTAGATCTTTAGTTTTACTTAATATATATATATACATATATTATAATTACACTGAGTTCTAGATAAATAAAGATTATTAATAAGCTTAAATTTTGTGGATTAAATTAGATTAAATAAGCTAAAGCAAAGATTGACTATTGTTTGTTTATTTTTGTTAAGTTAACAATAATAATAATAATGATCAAAAAAAGTTTAAAAGAATTTTTATTTACTAAAAATTTAGATGACTAGTTGAAGTCATGCTAAATATTTAGTCAACTATTTTACGTTAGGTTAAAAAATTAGTTAATTAATTTAAGTTACACTAAAAAGTTAGTCAGCTAATTTTAGTTAGACTAAAACTAAACTCAACTGCTATTCCTAGAATATTTAGCTAATATTACTAGAATTATTTGACAATTCATACATATTAGCAAATTTATTGTTATGAATTTTGACAATCCATTTTTTATTCATGTGATTCATGTGAGAAAGCCATTCATTTAAAAAAAATTGTTTTTAATATTAAAAAACTTTTTTGGTACAAAATTAAAAAATTAAATTTTGCCTTAGGAAAATTTGGTTGCTTTATCCAGGTTGAGTAGCAACCCTGATCTATATTTAAATTATTTTAATCATTTAAAAATTGAATTTTCCTTCCAGTGTAGTGTCAATCTGGATTTAAGTCAGCATTTTATAAATTAACATCTACAATATATAATGTAGTGTTTTTATTTATTAATTTTAAACAGTATAAATTGATAATTTGTTAGTGTTTTTATATAATAATTTTAAACAGTATAAATTGGTAACTTCAGCATTACGTGATTTTGATTAAGAATTTAATATTTAAAAGAAAAAAAATTTTCATTTAGAAAAAAATTAAAAAACTACTATCTTTATAGCCATTTATTCCATAACTTTTACACTTTTTGCATATAATTTGTATACTGGCAAAACTGACAAAACAAAAATGGCTGCTCTAACCAAAACATTTTGTTAGAACAGCTTTTACAAATGGCTGTTCTAAAATAAAACATTTTGTTAGAACATCTCTACAAAATTCAGTTTATATATGAACTGAATTTTGCAGCATATAACACTAAAAACAGTAGATTTAACCAAATAAAACTGTATTGAGGCCTAATATTTTCTTATTAATGTAATTTGCATTTATATTAACTCTAAAATTAAAATAAAATCTTAAAAATTAAAATATAGAATCTCACTAGGATATGCTTTTCATTAATCTTTTTCCATCCAATTTGAACTTTTCTAGTCATAGAGTATGCACCATAAAAACCCGTTTCCAAACTTCTTATAAAGATTGAACTTTCAATGTTACTATAATTTTGTTTCTCCAAAAGAGAAACATACTGGCTAAAAACAGTACCATAAATTTCTTTAGATGGATAGCTATCTTTAGAAAACAAACCTTTAAAAGTATTAAATAATGATTGATTTTCTTTCTCTGATATTTTTGGTGGCAAAAAAATGTCATCAACTTGAAAGAACTTTAAATCTAAATATAAATAACATAAATTAAATTTAAAACTTAAATATATAGTTTGAAAAACACAGATAGTTTTCACATTACGTAGTAAAAATTGTTTTTTACAATATATATCTCAAAATATATAATATTTGTATAATAACTTCATTATTATAAATCAAGAAAAAAACAATTAAAAAATATGTGCACTTTCAACCTTCTTTTTACATTTTTTGAACTGCTGTGTAATGAATGGCTGTACAAAGTATATTTAATAAACAACAAATATAAAACTAAAAACAAACAAACAAACAAAAAATGGAAGCAAATATTAAACAAAAGCATTTAATTGTTTATTAGGCAACAGCATGAATATGCTTATTCAATTTTTCACAAGAAATTTGTTATATAAAAAATCACAACAAAAATGAATGTATAACAATGAAATATATGAGTGAATAACAAAATGAATGTATAACAATCAAACAGTTATTTTTCCTTTAATAATTTTTCAATTCAGACTTTTCAGATCCAATGTTTGGAACCTAATACACTGTTTTAAAATTGTCTTGTTACTTAGAAATCATAAAGCCATATTTGCTAATAAATTCTATAGCATTATTTCCAAATTATGATATAATTAATACTATATAATTATACAAATTAATTACATTAACAGACAACTTTTAACAAATGGTAAAAGACAAGTTTTGATTTGATGGTAAGTGGCTAGATATACGCTTAACTTTCAAAAATGACCTTTGCTATGACATTGGGTGTTTAGGGTACAGTGAATTTCATATGTTTTTTAAAAAAATAGAATTAAAACTTAAGAAAAGGTGTGCTCTTATGTAAAATTAAATTTTAAGGTAGGTTTACTATGGACAACTTTTTGATTAGAAAAGGTTTTGATACCCGAATTTTCATATTTAGACATTATTATAATGAAATATCTCAAATTATTATCAAGTAAATTTAATCCGGTTTTATGTTTAGTCTCTCATAATAAGCGCAGTGCCAAATCAATTTTAAAAGAAAATTTGACTTAGCTCTCCGCCGTAAAAAACATCATAACAAGAGTCTGTAAACATTTTTCATAACATCCAGAAATCTAATGGACCTCATAACATGTCCTCACACAATACTTCTATGCAAGCATGATCAATCTGGGTGTTCATCCCCAAAAAATTGTAAAAATAAAGCACATATAAAGTGCACCTGTATTTATTCTAAAAGAATTCAGGTGTTTAGACAGTCAAAGAAATAAGACAGGTGAAGAGTCTGACATGCAGATAAGATCAAGACAATGAAACTAAGAAAAAAGTCAGCGATGAAAAAAAAAATCAGAGAAAAGTCAGAGATGAAGAAAAGAATTTTAAAAAATACAGGAGGAACAAGCATTCTTCAAGGCAAATATAACTTTTCATAATAAATATTTTCTTTTTTCATATAATAATAATAACAATAATATATATATATATATATATATATATATATATATATATATATATATATATATATATATATATATATATATATATATATATACCCATATAGTGTAGTCGAAAGAGCGTTTTAATGTAAAAAAAGTCTCTTACGACTACAATTTTAATTACCTCGTCTCTTAAGCTGTTTTTGATTGTCATCGAAATGTCAAAGCAATTAATTTATGCGGAAGTACATTAAATTTAATTGTTTTTTAAAAAATTTTTAAAAAACCGCAATTATAACGACTAGAAAGTTTTTTTTAATTAGTGGTGTTTTTGTTATTGATTTAATAAAAAACATTTTTAAAACATGCGTAAATGTTGCTACATCGACTATCTTATAGCCTGACTCGCAACGGAGTGCTGCTACATCGACTGACAAATAGCCTGACTCGCAACGGAGTGCTGCTACATCGACTGACAAATAGCCTGACTCGCAACGGAGTGCTGCTACATCGACTGACAAATAGCCTGACTCGCAAGGGAGTGCTGCTACAACGACTGACAAATAGCCTGACTCTTAAGAGAGTGCTGCTACATCGACTGAGGGTTTGGTTTGGCCAGGCAGTCTATCAATTAAAAAAAAAATTTAATTTTTAAAACTTTTTCTAGTCTGGTTTATTAACGCGCTCTTTAAAACTACAGTTTATGGGAAACTTTTTTTGATGCCATGCAAGAGACATGCAAGAGTATATATATATATATATATATATATATATATATATATATATATATATATATATATATATATATATATATATATATATATATATATATATATATATATATATATATATATATATATATATATATGTATGTATGTATGTATAATACATACATATATATATATATATATATATATATATATATATATATATATATATATATATATATATATATATATATATATATATATATATATATATATATATATATAATTTGCTTTTAGGTCACAGAAGAAAATATAGAATTAGATAAAAAATATGGAAAAAATAATTTTCCAGCTTTTCTCAATGAAAACTTTAATCCAGATAATGTTAACTTTAAAACAATACAATTAAATTAAGGTGTTGGTTGAAAAGCTGCTAAAGAAAAATATTTAGGCGCCTATGTTTTCCTTGTAACACGACTTTTAGAAAAGAAGTCAAGATATAACACAATGTTAATAAAAAACACAGCTATGGCTAGTATAAGGTAATTATATTGACTATTGTTCAATATAATTACCTTACCAATATAATTACCTTACCTTAGCAGTAACATGAGTTAATAGAAATAAATACAAACCATTCTTTTTTTATAGGTTTGGGATTTCACCTGCCACAACTGCAGCAATTGCTACAAGTTATCTTCAAGATTTAATTGAAGCAGGATTTCTCACCCTTGAGTCTTCTTACCTTGCTTGTGATCTTTCTAAGTTGACAATAGCGAGAAAAAAGGTCATGGTAGTTGCAAAATAAAATGATAATCTAAAACTTCCAAAAGCAGATAATATTGTCTTTGACGGAAGGAAAGGTTCAACAAAAGCAATGACTCAAATAGACAGCTACATTATTATCAAAGAGCAGCACATTACTAAAGAACCTGGTGGTTGATACCTTGGTCATTTTACCCCAAAGGTACCTAATCATCTAGATAAGCCAGCTAAAAAGATTACTGAAGGTGTTTATATTTTGCTGCAACAACATAATCTTATTGAATCATGTTTAGTACTTTGAGCTGACACAAGCCAGGAAAGGTGTTTTTTTTGCGGGTTTTTTTTTTTTTTTTTGCGTGCGGTTTTTTGTCTCGTATGACCACACAAGGGTATCTTATTTTAGACAACTTGAACACGGCCATTCGCAATTTTTATAATAATCAATGCTGAAAAAGTTTCAAAAACAAAAACAAAAAAAAACTAACAAAATAAAAAGAGATTAAAATAGAAAAAAATAAAAACACATTAATAGTTTAAATTATTTGTGTACTGTTTTTATTTTTGTTTCTTTAGAGTGGTTGTTACATTCAGCAACAAAATTAGATAAGGCGAAGCAAAAAAAAAAAAAAGTTTGAAGTCTACAAATAAAAAGAACGATTTTCCTATTCTTAACTTTTTTTTAAGAGGATAGCAAAAATATAAATTGCAATGTGTTTGTAAAATATATTTGTATAATTTTAATGTAACAACAATAATAATGTAATAACAAGGGTTGAATTAAGCGAATGCGAAATGCAAAATCTGGAAAACATCTAGTATTCAAAATTTTAGTTAATACAAAACCGTGTACCTTGTTTTTAAGGGGCGAATCAACTTAAATTTTTAAGTGAAAAAATAAAAAATAAAACAATAAATTTACGATTACAAAAGTAGTAACACTCTTGTCACTAACTGCATTACAAAAGTAATAACACTATAATAGTATTATTACCTTTATAATGCACTTATCTAGAGAAAATTATCTAGAGGAATAAAGTGTTTTTTATAAGTTATTCAAGTTTTAAATATTATTTAATAAATGTTTAAATAATATTTAAAACTTGAATAACTTATAAAAACGTGACAAACAACTTTATAAAAACGTTTTTTAATAGTGTTTCATTAGTTAAAAATTTCTTACTTGTCCTAACTTACTAGGCCTAATCAAAATATTGTTGGGGTAACATAAAGGGGATAAACCACCTGTTTTTTAGTGAAAGTATAATGAATAATTATGATCAAATTTTTGAATCATTAAAACCTCATTAAAAATTGAAAAGCCCCTCCTCCTCCCACCTAAAAATGCAGAATCTGCACTGCACATCAACAATCTAAAAATATTATTTGCATTTAATATTTTATCGCAATGAAAAAGAAAATGTAAAAAACAATGAAGGACATGTGACAAATTAGATTTTACTAGTTTTGGCAATTTCTAAAAGTCCATGTTTGGGTATCAAAACTTTTTCCAATCAAATTTTTTTTTTAAGAAACTTTCTTTAAAATTTGATTTTACATAAGGATACACCTTTTCCTAAGCTTTTAGAAAGAAAAAATTTTGCTGTACCTTACTGGGTATTACGGACGCCATTGCAATTAAATTTATAATTATTGAACATTAAAAAAATTTTAATTTTTCCTTTTTTTTTTTTTTTTTTAATTTCAATTTTTAATTGCAAAAATATTTGAATGAGAAAATTTTAGAATTCTTTTGTTCAAATAAATTTTTTTTTTTTTAAATTCCTAAAAACAACTTGCGTATGTATTTAAAGAAAATGTTTAATTTTGATATTGCTTTAAAAAAATTTTTTATATAAAAAAATAGTGTATTTTAATATTTTGGTATAGTTTTTTTTTTTCATACCATTAGACATTTTCTTGTTAAATAATTTTTAACAATGGTGGTTAAAGCAAAAAACTTTAAACTGGGTTGTTAAAGCAAAAAAGTTTCTATTAGCATTAATTAACTATTAGAAAAAAATTTTTAATAAAAATGAATTTAATATTTATTTTATTATACTTAAAGTAATGAAATTGATAATATAAAATTGTTGATAAAACAATAATTTAAATTATTATTAATAAGTTAATTTGGTGCAAATTTAAAAACCAGGCTGTTGTGTTAAAAAAAAAAAAATAAAGAAAAAATTTGCTTTAACGTTTTTTCCCTTTTAAACTTTTCGCTTTAATAACCTTTTAAAATATTATTGACTTCCATGCATAGATTTAAAGTTATTTAAATTTAAAAGTGCTTCACATTGAATAAAATTCTCCCCGCGAAAGAGCAAAGGATCATGCTTCTCTTCAAAAGATAAAATTTAGCGTGACACTTTATGAACCCTAATAAGAAAAACTAGACAAAAACATTACTTTTAAGAATTGCCAATAAAAATGCTTAATTAGAAAAAAATAAATAAACAGCTCTGATGTGTTCAAAAATAAGACTGTTTAATAGTTTGTTTTTTAGTTAAAGTTGGTATTAATCAAAAAGCTATTGAAATAGAGTATGTTAAGATTATATGGTAGCGTATTATACATAGACCAACCATGATCTGTTTAATGGGTCATATGAAAAACATAAAGTTTAGAAAAATGAATATTCAGATTTCTAGTAAATAGTTATTGAAAACTCTTTTTAGCCAATATTAAGTTTTCTAAATTTTTGGAATCAAGTTTTATAAAGAAATTTTGGTAAAAATTGACTGCAAAAGAAAATATAAATTGAAAATCTATTAAAATAATTAAAACAATAAAATTATAACTTAAAAAAATTAAACACAGTTAACAAGAGTAACAATAACAATTCACAATATTTAAACAATAAATAAAAACTTTTAATGATAACAAACCTTTATCAAGAACATCTAAGAAGTCTTTACTAATAACCAGTAAGCGATTTGTTAATGGATTAGAATATGGAGCATATTCAAGATTTTCCCAAATAATTTTCTTTTTAGCAGTTATAAAATATTTATACTCTACAGGTTTTGTTTTTCTAAATACTTCCTTTGAACAAATGAGATCACCTTGGTAAAGATAACCAAAAGAGTTATCACTAAAGCGAAAATTATAATAAGTTATCATAAGAAATACTTACAAATTGTTAAGCATATTACAAATATCAGGAATTATTTTTGGTTCTCAATTTTTGAATTAACTTATAATTAAAATATAAATAATTTGTTTAAATAAATGATTTTGTATAACCATGAAAATTATAATTTCTAGCATTTAACAGCTTTACAAAAAAAAAAAAATTGAAAAAAGTTTTTGTTTGAATAAAAAGTTATGGATAATAAAAAATACAAAACTATGTATTAAACATTTTATTTTTATATATTTATATAACTAATTTACAGGTCAATTATAAAAGCTTGAAACTGAATGCCCAAAATTATAACAATAACTATTACTTTATCATAAATATAACACCTGTAATATTCCATGCGAACAAGAGGTTTTTCCCAATTACCAAGATCTTCATGACCAAACATTATGTAAAGGTTATCTATTTGTTTTTGTGTCCAAATATAAAAACGTATAATAATCTTGTTATGATCTGGCACTTCAATGTTGAACAGCTGACCACTAAAACTAAATATTTTTTTGAATAATCAAACATCATTTTGTTCATCATTATTTTAAAATATTATTACAAAATAAAAATTTAAAAATTTATACAGTTGTTCTGCTTTTTGATTGGCCTGCTCTTGATTTATTTGGGAGTTTTTATCTTCAGGGTATTGATGCTGACTTTAAAAAAGAAAAAAAAGTAACTTTGTCATTTGGTATTACAAGTATTTCTATTATTAATAATTTCTTTTTTTATAATTAATAACGAATTTTACTAAAAAAGTTAAAAAATATATATAACATTGAAGTCTATTGAGATTTGTAATTGTTTTCAAATAAAATTTTGAAATAAGAAATTTTAATGTAAAGCTAAGAAAACAAATAAGTAAAAAAATATAACAAATAAGTAATCATTAACATCTACTTACTATCCAAGATTTGTGTTAGTATTCTGGTCCTGAGAAATGAACTTATCATTTTTATGCAGAGCTTTTGTATTATTATTCTGATGCTGTGGTTTCCCAGTGTTGTTTTGTTGTGTAGTAACATTTTTTTTAAGAGCATTTGAATACGAACTGTTATCATAGTTTTCTTTTAAAGCATTGGTTTGCTTATATGTTGAATCAATCTAATGTGTAATTAAGATAAATATGATAACAATTTTATTAACAATTCCAAAAATATTTTTGTAACTTAAAAACTAATAAACTTTAAAATTATTATATAAAAAAGCAAAATTCACAAAATATCATTATCTATACTGCCCTTATAAGAAAGAACACAGTAACTCAATTTTCAAGTTTTTTTTTTTTTTTGGGGGGGGGGGGGGGGGAATACTGTTCATTATTATTTTATTGACCTGGTGTGAAAGTAACAACATGTGATCTCTAAGTAGCTGTTTTAGATATTTTAATTTCACATAATTTCACAATCTGCAGGAATTATAGCCAAACTTTCTACGAAAACATTAAATGCGCAAAATGGATATAAATGATCAAATGTTACCACCAAAGCTATCAACAAAAAACAAAACAAAAAAATGTTTTTTTGCAAAAAAAGAGAAAAAAAAATGCATAGCTATGAACATACAAAAAAAAAAACATTTTTAAAATAAAAACTTTGCTAAATGCTATAAATAAAAAAAGAAACCATTTAATCACATAAAAAAAAATCATTTTTCAGATAAATTTATTCAACCAAAAGATACGTAAAAATTTAATAGACATTTTTCAACTTTGGTTTTGGACAAAAAAATTACAATGTCAAAACTCAGACAAAATATAAATAGCTTTTCTTGTTTTATTAAGATTTGATTTCATAAAATCAGAACATTACTGATGAGTTATAAAGGACAAAACTGTTGGCCTAATACATCATAATACACAACAAATCTTTTAAATTGCTTCAAGTCAATTTTCTTGTTTTATTGCTAAGATTAGATTTAATAAAATCAGATTATTACTGATAAGTTCTAAAGAACAAAACAATTTTGTGTGTGTGTCTTTATATATATATATATATATATATATATATATATATATATATATATATATATATATATATATATATATATATATATATATATATATATATATATATATATATATATATATATATATATATATATATATATATATATATATATATATATATATATATATATATATATAATCTTTATATATATATATATATATATATATATATATATATATATATATATATATATATATATATATATATATATATATAAGACAGAGGAACTTACAAGGACTTCACCACCTACCTTAAAATAGTTAAGTGATTTTATTGTAAATGCAATACAAAATATGCAAAAATTGATTTTTAATGCTATTCTCAAAATGTACAAAATGTACAATTGGTTTAAAAAGCAGCCACAACTGTATCTGGAGAAATGTTACAAGACTTCTACCTAGAAAGTATATTCCACACTTTGCTTCAAAAAATAATTAGAATATGTAGGAATAATTGATCAACAAACCTTTTTTTTCATAGAACTTCTTTAAATAAGTTCAACAAGAGTAAATATGTAACAACATTTAAAAAACTTTGTATTGGTCATAAGAAATGTTATTCTAGTGCTAACGTTATCCTGCTACTCTATAAAGTTTTGAGTTTTAAAGCAATCTTAAAGGTTTGACCAGAAAGCAACAAAATCATTGCATTTTTTGACGAGCAGAAATTTTTATATATTATATATTGTAATATCAAAAAAAGCTTATTTTTAATTAGATGACAGCAAAGTAAGGAAAAAATAATTTAAATTTTTTTTTGTAAATGATACTTGAGATGTTAGAGCAACATTATTTTGCTATCCAACCTAATTTGAACAAAAAAAAATGCAATGATGATCTACCCTAATACACATTCCAATCAACAGATCACAATATTACAAATTATACAATACCATAAGTTTAATATAAAAAACTTATGGTATTGCATAATTTTTAATATTATTCAATACCATAATATAGTTTCCTAGTTAACTTGTTTTCTAATGTTATTTTATAATAAAATTATGAATCCAAGTCATTTCAATAAATTTTTTAAAATTTCTTTTTTTAATTTGATAAAAATATATAAGTATTAAAGAACAAAAATCAACATTTAAATTTTTTTACAACATGTTGTCATATGTTGTTATATGTTGTTATATATTGTTATATGTTGTTATATGTTTTTATATGTTGTTATATATTGTTATATGTTGTTATGTGTTGTTATATGTTGTTATATGTTGTTATATATTGTTATATATTGTTATATATTGTTATATTTTGTTATATGTTGTTATATGTTGTCATATGTTGTTATATGTCGTTATATGTTGTTATATGTTGTTATATGTTGTTATATGTTGTCATATGTTGTTATATGTTGCTATATGTTGTTATATGTTGTTATATGTTGTTATATGTTGTTATATGTTGTTATATGTTGTTATATGTTGTTATATGCTGTTATATGTTGTTATATGTTGTTATATGTTGTTATATGTTGCATATTTATCATATTGTTATATGTTGTATATTTATCATGTTGTATGTTTATTATCATTGTATGTTGTTATATATTGTCATATGTTAGCAAACAAGTTTATTTAGATAACTCCTAATATACTTATGTTAAATTTTATCATTATTTTTAAAGTAGCAAACTTTGAAAATATATTTTAGTTGAAGTCATATATATATATATATATATATATATATATATATATATATATATATATATATATATATATATATATATATATATATATATATATATATATATGGAGGTATATATATTTTCCTTTATTTTTTCTTAATTGTTAGTTATTCATTTCAAAAAAATCAAAAACTGCTTATTTTTAAATAAATCTAATCTTAACATTTTAATCAATCAATCTGGTCCTTACACCTGAAGTTAAATTTTTAGATTCAAATCAAAATAAACCATTAATCCAAGCATTAAAAAGACTAAAAAGAAAACAAGCTAGAA
Organism: Hydra vulgaris; assembly: GCF_022113875.1. Classification (NCBI taxonomy): domain Eukaryota; kingdom Metazoa; phylum Cnidaria; class Hydrozoa; order Anthoathecata; family Hydridae; genus Hydra; species Hydra vulgaris. Next base: position 15,335,328 of record NC_061156.1, on the reverse strand, counting down.
ATTTCTCTCGGTAGATAGAAGATTTAAAAAACTGAAAATGTTTTTGGATTTGAAAAAGAAAAATTGGAATTAGAACAAGCTTAAAAAGTCTTTTAAAAAAAAATCCTGAAATCGGACAGTGCTCTCATAAACAGAAAATTCTAAACAAAAAGGGTCAAACTTTTTATGGTTATAATTTCTAGTCATTATTCTAGAAATTTAAAATGTATTGATGAATTTAATTTTATTTTAGAATAGTAAAAAAAAATTATTTTATCTTATTGTTGCTCTTACATTTGGTGAATGAAAAGTTGCAACTATTTTTTTCCAGGCTCCAATCATTGCAATTTATTGCAGAGAATCCTTAAATAACATAAGTATAAAAACATAAAAGTTTCGAGTTTGTTCCATGCAGGGGTGTGGAGTCATAAAAAAAAGTAATGTCTCTGACTTTTTGTGTACAACTCCGACTCTGACTCCAGTTGTTGAAATTTTTTGAGCACAACGCCGACTCTGATTCCTACTCCAAAGCAAAATATTTATAAAATTCTTTGAATTCTTATAAAGAAAAATTTCACAATAAGTTAAAAATTTCTTTTTTGACAAATTTATGAAATGTTCTTTGAGGTTTAGTATGAAAACAAGGGTAATTTAATGTTTTGTACATGCACATGTAATACCGAAAAATGTTACTATTGGAGTCGGAGTCGCAACTTTGTTTAGCAACCCCGACTCCGCTAAAAATGTTGCAACTCCACAACTCCGTCTCTCAATAACCAAAAAATCCTGGATATGCTGGATTC
>NC_061156.1:15307046-15329546 GCF_022113875.1 Hydra vulgaris | reverse complement strand
AGAAAATGATGTCGACAGGCTAAAAACAAAACTCTTCGGTTCTTTGACTTCTGTATGACAGTTATTGCCCCATTATAACTTCCTGTATTACTTGCAGTTGTGTCAAAGCAAAGACCTGCAAGATGCTCCTTGACGCCAGGCCATTTATAAATGAACTCAACTACCTTCTGTCCCATCAGAGCACCAGTACCAGCAGGTATTTCAGGGATCCCTAGTAATTTCTCAATATCCAAGCCAGATACAACAATTGGCAGACATTCACGTCTGGTTCTATCAACATATGACAACATTTTACCATCAAAATGAGCAACTAGCGGAACAAAGGGTTGAAAATCTTTTCTTACTGCTGTTGAAAGAGATTTGCGAGATGTAGTTTGAGCTTCTATTAGAGTGGAACGTGATAATGTTAATTTATTTACATCAATACCGATTGCAGCTAGGGCTGGTGTGACAACCATCATTGCTTGTCGTGGTGTTATTTATGTTTGGTCTAATGCTGCATGAAAGAGTTGATTATCAAGAATACAACGTTTGGATACTGTAATTGAGAGTTGACTAGTACCCATAGTAGAATGTTTTAAAATTTTTTGACAATTAAAAACTTTTTGTATTTGAATTGACGCATCACAGTCAGAATTTTCATTCAAAGAGTAATCTGAATTGTCATCCATTAATGTTTCTGTAGATTTAACTTTACTTTCTTTATATTGTTCATAGCGTCTTTTTTCTTCAAGCTTGCGTTTTCTGTACTTTACAACTGCTTTCTTATACATTCTTTCTTATAGGTCTTCCGATGTCATTAACATATTTCTGGGGCCTCTCTTATCTATCAGAAATTGTTTATCTTTGTTTATCTTCAATCCCATTCACTATAGGCAATATCAAAAAGTGTAGACATCTTGGTGGTGAATTTTTCTTCATAGCTGTGTTGAGTAGCTGATTTTCTACTTCTGTGCTTAGACACTTGAACATGTTGCTTGTGAATACTCTTTAGTTTAACAACTACATAGCCTTAAGCCAGAAAATCATAACTTCATCTGCAACTGTGTTGCAGTATGTTGAAAGAGTTGACTTTTTGACTATCATTTCATAAAAAACTCTACATAGTGCAACACCACTTGTTGGCAACTGACTCGGTCCATCTATTGTGGAGAGAACATGTCCAACTAGCCAAACATTTGAAGTTGAGCGTGTTGTTTTGTTTGAAGCAGCCATCTTCTTATGTAATATTTTTATACTTTTTTTCTATAATAGAAAGAATATGACAGAAATTTAACTATTACAAAGTGCTCAAAGCATAATAAAAAAATTAAAAGTCTTGGATAATACACCCGCCCCCCATTCCTAACCCTTTCCCACCCAATAATGGCCAAACATGTCATTACTATTATTAAATTTATACAAATTTAATTTCTGAACTAAAGTTTACTTAAAAAAAGTTTACTTGAAATTATAGCAAATAAAATGTTTTTGAAATCAAAGTAGGCATTTAGGAGCGATTTTGGGTAAATAATGCTGACAGGGGTTAATCTAAATTTGCTTGTACTTTCCTGTCTTCTGTGAACTTCTATGTTGTAACATTATAATAATTTATATTATTTGTTTTTAGATCAATTTATAGCAGTATTTTCTATGAAATAAAAATAGAATTACAAGATTAAGTTTTTATACAAATTTTGGTCAATTTAGGGTTCCAAAATAGGGTTTGGGGGACCACTTCCCATTTTCAGTTTGCAAAAAAAAAAATATATATATATATATATATATATATATATATATATATATATATATATATATATATTATATTATTAATATTATAAATATATATTATTAATATTATAAATATATATATTATATATATTTCATACTGAAATAGCCTGCTGCTGGGCTTCAGTACATACAACAACTGACAAATAGCCTGAATCGCAGTGGAGTGCTGCTACATCGACTTAGGGTTTGAGATGGGGCAGCAATCGTTTTATTCATCATTCTTCATTTTTTTTCTTCTTATTCTCAAAAAGCCGTATGGATAAAGGTAAGCAAAAAAAGTGAGCAAATGCTTATAAAAATACCCTTTAGATAGTGTATATATATACACACAAATATCCATATACACACATATGCATATATACATATATATATATATATACACATATAAATATATATACATAAATATATATATGTATATATATATAAATATATATATAAATATATATATATATATATATATATATATGTATATATATATATATATATATATATATATATATATATATATATATATATATATGTATATATATATATATTTATGTGTATATAAATCTCTGATCCTAGCTTGTGTTTAGTTTCGGGAGGCTGCATAAGCGCGAATTGGCATATGTGCAAACTGGCATAAGTGCAAAGCGTTGCAAAAACTAACATAAGTGCAAACTGGCATATGTGCGAATTGGCATAAGTGCGTCAAAACATTTTGCAAACATTGGAATAAGTGTGAATTGGCATAAGTGTGAACTGGCATAAGTGCGAAGCAATTGCAAAAACTGGCACAAATGCGAACTGGCATAAGTGCGAATTGGCATAAGTGTGAAGCAGTTACAAAAACTGGCATAAGTGCAAACTGGCATAACTGCAAATTGGCATAAATGCGCCAAATAAATTTGCAAATATTGGCATAAATGCGAATTGGCATAAGTGCGAACTGGCATAAGCGCGAAGCAGTTACAAAAACTGGCATAAGTTTAATCTGGCATAAGTGCAAACTGGCACAAATACGAACTAGCATAAGTGCAAATTGGCATAAATGCGCCAAACAAATTTGCAAACATTGGGATAAGTACGAATTGGCATAAGTGCAAATTGGCAAACCTGCAAAGCAGTTACAAAAACTGGCATAAGTGCAAACTGGCATAACTGCAAATCAGCATAAATGAGCCGAATAAATTTGCAAATATTGTCATAAATGTGAATTGGCATAAGTGCGAACTGGCATATGTGCAAAGCAGCAACAAAAACTGGCATAAGTGTGAACTGGCATAAGTGCGCTAAATAAATTTACAAACATTGGCATAAGTACAAATTTGCATAAGTGCGAAATACTAATTTTCATTTATGCCAATATTTAAAATTTTATTTGGCGCACTTATGCCAATTCGCGCTTACGCTATTTGTACCTATGAAATTCGCACTTATTCAGCCATCCATTAAACTTTGTCTCCTTTTTCTTTCTTTATCTCTAAATCTTTCATCTTTTACTTCTTTTTTAGAGTCACTCTATCATTGCACTACTTACTACTATCCTCAAGCTGATTGAGATTCTTTTTGTGATTTTCTTTTTGTGATTTTCTTTGTGACAGTTCTTGAGCTGATGTCTTTTCCCTCTCAGCTGATAAACATCCTACGTAATCTCTTGAATTCAGACATGAATGGAAGCTTTTGTTCTTTTTCGTTGGTTCCAAGTCAAACCTCATTCTACTCCATAATTTTTACCTTCTTGTGCAGCTGCTTTATCTATTCATAATCATTTTTTTTTATCTTTTTCAAAAGAACAGCTCTCCTGAGAACAAACAGCTATTTATTATTGCAAGAAATTGATGTAAAAAGGTGCTGTCAGTAATAAGCTTTATTGTTCTCAGTTCACTAAATCTCACATCTTATCTCAGAAGTTAGGCTCTAGAGACTTTCTAAAAATCTTGAATAGCGCCATTAACAAAGGTAGGTCTAAAATTCTATCTCTCATTCATGGGACTGATCTTATAACCTCTCCCAAGGCAGAATGATCTGATGTGGATTTGTTGTGAAGTTTCAAGAGTTGAGTTGAGCCGTCATCAATAATTCTTGGAATTTTTGGAATTCTTGGAATTTTTATAATCATGATGAAGATTTTCATTTATCTGGATACATTTTTTTTATTATGATAACTAGCCATTTCGCTGTTACAGTACTTTGTTCACTGATATGTGATCCTAGCATTTTACTGTTAAACTTATGTGTATTTGCATGAAATTGTAACCAAAATGAAAGACAAAATCTGAAACAATAAAAAAAAAATGGTTTTAAATGTTCTGTACATTCAAATTTTTTTTCTAATTTGAAAGAATAAAATTAACTGCAATATATATTTAAAAAAAAAGGTAACAAAATAATTATTGTCAATTAATTAAATTTTATTACAAATAACAAACATAACCAAAAAAACTACAAAAAAATAGTAAACTTACTTCTTGTTTGCCAGGGCTTTTCTAATTTCCATTAGAAAAGAACATAAAAAACTTCATCCTCCTCTGCATGTTTCATTCATTTAACTTTAAGAAATCAAGAGTAGTCAGTCAACATTGTCTTGTTGATACCTTGCAAAACTACTATCTCGGTCCTCTTAAAATGTAAAAAATATTACAATCAACACTCAACACTTACAAAAAAACTAAAGCTATTAGAATATCAAATTCAGTTAATCAGCAAAAAGTAAAAAAAAAAAAGTCCTAAAAAAGCCTAAAAAAGCGATTACTTACTATTTTTATTTTTGGTCTAACTTTTAATTGATCTTTTCTCTACCTTTGACTAGTGGATACAATCCAGTCTTCAAGGCCTTATAACCATGCACATTGTGGTTGATACAAAGTACTACTGCCTTTTTTTATTTGCAAGTTCTTTGCATCTGAAACCTTACTTCTAAATGTTGCCTCTGGTATGCTTTTTGCACACACAGGTTGTAAATTGCTTTTTGAGTTAAAATTTGGATTAATTAGAAATTAATCCTAATTTTCTATGTGTAATTTTCTAACTTTTTTAATAAAAAAATTTAGAGTAAATAATTTATAGTAAATCAGTTGCTTTCAGAACCTGTTTAAATACCAAAACAACTTTGGATATTAAAATGTTGTGTTTTGTTATAAATTCAAACACAAAGTTAGTTTCAATAAATTTTTAAATTTTTTTAACTTTTAAAAATGCTATTAATTTTTAATTGCTAAAAAATGATATAAACTTGGTTCAAAACACTGCAATGATATCTTTAGAATCAAGAAGTTATATAAAAAAAAATAAAATAAAAAACTAAATTAGCAGAAACTGTTTTTATTTAAGTTTCAAGTCAGTAGGTTTACAAATAGCAAAGAAAAAATCAAGAAGTTAAAGTTTCGTTGACAACAAAACAAATCCAAAAAAAGTAATTAATCTTTGAAATGAATAAGCTATAAATTCTTTAGGTTTTATTTTATTTATTAAGTTATAATTTTTTTTTTTTTTTTTTTTTACATCTTCACTTTTAATAAAGCTGCAAGCAAGAAATCAGACTGTTTGCTTTTGAGTTGAAAGTTACTGGGAGAGAAAAGATAAAGTTTATAGAGCAAGTTATTTCAGTTGGAAGATACAAGAAGAGAAGAGACAACTTAAAAGATTGTAAATTATATGTATCAAGAAAACAAGACAAAAGAAGCAAGCTCCAAAGAACTGATGTTTGAGGAAAAAAACTAGATGAATAAGAATTTTTGGAGCACTTAGGAACAGTCACAGTAAAAGGATGAAACTTAATTGAATGACAACTAACACAAGAATAAATTTTAGTAGATGCACAAGAACACTAGCTCTTTAGAGCAGAGCCCATTATAGCATCTCACTTCTGCAACCCCATGCGGTAAGAGAAGTGAGATGCAAGATGCATGACTTTTGCAAGCTCAAATGCCCCCTCCGAGCAATCAGAGAATGTTGGTTTTCCTATCAAGATAAGAATAAATGATAGCATCAGAGGAAGTTATCGGATATGAAGAAGAGTGTTGTTCATTGAGGACAACTTTTAAACTATGATTGGTAAGGAAGGATTCAATAATCTTAAAGATGTTACCTGATACACTGTAAGAGGAAAGCTTATGAAAAGATCAGTGTGCCAAACTTTATCAAAAGCTTTAGAAATGTCAAGAGCAATAGCCTTAGCTTATCCACATTTATCTAATGCACAATAAAACCTATCAGTATATTATCATTAACAAATCAGAAGTAGAATGAGGAGATCAAAATCCATATTGATAATCAGAAAATATTTGCCAAAACATATTTTCCTGATGATAATTTATGATAGTTAATAGAAAAATAACAAAAAAAAAAGTAATATAAAAATTAGTTAAAAAAATTCAATATTTTAACACCTAAAAAAAATAATATTTTTGTATTTTTACAAAATAATTTACAAACCATTTAATTATTTATTAAATGTGAAATTTAAAAAATAATTAAAAATATGTTACAAAGAAAAATTCTTTTAATAAAATTTTTTTATCTACAAACTTACATTAAAAAATTTGATAAATAATGGATGTCCTGTTAAAAAATTAATTTCTTTTAAAGCTATATGTGGACAAAACCACAAACTCCTTTTGCTGTTAAAAAATTTGCAGATATTGAAAAAATTTTTAACAGCTAAAAAATTGTAACTTCTTGAAACATCTGTATAATTATAATTATAAAACATAATTATTTATATAACAAAAAAATTATAAAAAGTACCACATCTTCTTTAGAGTTATTTGATTGTTTTTCTTTATTGTCAGCGTTATTACCAATATTTTCAACTGAGCTACTAACACTTTTATTTTCTAATGGATTTGATTCTAAATGGTTATTTTTTTCATGAGACTTGTTTTCGGGTAGATCCTAAAAATTATTATAGAAATAATTAAAAACATAAAACCTTTAAAAATTTTATATCATGTTTACTTCTAAAACTCATTATTTAATCATTATTTTAATTCAATATTTAATCATATATAATTCATTATAAAATCAATGTTAACACTTCTTTTATTAGAACAAAATTTTATAAACTCAGTGTTTCACAGAAAGAAATGGATTGCACACAATTATATGACCACGAAACATGTTTTCATGTTTTCTAAATATTAAAACGTAACATGTTTTCATGTTATCTAAATATTAAAAAACACTAAAAAAACTTATCTGAAAAAAACTTTACTTTAAAAAAGAAAAAAAAAATCTTAATGAAAGAGAAAATTAGAAAAAAACTTAACTATATAAATATATATATATATATATATATATATATATATATATATATATATATATATATATATATATACATATATATATATATATATATATATATATATATATATATATATATATATATATATATATATATAATATATATATATATATAAATATATATATATATATATATATATATATATATATAAATATATATATATAAATATATATATATATATATATATATAACTATATAAATATATATATATATATATATATATATATATATATATATATAATATACATACATACATATATATATATTATATATATATATATATATATATATATATATATATATATAATATATACATATATATATATATATATATATATATATATATATATATATATATATATATATATATATATATATATATATATATATATATATATATATATATATATATATATATATATATATATATATATATATATATATATATATATATATATATATATATATATATATATATGGGCAATTCCATTTTTAACTTTTGTTTATTACAAATTTATCATATATTTGCCTATTTAAACTGTAAATTAAACTTTTAGCTATTTTGTATGAAAGCTGTTAATCCAAAGAAAAAAATAAGCTAAAATTTTGAGTCTGGCCAAAAGAGGGCGAACTTATGACTGAAAATGCCACCTAACTTACGTTGTACAGAAAACAAGGTAAAAAAATTGCTTCAACTTTAAGGTCAGATTTCTGCAAATCAGTAAAGCAAATTGTATAAGAAACTTTTATAAGATGTTAAGAACTCTATGCCAATCTGAAAAATATATAAAGATTGAATTGGAGGTAACCGCGTAAGGAAAATAAACTGTTTTTTTTATCTAACTTACATTAAATCACTTATGTTACTTTGCGATTATCGTGGATTTTTTACTTCTAATATTTCGAGTTAGAGTTACATAACAAAACAATTGTATTGTAACAAATTGTAACAATTGTATTAATATATTTGTAATAATTGTAACAAAAGTATTGAACTCATTCATTAAAAATAATTACCAAAGAAAATTTTTAAAAACTGGTGGCACTCTTGAATGATTTTTCATAACATTTATAAAATTATCAAATCGAAAACATTTTTTTCCGTAAAACCAAGAGCAACTTTGAAAAATTATTTTAGTATTACAATTTTTTAATACAAATTTGAGTTGTTTATAAGAAAATCTTTGGTTTGTCGAAGTTTTTACTTACATTCTTTACATTTATGCAAATTGCCTTATTTTCATTAGGTTGAATTTTTAAAATGCTGCAAAATATTTACATTTAAATATTTTGAATTTTTTATGACGAAAAACTGCTATCACAGTTTAGAGGGAGATGGATTCATGTATATGTGATTGTTTGTGACAGGAGGGAAGGGGTCAAAAATTGACAAATATAGGGTGACGTGCTTTATAGAAAATAACATTTACAAACTATTTGTTTTACTAAAACAAAAAAAACAAAATTTTAACTGATTTTTTTTATATTAGGAGAATAGCAAGTAAAACTTTTTTTTTAATGACTAAATACAAATATTTATATAATTCTTACTTTTATTTATTTATGTTTATTTATGTCAAATAAAATAAGAATACAAAAGCATATAAAAAAGCAATAACATAAATAATTTCAATTAACATTAAAAAATTTTTATAAATTATTCAAATATAAAAAGTTTCAGTTAGAAATAATAATTGCTTAATGACATAATTCATTTTGCTAACAAAAAAGTGCCAGAACCTAAGTAAATGTTTGTAGTTCAAACTTACGTTACACAAATTTAAAATAAAATTGTGCTCTAACTAAGCATCATTATTCAAAACTTTAAACATAAAAATTTAACATTTAATATTCTTTCGCATATATTATTAAAAAACTTAAGTTTTTTAACTAAATTTTATAAAAAGCAAAACTTTATCAATTTGTTAACTTATGTGACATGAAAATTACAAAAGTTCATTTTCTTAATATATATATATTTTATAAAGTATAAAATCTGACCAACAACAATTTGAACATGTTAGCTCCATTTTCACGCTAATTTAATTCTGATTATGCAAATAAATTCATGGTTAGAATAGCTGTTTGAAATAACTTGTTTTTTAGTTTTTATTTTTACATCAGAAAATTCAAAAATTATTTTGAATGAAATAGTTTTGTTTTTTAACTAGTAAACAAACAGTTTTACAAAATTATATCACTTGAGAAGTTTTTAAAAGAATAACTAAATAGAAACATAAAAGTATTTTAATATTCTCGTTCTACGGCTGATTTGCTAACAGTAATAACCGATAGGTTTTATTGTGCATTAGATAAGGGTGGAGAGGTTAAAGCCATTGCTCTTGACATTTCTAAAGCGTTTGATAAAGTTTGGCATGCTGATCTTCTCTATAAGCTTTCTTTTTACAGTGTATCTGGAAACATCTTTAAGATTATTGAATCCTTCTTTTCGATTCGTTGCATGTTGTCCTTGATGGACAGCACTCTTCTTCTTATTCTGTAACCTCAGGGGTTCCTCAAGGTTCTATCCTTGGCCATATACTTTTTTTAATTTACATTAATGATCTTTCATATATGCTCACATCTAAGGTGGCATTGTTCGCTGATGATACTACCATTTATTCTTGTCACGATAAGAAGCCAACTTCCTTTGATTGCTTGCAGGGGGCATTTGAGCTCGAAAAGGATCTCACTTCTGCTACAGCATGGGGCTCACAGTGGCTGGTGAACTTTAATGTATTACTTTAATGATTCTTATATTAAAATTTTCATTGCCTTAGAAAGTCATTATTTATAAAAACAAAATTAATATTTTTTTTAATAACATTTATTATAAAAAATGCATACTTAATTTATATAATATAAATTAAAAAATTATATACAACTGTCAATTATCCTTTTTAAAAAATCATTATCAGTAAATTGTTACTTTATTTAGAAGCGTTTCGCTAATATAAAAATATTTATTGATGTCCCTTAAGGTATAATTTAGAATATTTTTCATTCAGCACATTTTTGAAATGTTTTTAAAAATAACTGGGGTCAAATCATCAAAACAAAATGTAATTTGCCTGGTCATATAATGACTTGCTATCACACAATCTTCCTGTGAAACACTGAAACCAGAAACAGCAGTTAAATTTGTATTGTTGTGTTTTTGGTAAGTCTCAATATTTTTAAGAGAACTATTCTAAATATAATATTTTTAACCATTTCAAAAGTAAGTAATACTAACAATGTTATAAGCTTTCTGCATATATAATGTAGAAAACTTTCAAAACAAATAGACTATGAAATGGAAACTTTTATATATAAATAAAAAAATTATTCCTAGAAAACAGTTGGCATTTAAATTCTTGATTTTCTTCAAACAAACTTGCATTAAAAAATGAATCTTTCTATTACAGATAATGCAACTTTTTAAGCTAATAACTTATAACTTTTTAACAAAATTTTATAATATAACAATTACCATATCTTTTTCTTTCGTGTTAGAGTAAATATTAAGTTTATCTTTATCATCAGCATTATTACCAACATTTTCAGCCGGGCTACATATACCCTTGATTTCTGATGGGTCTGGTACTACATGGTTACTTCTATCATCAGACTTGTTTTCAGGTAGTTCCTATGAAATCATATTTAAATTATTAAGAACATAAAACTTTTAAGAGTTGTATGTAGTGTTATCTATTTTAAACCTGCAAAAATTATAATCCATAGCCAAAAACTCACTTTTTTGTATTTTAACAAAATTATTTACTAATATAATTCATATTACTATTTGCTAAATTTTAAATTTACTTAATTATTAAAAGTTGACATAAGTTCATTAGAACTTATGTCAACTTTTAATATTACATTAGCCTTATGTCTGCAAACGCATTATAAAAATGACTTGTTGAATGTTTATTATGCACAAACCTAATGATACAACGCATGCATATTGATGCAATTAATATATTTAAGGTTTTCAAAAAATTTACAAACATTTATGTGTAAACTTTCTAAATAAAAGTTTTATGCAGGCATAAAAATTAAAAATTACACATATAAAAAATTCTAAATAAAATCAGTTTTATACAACCCTCGGAATTAGGAAAAATGAGGTCAGCAATAATTTGGCTGTCAAAAAAAAATTGAAACAAAGGTCTTAACAAAAACAAAGTCGGCAATTTTTTGCAGACCTAAAACACTTTTAGGTTGGCAGTTCAGCATAAGAGTAAATTTTAACAATGTTTTTACTTATAGAAATTTTTTTTTTTGTTTACAATGTACACATTAGTTTCACCCGAGAAAAAATACAAAATAAAAACTTTTACACCGGACTACTGATTATCATAGCAAACAACTTAAATAAGAAATAAAAACCGGAGGGTATACCACTGTAAGCTTATAAATGAATAAGTGAGTCATAGATGTTTCTTGATATTTAGTTTTGATAAAGTTATGTCAGACAAAGACATCGATATCTTCATGATATTGTTCAACAATTTTCTTTAGCTTCGCATTATCGATGTTCACATTAATCAAAAATCCAAAAATTCTGTTAGATTCTTGATATACAATTATCCTTTTATTCAAATTTGAGTAAATTGCATTGGCGACTTTGATAAAAACATCTTTCTGAAACCTTTCTTTTGGACTTATTAAAATACATTTTTCATGGTTTGGATCATAAAAGAATTTTTTCTTTGTTCAATGTTTCTTATGTGAACAATCTGTAACAGGTAGTAAAATTGTAGCTTCAGTTTCAAAATCATCGTAATTGTCTTTCAAATTCTGAATGTAATCTGCAAGCGAAGATTTTTTTTTTTCAAAAAACCATTAAGTTTCTTAATTTTTTTTAATTCTTGTTTTTTTTCAGCTTTTTTTCTTACGTTTTTGAAATCCAATTTAAGTAATTAATTCATTTTCTATATTAACAGGCTTGCTTGGGAAAGACATGTGATTGCACTCTGTTCCTGACCATGCATATAATGTTTATTTGCCACAACTTGACCAAATATAATTTTTTTTATTTAAAATTTTTTTAAATTTAGTATTATTTATTACATAGAACATATTTAGAGGTGGTAGCAAACAATTTCAAAAAAAGTTGTTTTTAGAGGCACTCTAATATAATATAATACAATATAATATATATATATATATATATATATATATATATATATATATATATATATATATATATATATATATATATATATATATATATATATATATATATATATATATATATATATATATACATATATATATATTCTTTTTCTATTAATGATATTGCAACTTTTTTATCAAAAAAGTTAACTTATTAAAATAAATTATAATAAAAAAATTAATAACAACTATCACATCTTCTTTTGAGTTAATTGAAAGATTGTCAAGTTTTTCTCTGCCATCAGCGTTATATCCAATGTTTTCAGTTGAGCTACCAACACCTTTGTTTTCAGATAGATTTGATTCAAAGTGGTAACTTTCTTCATGATGCTTGTTTTCTGCTAGATCCTAAAAAATAATTTTAAAAATATTGTGTAACCTTTAAAAAATTTTGTTTCATGTTTTTTATATGTATTTTAAATCTGCAAAAAACCCTTAGCCAAGAAATTACTTTTGTGCATTTGAAAAAAATTAAAAATCATGTAACTATTTAGTAAATTTGAAACTTAGGTCATTAAATGTCAAAGCCTATTTGATTTTGCTTTTAGTTACCATAAAAAAATATTTCTTTCATTTAACAGGTAATTACATGTGTATGTATGTGTATGCATACTTACATGTGTATATGTGTGCACTTGCATGTGTATGCGTACCTCAGTTTTAATAACTTAAATCAAAAAGTTTAAACCATACTTTAATCTGTTGACTTTTTTGTTACTTGTTTATTATTTTATATATAAAAAAATTTATTATTGAAACATATTAAAAGGGACTAATAATTATTTTTGCTTCAAAGAGAGCATTAATTTCTTTATTTAAACTATGTTTTGTGATATGCTTTCCAATATAAAAACCTGGACTCTGATCACTTTAACATTCCTTATTTAATCATGTTCATACTTCTTACCCAAGCAACACCCAGGCACCCATTTTACATAAGTAAAATAAAGTAACAAACATTCCATTGGTAAAAGACACCAGTTTTTAAGGCAAGAGCAATTTTTTGTAACTATTATATTTGTTTTGAATATGTATTTATAAATGTATGTATAAATCATGTATGATCAACATGATCATCATGATCTTTATCATGATCATTATCATTGTCATCATCGCCATCATCATCATCATTATCATCATCATCATCATTAGGTTTTAGCTTTCCTCTTTTATGGTGTTTCTCTAATATAAACAATCAATAGCATTTTATTTCCTTAACTAAAGCTCATTCATACAAAATGTAAGGCACTCTCTTAGAGTTTTCTTACTTCTACCACTTCCATTTTCTCCTGAAGCTGCTACCTTTCTACGTACTGATACCTAAATCAATTACCTAAATAAAATTTAATCTTTTCTAACAAATGTTGTTGGATAAAAATCTCTTTAAGATTATGTCTCAATTTCTTGTCTTGTTAGAGTCACAACACATATCCATCTGATCAACTTCTCTTTCGGCAAATACTAAAACAATAGAATACAAAAGTTTTTATAAATATAAAAGGATAATGTATGCCAGCATATAAATAAATAGCAAACATATATTTTTATATCCATATTGTGTATGCATAATGCGCATCTTTGGAGAATTTATTCCGTATTCCTTCTTTCAAGTCAAGCCTCATTTTACTCAACATATTTCACCATCTTGTTCATCATTTTTACAAGAACATCTCTTTTAAGAACAAGTGTCCTTATATTATTGCAAGAAGCCAGTGTAAAAAGGTCCTGTTCAATGTTGAGTTGTTATTTTCAATTTACTAAATCTTGTATCTTATTTCAGATATTAGGTTCTAGAGACTTTTGGAAAGTCTTTAACAATGTCATTAACTAAAGTAAGTTTCTTATTCATGGGTCCAATCTTTTTACTTCTACCTAGAATAGGGTAGAGTTATTTATGAAGAACTTTTCCCCTAACTTGACTATTGAATCTAAAAGCCATATTCTTCCTGTTAAACCAGTTAAACGATTAAACCATTGCTAAACATCTAAATACCTATAGCTTCCAATGTAAAAGGTAATTCTCAATTAAACACTTCTACAGTTTGTGCTCCAGACAAGATTTCAATCATAGTTTTAAAAAGTGTTCTCTAGAACTCTCTTCAATTTTTGTTAAATTTTCAAAAAGTGCTAAATTATTCTTGAAGGCCCACACTCTTCTTCATTTTCAATTAACTTTAAAGGTACCACAAGGTTCTACCTTTGCTTTTGTATTGTTTCTTATTTATAAAACATTTTTTATGAATATTTTACTTATAAAGTAGCTCTATTTGCTGACGACTCAACTTTATACTCTTGTCTTGACAAAAAAGTCTTCACTTTTTGATTGTTTAGAACAAGCAGACAAAGACTAAAAGCACATTGTAAATGTAATTAGACCTGCTTTATTTGCCAAGATTGAGCCACTCTTCCATTGTTGCAATGTTGTGTTTTTTTTTTTCACTAATGCTGTCATGCAGAGTGTAAACTAGCCCTGTGGCACCCTGTCAAACACAGTATTCTCAAACTCTCATAAAATTAAAATTCCCAACTTAAAGGTGAAAAAATTCCATTCTCCAAATAAAGTTTGCCAAGTTAAAATTTAATAATAACTCTGAAAATTATTGAAAATTAATTATTATTAAAGACTAATAGAAAAACAAAATAAAAAATTCTAATTCATTAATTGTGTAAAACTTGAAATAAAATCGCCATTATTGGTATAACTACGCAATTGCATAACTGTAATAATGTCTCTTCGACAAAACTTTTTGAGAATTGGAACTTCTCAACCAATTTTAGGGATTTTCATGGCAACTTGCTAGTAAAATTTATTTCTCATAATTTGCAAATAATTTTTTTGCAATGCAATCCAACATCAGCAAGTATTATATAAAAAAGTTAGCAAGAAATAATGCAATAATCTAAAAAATCTAAAATAATAACAAATTTGTTTGGTTTAACACCCGCAAATGCTACTTCTTTAAAAGTTTCTCCATTTTCGGCTGAAAAGTTGTTACTGGAAAGTCTTACTGCAAACTCAACTTCAAGTAGTACATGACCTCGTCAACAAAAATATTGAGAATATTTTGGTTTTTTCAAAATTTTGATCAACTACGGATATTATGGTAAGGGGTCGTCCATAAATTATGCAATGCAAAATGTATTTAAAAAACAAAAGTTGGAGATTCTTTTACAATTTTGATTAAACTGAATGGGGCTATTTTGATTTTATATTTAAATTAAGACTCTTTTGATCTTTTTTGTTTTATTTATTGAGAAAGTTTGCGTTAGGTAATTTATGAACAATCCCTAAGACTTTTAGTTACTGTTTTACATTTTTTTGTTTGGTATTTTATATCAACTGAATTAGGTGACCACATTGACTAAAATCTTTTTTTACTTATTTACTATTAATTCACTTACTTTTTTAAATAACCACCTCTGAATTAAATAAAAAAATTAAAAGTTAAATAAAAAAAATGTTTTGTGATTATAACTAGTACTAAAAATTTATTGAATAATAATAGACTTCTTTACTTTAATGCTTACTTGTATTTAAAACGTAAATATGTATATTAAAACCTAAACTAAATACATTTAATAACAAGAATGTTTTTTTTTTATTACAACAAACTGGTACTACAAATTTAAATAACCAAAAACAAGATTCGCTGCTTGCTTGAATTTAAAATATAACATTTTGAATAAACATAGTCATATCATTTTATAACTATGAATGAGAAAGTAAATTTCGATCAATACTCTTCTATAACTAAATGACATTTGTTGTTGTTTTTGCAGAGACTGTAATTTTAACTTTATTTCAATATGCAATTTATGTATAAAGAAAATTATTATTTATAAAATTGAACTCGCAATAAAAGTGAAATATAAAATTTACGAGCTCGTGTTTACTATTTTCAAAACCTTATCTATTTTTAAAACATTTCTTTTGATGACACAATTTATATGATGCAAGAGTCATCTATAAAGGACGTCAAGCAAAATTTAATTAACAATTAGCAGTAGAAGATCATTGGTTTTCTTCCTCATAGATTTTCATTGAATATAAATCACTATATTACTATATTACAGTGAAAAAGAAATATATATTCAAAAGAATGCTCTTGAAATGAAAGCGGCAACAATATATATCAATTAAAAATAAATCAACTATATTATTCTTAATAATAATTAACTATTATTCACTGATTATTTTATAATAGAAAAATATATAATTCTTAATATATGTTTGGAAATCGTAGCTTAATTTGCATTGTTGATATTAACCACGTTTAATTTTGTATTTATTTTATATTCATCTTCAAATTTTATTTTATTTTTAGCGCTGTCCAATCAATGTATGCAGCACTGAAGTGGGGTAAAAAAATATACATGACAAATTTCCAATTTTGTTAAAACGCTGTATCAAATTTATTTCTGATTAACACCCTGTCATGGTTTAATAAATAGTAAATGTAAGTATAAAATTATAATATATAAAGTATTCTGAATTTTTTTCTAGCCCTGGCTATCAACCCTGCTTAATCATAACTTTCCTGGGGCCAGGTTTGCAAAAAGACTCATTTTTAGCTAGGGCCCCGGTCATTTACTATATATATATATGTATGTGTATATATATATATATATATATATATATATATATATATATATATATATATATATGCAACAATACTGTAAATGCAGAAACAGTCAATGCATTCAAAAATCAGCTGGACAACTTCCAGCATAGTTGCTACAGTAACTTATAGATGGATGGGTTATTTCATGTGAGCAGAAAAACTCACATTGCAACTCATTATAACTAACTAATTATATATATAAATATAACCTATACTTACAACTAATGTACAATGTTTATGGTAAAAAAAAAAACACTCTTTGTGATCAATGTTTACTTTATGTAAAAATCCTTTAAAATAATTCAGGAAATTTTTTTAATTTTACTATTTTTAAGATACCACAAAAAAACAACTTATAATAGACTATATATAATAGAATATTATTAATAGACTATTAATAGACTAAAATATTTTTATTTATATATTTCAGAACATTTATTTATTTATTTTTTTTTACTGATATTTGTTTTTTATTTTATTAGTTTTTTCTAATTTTTTTTTTCATTTTTGTTTTATTTCCTGGTTTATTAGGGGTATATTAAGTTTTGATTTAATTTAGGTAGAACATTAATAATTTGGAAATTGAAAAAATGCAGCATTAATTTTTAAAATGTGGTTTTGTAGTAAAAATTGTAGATATATTTTTTTTAATTTTTTTTTTTTATTTTTAAATTATGATAAAAGGATGCTATTTCCATCAAATTTGAATTTGTAATATTTTACACTTAATTACTAATTTAGTAATATTTTATTTTATTCTATCAATGTCATACATAATTTTGAAACTTGCATCAAACTATCTATATTTAATTTTAGAGGTTTTAAAAAGTAAAAAATAGTAAAAAGTAAAACATTACTTACAAATAGGATATTTTTGGCAACACATTAACTTTATTTATAACTTATATTAAACTTTTTATAAATTTTAAAGTTTTTATAAAAGTATTTAAAATAATATTTGAAGTTTTATTTTGTTTAATGTATGTAATACTCTTAACTCATTTGGAAAAAAAGGTAAGCAACAACCCTTTGATACTATCCTCTTTTTTTTTTTTGTTAATGTCGAGAAAGAAAATATTTATTTTAAGTTCTAAAAAACCGTAAGCAGAATCTCAAAAAAACAAAAAAACTCATCTAAAAATATTTCTACATTTCTTGAGATAGTTCTTAATTAAAACAATAGTCTTAATTTTTTAAAGTTATTTATACATAAAAGTAAAGACAAAAAAATCAACTGATTTTTTGGTATACAGGTGAATGTTAATTGAATAGGCTCAGTACATTAAAAGTTAAGGAACAAGAGACATCTACATAAGTAAATGACAAATAAAAAATAATAAACACCATATTAATAAATTTATACAAATTTCACCATTCAAATTACCTGTACACACATAATACAGTCAATAACTGTATGAAAAAATTTAATTACACATCTACCTCTGCTTTTTCCGAGTTTTTATTTGATTCAATTTTTTTGTCAGACGATTGCTCCAACACTCCCACAAAAAATGCTTCTACAGTTTTAATACCTTCGCAATTAACAGTGTTAGGATGTGTTATACTAAATAGATCTTCATTTTCAACTGCTTTAAAATTTGAAATATTACTATGAGAAGCTCCATCTTTATTTTCATCACCTTTATTTTCTAAACTATGGTTCTAAATAAATGTATTAATAAAAACAAATAATAATTTAAAAAAATTTACAACAAAAATTTACAGAATTAATCAGATCACTGATTAATATTGAACAGTTTAGTATATTAACATTTCAGGGTATAAATTTAATGTACATTTTGCACTAACCTTTTATAACAAATATTATTTTTATATAATATTTGTTAACAAATAGATGGTACAATACAATCCAATACTGTCAAAAACAATCTAAGCTCATATCAATGTCTGAATATTGCAACAATGTAATATTGATTAAGTTCATATGCAAGTTTGTTAATAAGGGCATTGAAATGACAGTGTTCGTCCTTTCAAATTGTTGTTTTTAAAGTATGATAACAAGTAACAAAATTGAAGAACTAGAAAGAAAAAGAAGAAAAATATTTTTACTGATCATTAGTGTCAAATGGACACAGAAGAAATATTTTTCTATTTCAATGTCCCTAAAAGTTCAATTTAAAGCAGAATTTGATTCTTAAAAGAAATTGCATGACAATTTAGATTAGAAAAGTGCATTTTTTACAAGATGGCCGCAAAAAATAGCCATTGCCACAAACTTCAAGTAGCCACAATCATGGCCTCCAATATCCAATATTTTATAGGATTTCAAGGTTGCTGAATTTAATTCTGCAATCATTTCATACATACAAAGTATCACAAGCCCAATATTATTATTATCTAAACATTTATATGTTAAAAACAATGAGGCGCTAATACAATATTTGATTGACCATTTGTTACCCGATTCACAAATCAATGAATGGACTAAAAATTCTAACACTTTAATAATCAATATTATCAATCAAATGAACAAACATTCACATGCCATCACTCTTCACAATACTGAAGTTATTATAGTGTTAGGATCATTTAAGTTTGTAAAACTCATTTTTTTGACAATTTTTAATGTTTAATTGCCACAGGTTGACGAGCCTGTTACACTGAAGTTAAGAAATCAGCATCTAGCTTCCTGATTTGTCCAACTTTGCAGGAAGTCCTTGCACATTTCCAATGTTTCTTTCGCTTCCAGGTATTTCTAAAAATCTGAATTCAGCAAGTAAGTCACAACACTCTAAAATTGATCTGTATTGATGGAGTTCCACCACAAAAATTATTGTGATTGTCCAGCTTTGTAAACTCTGACTCAATTTCGAGATTTGTCAGTGGCAGGTGCTCAATTTTGCCACCTGCTCTTTCACTTTCAAGATCAAATTCTTTTTGTACATTATTAGAGTCTGGATGGTTATGACAGGAGGTGAAAAGTCCATATTTTTGAACTGTCGAATCAATGCATCTATAATTTCAGGCAAGATAGCAGCAAGAAGATTTCCTATGCAACAGTTTACGTCAGCATTGCAGACCCATGGATCATCCAGGTCATACTTTAAAAATCCAGAAAATTATTTAGGTAAAATATCCGCAAAAAATCCAGACTATATTTTTGCTTATTTGTCTCTTAATTTTTCTTTTAGTTTATTTGTTTCCAATTTTTTTTCTAAACTTTTCATAATTTTTAAATTAGTGATGAGTGGAAAAGCTTAAAAAATAAATATATTACAAAAATATATACATAAACTTGTATGCATGGAAATTGTTTTGGACTAAAAATTGAGAAAAATATTCGGATTTCTGGAAATATCCAGAAAAAGATAATCCCTGCACACCGCTCTAGCTTGAATCATATTTAGTATTTTTTGATTTGTCTGTTCTTCTCTTGCCGATTCTAAGTAGGAAATCCTTTATCAAAATAATAGGCTAGATAGTTATTTTTATTAATACCATTATTAAAAATAACTATCTAGCCTACTTCTGAACAAAAAATGAACTAATCGTTTTGTATATAAACTGATACAGTACATGTTTGTTTGAGTTTTTGTCCACAGTTGTTTCAAAAAAGTTTTAGATTGATTGTCTACTGGTTACAAACTCTTTTACTATTTCAGCAATGCCCCCTAAGCAATTAGATACAAAAGTTCTGAATCGGCAATGTTCAATAATTTGAAGATCCATCAAACTTTTGTATTTGAATATAAGGATACAGAGTGACTAGCATGAATTGGTGAGAGTAACTTGGCTATGGCGATTTGTCCAAGAGTGTGTATTGAAATTGATGGAGACCGCTTTCTGTCTAGCTTATTCTTAACTTAAGAAATACCTTATCAATAGCATGATCGTAAAGTGTTTTCTAGAGTTTTGAAAAATTGGATCCACTTATTTAGCACTTTTTAAAATTTAGCAAAAATTAAAGAGAGTTCTGGAGAACACTTTTTAAGACTATGATTGAAATCTTGTCTGAAGCACAAACTGTAGAAGTGTTTAAATGAGAATTAACTTTAGAATTAAAAGCCAGAGTGATTTGGATGTTTAACAATGGATTAATTTTTTTAACTAACAGGAAGAGTATGGCCATTAGATTCAAGAGTCATATTAGAGTAAGATTTATTAGAGTAAGATTTCTTTGCAAATAACTCTGCTTTATTATGGGGAGGACTAAAAAGATCAGCCTATGAGTTAGAGATTAATGCTGTTGAAGACTAATCAAAAGTCTCTAGGACCTAACATCTGAGATAAGAATAACAGAGCTTAATATTAGACAGAAACTTTTGGAATAATAAAAAGACATTTGTTTTTTAAATAGATGTTCTTGTAAAAAAGATAAAAGAAATGATTAATGTTTAATAAAGTAACTGCTCAAGATGGTGAAAAATGTGGAGTAAAATGAGGCTTGACTTAAATTTGAAGAGAAGGAATAAAACTTTTATTCCAGAAGGAATAAAAGCTTCTAAGATGTGCTTTATCCATACATATTATGGATATAAACATATATATTTGCTATATGCGGTAGTGGTGTAGTGGTAGAGCGCTCACTTCATAAGCGAGAGGTTCTGAGTTGGATCCCCACCACATCCCTGGTAGTACCACACTCAACTTGTTTCTCCGAGCAGCGGCCTTGTTCGTCAAGGTTTGTGTTTCAGAATAATAGGGTTATAACCACAAATAAGTAGCCTCCTCGTGTAGTGGCCTTCTCGGCCTTGAGGTGAATTAATAAAAAAAAGATGCTGGAATACAATTTTTTTTTCATATTTATATAAACTTTAGTATTTATATGGTGTAGTATTTGCTGAAAAAGAAGATAATCATGATGATCATGATCATGATCATGGTAATTATGATTATGATATAAACATCATCATGATCATGCTGATCATAATAATGTTTATATTAGGGCCCTGCAAAGTTTCGAAATTTCAAATCGAATCGAATCAAAAACTTGATTCGAGAATTTGAACAACAAAAACAAAACAACTAAGGATTCAAATTTGAAAAAAAATTTGAATCCTTAGTTGTTTTGTTTTTGTTGTGGGTATTTTAGATAATCTTCGCTTTGGCACTATCAAAATAACGTTACTTATCCTTAAATACCTTTTTAATTAGTCATTAAAAGCTTAACCAGGGCAAGAAGCATCAATAAAGAAATTATGCAATTGTTTTTTTGTTTTTTTAATTTGAAATATATAAATGAAATAAAAAATGCTTAAATTTAGAATCAAAATGTTGATTCAAAACGTGATTCGAATTGCAAATCAAGGACTGCTTTCAAGTTTCAAGATTTGATTTGAAACAAAAACTGCTGATTCGTAGGGCCCTAGTTTATATATACATTAGGGTCTCTCAAAAAAAAAAAAATTTTCGAAAATAAAAATGTGGAAAAGTTTAATTGTTATCATATTAATATTAGTAGCTTATAGTGAAAATTTGAGCCTTTCAAATCAACTCTAAGGTAAAGAAGGTGATTTCTGTCAATTTCTATATAATAGAATATTATGTTGCTAATTTATTATTTTGTAATAACTTTTTTAATGTTAGGAGAATTTAGCAAACACATTTTTTTATTTATGTAAATGTTTTAATAATATTATTAATAAAATTATTTTTTAGTTACTCACACATTTTTATTTATAAAGCATAACAAAAATTATTAAA
>NC_061156.1:15289546-15302046 GCF_022113875.1 Hydra vulgaris | reverse complement strand
TTACTTTTAATTCCACAAATAATGGCAGATATGTCATAGAATAAAAGTATGAAGTAAACTTTTTGCTTGTTTTACACTGTTTGAGCAAAAGTGCAAAACTAGTGTGGACAAACTATAGACTATTATGTCAATTGTATAAGTGTTCAATTTAGACCAATAAAAAGATTTTCTGATCAAAAAACTTATTTTTACAACTTTCCCTAAATGAAATAAAAGAGATTATAGGTATACCAGGTATATACCATAAATTTGCCTTCTTTTTTTTTTCTGGATGTACTTTGTGAAAAAGTTGTTAAACTAAATTGACTGCTATCTCTGAGCAATCATTCACACCATCAAGGTTCATGATGGCAGTTTTCAAATTCTTGATAAAAATTATTTAAAATCCAATACTCTGGAGGAAGCTTCATCCATTGAATCTCAGCTTTTGCATGACCAAGCATGTTAAACACAAGCCAAGACTTCTCTGTAACTAGTTAAACTAAGCTGGAAGGCTCATCCTGTGAAAAGTTTAAGCTCATCAGAGTTTCTTTATCCATCATCTACCTTTCTAAGGAATACTCCTTAATAGGAGCTTGTTTTAGACCAAATAGTCATATTTAGACCAAATAGTCATTTTGTCAACACATTCTTTACATTTCTGGAAAAAAGTGAGGCATAATTAGATTTCTTGGATGATGGTACCTTTTAAATACTTTTTATTCTTAAAGGATTGCTTAAGATTGGCAAAATGTTTTTTCCATTCACCTCTGTTAAGCCAATAACCATACTGTCAAAATATATTCAGGAATTAAATGAAAAAAATATTGATGATTTTATACCGAATTGGTCCATCCCTAAAATAGCACCTGCATAACAATATGTCCAAAAAATGCATACTAAAAATGCATACAAGAAAAGTTTGAAATAGTTACACATGCAAACCAAGAATGTTTATTAAACAAAAAATCGGAATTGATTTCTAAATGCAGACACGAAAATAAGTTTCTCCTAAAAAACTATAAAAATAAGTGAGCTCAAATAATCATTACATTTAATCCCCCCTTTAAAAAAAAATTTAAAAAAAGCAGAAGCAATCAATTCTAAAGAATTCTTTTTATAATAGTGCCAGCATATTCCACAAGCGTGTGAAAATTTACAATGGTTAAGACATTTATGACTTCCTGTAATTTAATTTTTGGTATAGATTGAAGTTTTATTAATTTGATCATTCATTTCTGATGAGTCTTTATTGATGAAAAACAGTGTTAAATGAAAATTTTTTGTTAAGTGATTTTCTATCTATCATTGCTCTGTTCTTTTAAGAATATTGAGCACTCTATTTTATAGATAAAATTTTAAAATTGTTTTTATATACGGAAAAAAACACAAAAATTAATACTTCTATGTGTGCTAATAAGATATAACTAATTAAACTAAATAATTCTCGATCAGGAGGTAATCCACTGTATTAGGGTAGTAGCTCTCCTTCCCTAAATTAAGCAATATCAATGGATGATCCAATCGATTTGTTATCAAAATGGCCTAGTCTAGGCCAGGGAAATCATACAACTTAAACAGACAGCAACAATAATGGTTTAAATCTCTAGAAACATCAATCAAGTTGTTACAGGAACAGAATACCACCATGCCAAACCAAGTAAGATTTTTGGAAGACTCTGATCAGAACAAAAGCCAGACAATATACCAACTTACAACTAAAATAGATGACCTAGAGAAGGAAGTACTAAGAACAAAAAATCTAAACACTTTAACAACCAAAGCAGGCCTTTCAAATAAACAACCACTACCCACATTTGTATCGTTATTCAGTTAAAAAAAAAAGTGAGGAAGAATTAATCATGATCACTAAGATAAGGCAGGAGCTGGATGAGAGCAAGCATATTGAAAATAAAATTGTAATAAACAAATTTGAACATAGATGATCTCATAGATCCAAAGTTGAAATTAAGGATAAAGATGATCAGTTAGTAAGAAAAATCTTATTTGTACTACAAGTAAATGAAGAAACAACGCCAAAATCATTTAGAATAAAGTCTGGGACAGAAAGAAAGACATGATCTTAGTTGAACTGAAAAGTAAAGAATTAGTCAATTTAATGCACGCAAATGAGAGAAAATGAAAAATTCAAAGGTGTCTATGTTAACACTGATAAAACTAGTGTTCAGCGAGCAATCAAGAAGAATCAGCAAGAAAGAAGAGATGAGCTAAATGCAAACATGAAACAACAGGATAGTATGGGTAGACGTTGTGATGTCAACAATGGAAAAAAGTCTTTCTGTCGCAAGAAATAGAGTTTTGAAAAAAATAACAGTAGAAAAAAATAACAGCAGAGTTTTACAATTAAATCATTAAAAATATAATAAATATTTATTGTTATTAAATGATTATCATCATTAAATGATTATTATTTTTTGTGTTAAATTTATTGTTATTAAATGATTATCATCATTAAATGATTATTATTTTTTGTGTTAAATTTATTGTTATTAAATGATTATCATCCTTATTAAAATTCTGTTTAAAAAAATATTTTGCATTATTTAAAACTACTGTAGGCCGCTGACAGCAGCTTTTGATTTTTTCAAATTTTTACTGCAAACTGCTGGTAGAGTAGGCTTTTTATTTATCTTGTTTCGTATATAAATTTTTACTCTAGACACATAATTTTTTTGTTCTTAAAGTTTAATTCTCTACATAATCAAGAACAAATAAACCATATTGTGTTATTATAAAAAGTTATCACTAGACAAAGTTAAAAAATCTTCAGTAATCCTGACTTAAAAAAACTTCTCTAAATTTAGTTATAAAATAAAGCAGCGTTAACACTGTAAAATTTAACTCGTAGAAATATATAGGTATTTAGCTAAGTAATTAAAAACGTTTTTTTTTTTTATCTCGAAACACATTCTCTTTATACATTTAATGAGTTTTGTTTTGGAAATGTATTAATTACTATTTATAAAACAATGGTTTTAAGCACTTTGCATTTCTTAGTGTTCAATGGTACGTGTTAAAAACATATTTAAATAAAAAGTTTATTTGTTTAGCTGTTTATTGTTATATAGTTTGCTATGCTTTCAAAAAGATTTACAATTTGAATTTGAATTATTTGTCAATGCCTTTAAAATTTTATTCAAAAAAATGTGTGGTTGTAACGTAAAAATTTTTGTTAAAACTTCTGGTAGCAAAAGAGTTAATCTTATGAAAGTTTAATTAACAGCATTTATTTGCTAAACTTTTCATCGTTTACAAGTATTCTCAAAATTCTTATTTAATCATGCAAGAATATATTTAATGAAATTTATTTTGTAAAACATGTAAAACATTGTAAAACATTGTAAAACATTGCTTACTTTATTTTATTTTTAAAATTAAACAATTATTGGTCAAGATTGCAAAAAAAATGTAGCATTATCGAGTAAATTTTAAAATTGAAATCTCTTAATGAAAAACTTTTTATTGTCAATTTTGGTAGTTTTTGATTTATAATTTTAAAAGACAAGTTAATATAAAATACAAGACATAAATTGAAAAGTATTAAATACAATATGTTTTTTAACGTGCACTGCAACAATTTTAATCGCCATCTATCTTTAGTTATTGCCATAAACCATTATTTATTGCTTTAATTAATAAATAGCTATCTGTAAATTTGTTAAGTGTAAAATCTATAAATATTTTCTAACTAAAAATTTAAAAATTCAGCAAATATCTCTAATAGATGATGTCGTTTACCAAAATTCTTTATTAATTAAAAATTCAAGAATTTGTAAAATGTCATTTCGATAGGAGAACAAAAACGTCATAGCAATAAACGGCTTAGATAAAGTTTACATTGTTTACATAAAAAGAAAAAAAGATTTAGTAAATATAAAAAGTGATCAACGACTTTTTTATATATTTATTTTATTTAAGAGTATAATATAAATATCTTAATTCTATTTAGTTCTTGCGCTCTATAAAAAAACATAATTCTTATGTTTAGCTTCCTATAAAATAAGAGACTCATAAGATTGATAATAAAGGCTATTTTAAAAAACCAACAAAACAATAACAAATAATATTGATTCAAAAAAAAAATCTACAATGACGTCATTTACTAAAACTCTTTGGAATTAAACGCGCTTGAATAAATTATCTGTAGATTGCAGCATATATTTTAAAGACTTTCAGAAAATTGTTACTGTGGAGACGGCAAGCTTCGAGTAAAACAACAAAGTTTATTTTTGTTGGTATACATTTA
Organism: Hydra vulgaris; assembly: GCF_022113875.1. Classification (NCBI taxonomy): domain Eukaryota; kingdom Metazoa; phylum Cnidaria; class Hydrozoa; order Anthoathecata; family Hydridae; genus Hydra; species Hydra vulgaris. Next base: position 15,297,800 of record NC_061156.1, on the reverse strand, counting down.
TTATTTTGTTTTACTTAAAAAAATTTTGCCATTTTTTTTTTCTCATTCTCTTTAAAATAAACACAACTTGTCTCAGCACTTTAGGATCCCTTTAAGTGAAATCACCTGTTTCTATACAAATGCTTTATCACTTTGTAATAAAATGGATATTCTTGCTGCAACTGTCACAGCATTAAATTCCCCTATGATGGTGGCAATTACAGAAACTTGGTTTAATGATTACTCCAGCTTCCAATTACCAAACTACAATCTTTTTAACAACGGACCTGATTCATATGGTGGCTATGCATTTTATATACGACAAGATATACAAGCATCCTACTTTTTTACCATCTTTAATGCAATTGAGCTTCATAGTAAAATGCCAAGCTTTATATGCCAGGTACGAGTTTCATCAATCTCACCAACCAGGATGTTATTACTAACTAAACCAAACTATGGTAGAGGCGACTATAAAAATATAAACAAATTTTTTGCAGATGCAGAATGGAGGAAACAACTTGAAAAGTTTAAAAACAATCCCATTATGATAAACCAACTCATTGAGTTTCAATACAAAGAAAGATTAGCTAAATATGTACCAAATCAAGATACATCAACTCAAAAATAGAGATCAAATTAAAATGGCTAACAACAGGTATTAAAATTCTAACAAAAAAGAAATTTAACCTTTGTTCAAAACTGCTAGCCAGCTCACTTATTACTCATCTATCAATCAGCCCACTTTACAAAGCAACTTGAAAGCAGTTTAAAAAAAGACATACTGGCTGCACAGTAAAGCTATGAATCAAAACTTGTCTCACTTTTAAAATCTAATCTAAAAATTTTACACAACTATATTTTCAGTTAAAAAAAAAAAAAATTTACTGTTCTCTCTTTGATAAAAGGCGGCATAGAGCTAATAAAATTGCTTGAAAAAGCAGAATATGTTAATAAACAATTTGGGTCTGCTTTTTCTAAAATTGACCACAAGAATAAGTTTACATTTCTAAACAAGACTGATCAGGTATGCAAGATCGATAAATTTGATCTTAATGAAACTGCGGTTTTTGGCTAGTAATTAAAAGAAATACAAAGCGATTGGCTTAGATGGCATAAGTCCTTATGTCCTCAATGAGTGTGCTACTAGATTAGCTTGGCCTATTTCTCTTCTGATAGTTTCATCATTTGAAACAGGGTAATACCTAATATTTGGAAAGTGATACCAATATATAAAGAAAAAGATAAATAAAACAACCCATCTAATATAAACCAATATCTTTAACAGCCATAATATGTAAAACCATGGTAAGATTGTTGAAAAAACAAATAATGAGTCAGTTAGTTTAGCAAAAATTAATCACTAAGCATCAACATGGCTTCGTAAGAAAAAAATCATGTGCTTTATCAAATTTATTAGAGACAATAGACATAACATCAGAGGCACTGAACTGTGGCCTTTACGCAATCACAATCTATCTGGATTTTGCTAAATCCTTTAATAAAGTTTGTCATGAAGCATTAGTTGTCAAATTAGAGGCCTATGGTTTCAAAGGTAAACTACTAAGATGGTTAAAAGCATTTCTTATGGACAGAAAACAAAGAGTTCCTGTTGACAAAAACTACTCTAAGTGGATAAAAGTTCTGAGTGGTGTGCCACAAGGATCTATTCTAGGTCCTTTACTGTTTATAATGTACATAAATGACATGCCAGATGCTGTCAAATGTTCACTCAAGCTTTTTACTGATTACAGCAAACTAATAAATATAATAACAAAGCAATTTAACATTGAACAGCTGCAGACAGATCTTGATGATATGGCTATATGAGCAGATAATTGGAAAAATGAGTTTAATGCAAACAAAAATATGCAGCAGTTAATGCAGCACTAGCTTAACTCAAGCGGACATTTAGATACTGGAACCCTTCAATGTTTAAAACACTTTATACTCACCCTAAGTATAGAAAGTTTGCATGGGCTCCATTCAACAAAGTTGATGAAAAAGTTATCGTACGAGTACAAAGAGCCATCAAATTATGCCTTTCATTAAGGAGAAAAAAAAAATGAAGATCGACTAGCCCTAATCAATATCCAATCAATCAAAGCACATAGCATATGGGTAAATACATTTCAGTATTTTAAAAAAAGCACTGCTCTTAATACTACATCCTGGATCCACCCTCCAAACAAGTCCCAATCCGGTGATTGTCCTGGGCCAGCAGGTGCAGTTAGGAAAAATAAGGAATAACTAATCAAACAGCTCACAAACAACTGTCAAAGAGAATACTTTTTCTTATATAGAGTGGTTAATGTTTGTAACACTCTTCCGAATGCAGTTAAAAACTCCAAAAGTACTAATTTGTTTAAAAACAGTTATAATACTTATGTGAAAACAATATGAAACTTTATATACAGTTCAGCTGTCATAGTTGACTATATTCATTTTGTCAGCTCCGCTTTATGCCACAGCTCAATCTTATTATTATTATTATTGTTATTGTTATTATTGTATGTATATATATATATATATATATATATATATATATATATATATATATATATATATATATATATATATATATATATATATATATATACCAGGCCTTGTTTTAAAGTGTTATGCGTAGAACGATTTACATTCGCTTTTAGCAATTTTTATGTACGCAGTAAGCGATTTTGTTTAAGCTTTTTTTTATCACTTTTTAAATTTTAAATTAGCGGTAAGATAAAAGAAGTAACTAATTTTTATATATATATATATGTATATATATATATATATATATATATATATATATATATATATATATATATATATATATATACATATACATATACATATATATATATATATATATATATATATATATATATATACATATATATATATATATATATATATATATATATATATATATATATATATATATATATATATATATATATATATATATATATATATATATATATATATATATATATATATATGTATATATATATATATGTGTGTGTGTATATATATATATATATATGTATATATATATATACATATATATATATATATATATATATATATATATATATATATATATATATATATATATATGTATATTTATATATATATATATATATATATATATATATATATATATATATATATATATATATATATATATATATATATATATATATATATATATATATATATATAATCAACTAATCATTTTTCTTTCTTTATAATAATTTTATTTTTTTTTTAATAGCAAAACGAAACTTCTACATACCAAAAACTTCACTAAAAAACTCTTTTAAAAATTGTAAAAAGTTTACTTTAAAAATTTTAACTTTAATTTTTTACTTAATTATTTTTGATACTTTAATTACTTTTAAGTAATTACCTTCGTTTAGTTTAGATCCACATTCGGAACAAAACTTCCCGTCTCTTGTTTGATTGCATGTATTACAAAACAAAATGTTATTATTACATAGCACATTTGTTAAATTCGTTTGGTTAGAAGATTTATTTTCACCTTTAACTTCTTTAACTTTAATTGCATTTTTCTTTTGTTTTAACCTATGGTTTCTACCCATTCTAACTTGAGATATTAAGTCACAATATCTATAACTATTTAGCGCTAATATTAATAACTTATCATGAGGTTAAATTAAATTTGCTATAACTAAACAATAAAATGAATACGATTGGCTAGGTAGTAAAATTCTAAGAAATAGTATCGAGAACAAAAGTGACGTATAAGGTGGAGAGTGGTTGTATTATGGGTCTGAATATTTCATCTGTTTATTTACTTGAAATTTATAATAGGCCGGTGTCGCGTTAAATAAGTAGCTCGTTTGATAAGTAGACAAGCAGTTCTGCGCATGCTTCAAAACGCGGAAACACTTAAAACTAGGATCCTAAATCCCAGCGTTAAAAAAATAACATTGTTTATAAACGAAAAAGATGGCGGAACACGATTATTCTGTAGAAGGTGTTAAAAAATATCTTTATGATGGAACAATTAGGAAATGTATGAGTTTAAAACAGCGTAAATCATTTCTAAAGTATGCTAAAAAATTTCAGTTTACTGGTATGTAATAATATTAAAAGTAATTTTGTATTTGGACTTTAACTTTGTTTGAAAATTTATAATTAAATCTCAGATAAAGTGTAAACATTGTATACAAATGTAAACATTTGCGCATAATTTATATACGATTGTAAAAATTGCAGTTATAATTCTGCAATGACTAATTTTCAAATGAATATTTATAAAAGTAACCGTTGCATACACGTTTTGCATACATATGTCACATGTGTTTACAAATGTTTACATGTGTAGTAAACGTTTGCATGTAGTTTATATCCGATTCTAAACATTGCAGGAATAGTTCTGCAATGACTAATATTGCATAAACTTATACAAATACTCAAAAGTAGCGATTGCATACACCTTTGGCATTCAAATGTAAAGATTGCAAAACAAAATTTTGCAAACTTGTCTTCAAATGAAATTTTTTTATGAAATTGTTTGATGAAAGTGTTGAAACATTTGTTTTTTATATTTTTCTTTTAGATAGAATGCTGTACTATGTAAATGCTTCTAACAAGCTGCAGGTTCTTTTAACAGATGAAAATTTTAATTTTAAAATAGGTGACAAGGTTTTAGTAAAAAATTACAAAAAGATAGGTAGTAAAGGTAACTGTATGGAACATGATTGGCTTGGACCAGCTATAAATACCAATTTTAGCCAACTGGAGCTGTTGTGTCCCTTAATGGTAAAGTTTGGAAATCAGCTGTAGCTATCCCCAATATGAAGCCTTATTTGGAAGAAAATCTAAGTTTTATCTCTTCAAATCTTTTAAAAGAACATAATTATTGTTTGCAAATCACTGACCAAATAGATATAAATGAAAAACCATGTGATGAAAATACAAACTCTACTTCCACAGCATTAAATATTACATCCACATTAATGTATCATATAAAATAAAATATAATATAATAGTGCTGTTCACTTAAAGAGTGATGAGTCCAAACTACGTAGAGTTTGTAACTTTAACAGCTGTAACACACTAACATACAAACATAATAAAAGTTAGTATTTAAAATGTTCAAAAAATTATGTTGTTTTATATTTCCTGTATATTGCCTTCTCAGTTTACTATTGTGACCTCTAGTTTTATGTCCGTTATCTAGCATTTCGCGTTTTGTGTAAAAATTTATAATATCGTACCCTTTCAAATATTTGAACATTTGTATCAAATAACCCCTTCTTCTTCTGTTCTCCAACGATAGTAAATCCAACTTCTTTAACCTCTCTTCATAACTGTATCCTTTCAAAATTTTAATTCAGAAGCTCTTTGTTGAACACACTCTAGTTTATCTTTATCATACTGACGATAAGGATTCCAGATAGGAGCTGAAAGAAAGGAAATAAAAGTTAGTAAAGTTAAATTTTTTCCTACTTCTCCTAGTAATTATAATACTAATAATAACTATAGTAATAGTAACTATAATAATAGTAACAAAATTTTAGCAGTTTAAGAAGATAAGTCACTCGATAGTGTTGTAGAAAGTGTTAAATCTGATAATATAATTAAAAAAAGTAAATGCAGAAGTTCAAAGTTTTCCAAAGTTTTTTGTGCAGTTCCTGTTCCTAGTAATTTTTATTCTAAATTTTCAACACAATCAAAAGAAAAGACCTTAGATATTTTAAGAAATCCATCTGGCTGGCTTGACAACAATTTGATTGATATAGCACAAAGTTTGCTTTCATATCAGTTTCCTAAAATATCTGGGTTTCAAAGTTCGTGTGTTTTTAGTTGTTTTAATTCAGGTGGCTTTTCAGAAAATTACAGCTTTATGCAGATAATTAACATTAGAAACTCACATTGGGTGCTTTTAAGTAATGTGTCCTCTGATGTTGTTTCCCATTCAAGGTATGTTCAGTTCTATGATTCACTTTTTATTAGTTCAAATAAAGATGATATTCCATTGATAGGGCACAGAGTTGCCCGTTCATCTTTAAATTGTCAAACAAGCAGTTCTTTAATTTTTGAAGTAATGGATTGTCAAACGCAACCAAATGGAAATGATTGTGGTCTTTTTGCAATAGCAAATGCGACAGCTTTGTGTAATGGTATCGATCCAAGTTTAGTTAAATAAAAACATAATGAAATGAGGCAACATTACCTAAAATGTATCGAGAATGGTGTATTAGAGATGTTTCCTTTCATTACTGTGTCAGATGGTCGTAAAAAGTGTGCCTTTTCTATTGATTGCAATCATTTTTGTAAGTGCAAAAAAAAAAAAAAATTGATTGTCATTCAAGTTTTTCTGGATATAGATTTATAATTCCTGTTACACCATCAGTGTTTATGTATTCTGTTGTTTTTGCTGTTTTTTTAGTTTTTATGACATAATATACATAAAAAAGTTTTGTTTTCTATCGTCGGTTTGTTTATGTACCTTATGTTTTAGTTAATAATTTAGTTTATTTTAGTTATTTAATATATTTAAAATTTTAGTTAATAACTCAGTTATTAATTTTATGTTTATGTTATGTCCTAAAGACGTTTAAAGTTATATAATTGGTTAATTTAGGTCAATTATTGCTTCTTTATTTCGTTATTAGCATGATGATTTGTTTTACTTACTTTGTAGTTAATTTTTTATTCTTATCAGTTATTTATATCAATTTGGATTATCGATATGAGATATAGTTAATAGCTAGTTATTTACTATTATTTTTCTTTTCATTGCATTTTTATTATACTATTTATGTTATACTATATTTTTATATTATATAGGCTTGTAATTCCATGTGGAAAAATCGAATTTCTTCCAAAAATGCCCAAGTTTCAACCAAGTTAAATTTTTTTTTTAAAAACATTGAAACCATGTTGTTGTTTTTTTTTTTGTTATTTATATTGTGAAAGGATTTTTTGATCTTATTTTCAAAATAAAGTTTTAGTTTAGCATGAAGTGTATCGTTTCTTTTATGTCTTTTTAATATAAAACATCACATAGAAAGAAATAATAAATTATTGTACTATATACATAACACCGCTAAAATCGTCGATTAACACCCGTCTAGGTTGTAATTCAACATTAGTGCAATAGTGCTGTAGTGGTAGAACGCTCGCCTCATAATCAAGAAGTTCCGAGTTTGATCACCACCTCGCCCCTGGTAGTACCACGCACAACTTGTTTCTCCGCGCTGCAGCCTTGTTCGTCATGGTTTGTGTTTCGGTGTTATTGAGTTGAGAGAGGGTTAAAGTAGCTTCCTCGACTGTAGTGGTTTTCTTGGCTTTGGGAAAGTAAATTAACACACACAAAAAAGATAGACACTAATAAATTCTTTTCTTTTCTTCTCGCTGCGAAAACATCAGAATACTTTCCTCACTATTTATGTGCTATCAAGTAACAATTACTTTTAAAAGAAAAGCTTAATTGTTAGTGAGAATATACTTTTCTTTAATTAAATATTAAATTTAAAATAATTACAATTTTTAGATTTAAAGGGTTAAAAATAAATAATTTAATGTAAAACATTTTGCTAATATGCGCAGTTAAATTATTTTTTTTTTAATATTTTGTATTTAGTAATAAATTAAGTTTACTCGTGATGTAGACAGGGCCGTACCAGGCTAACTTTGCGCTTCGGGCAAGCAAATAAAATTCGCCCCCCGCCCAAAAAAATATACAAAAAACACTATATATATATATATATATATATATATATATATATATATATATATATATATATATATATTTACATGAAAAAAAATTAATAATTGATCACAAAATTTATCGCATCAAGTTAAAAGAACAATTTGTCTCCAATGTTTCACAAACTTCATTTCAAGGTCACTTTTCTGGCTTTTTTGGAGGCAAAGTCACTAATGACATCATCAAAATCAAGTGCGTTGGCCACTTCATGTTCAATTGAAACTACTGCCAGACAAGACAAACGTTCTTGGCCCATAGTTGATCTCAAATAGCTTTTTATGATCTTAAGTTTACTGAAACTTCTTTCACACGTGGCAACTGTAACTGGTAAGGTGAGGAAGATGCGAATAGCAATTGCCGTGTTAGGATAAGTATCAGTCAATGAGTATTTATGAATGAGCTGCAAAATGTCCATCGGGCTAGATTTTTCGAAGTTTACCATCATGGCAGCAGCTTGATATTTAAAGCTTGCCATTTCTGACTGGAAATCTGAAGAATCTAAATCTGCCTTGTAAATTTTAGACAAATTTTTGGCTTTAGTCT
>NC_061156.1:15167046-15279546 GCF_022113875.1 Hydra vulgaris | reverse complement strand
ACGGACCGGTATGGACGTCCTTAGACGTACTATGGACGCCCGCGTGCCCACTGGGTAAGACGCTTAAATTAAGCGTTCTTTTTTTTAATTCGAAGTTCTTTTTTTCTATATTTTTTTCTTTTTAGAATAATTTTTAATATGTGCGTTAAATTAATTTTTATGATCCTTAATGAATCATTTGTTCATATTATAAATAATTATTGGTTTTTAATTGTCGTTCTTAAATTCAGCACCAGATAATTTTTTTGCACAATTCATTGTAAAAAATAATGTTCAGAAAATACAATTTTTTAGTGTTTAAGGGCGCTCTTCTGTTTGGTAAATGAGCTTTTTTAAAGTTCGTCAGGAGGCGCAATTTTAATTAATTTTCTTATCAACATAAAAGTGACGCCACGCAAATTAGTTTCATAATGTGAAAATAAATAAATTAATTTAGGGAATTTTGCCCCCTCCCAATTTTGGCGCCTCAGGCCGCGGCCCGGCTGGCCCCGCTCTTGGTACGGCCCTGTCCATGGATGTAGCACAACATATTTTGTTGTATACATTTTTTCGCATACGGTAACTTTGAATAGCATTCAAAATAACCCGACAACTTAAATTGTCAGAAACATGTAACAATTTTAAATTATATTGCATATAAACTTCTTATAATGAATAGTAGTATTTTGTTTAAAAATTGATATATGATGTGCAGTTAGTAACTTATACAAATACACACACATACACAAATTTAATAGTGTGTGCGTATGTATGTGTGTGTTTATATATATATATATATATATATATATATATATATATATATATATATATATATATATATATATATATATATATATATATATATATATATATATATAAATATAAATATATATATATATATATATATATATATATATATATATAAAGTTTTCAATAAAACATCGTGGTCCCTATTTATTTAACCAAATAATTTCTAGAAACGAATCGCTAATAAATTTAAACAACGAACAGTCCCTAAAAAGAAAGTTAAAATCTACAATAATCAAGTTAAACCACTACAAAGAGTTTTTTTAAACTCCAATTTAAAATTTAAAAATTTAAAATAATATAAAACAACCCTAATAAAACAAAAAATGTAACTTTTCAAAGAAATTAACAAAAATAATACTAAAAGGAGTTAGTAACATTAATAATTTTTAGGCATATATGTATCACATACATATTTGCCACGTATGCAACTGATTTTTATGTGTATTACACGTCTAAAAGGTACTCGATGACAAGACTGATCCCAGTCTTCTGCGAGCTTCCTATAACTACAAACAATTAATTATTTTCTTAATTCTTATACAAATCTTGTTTTTATCATACTTTTATATATATGTACATATATATATATATATATTTTATTCTGATTGAAAGAATATAAAAGGTTTATTTCTTGGATAATTTTTACGTTCACGTTATTCTATTGTGTACTTTGTATTTATTTTTATCAAGTCTCAAAGTTGAATGCAACAATATTTTAGATTTATCTCTTATTTATTTTGGACTTTATGTTTACGATATTTATATTTGTATATCTTTATTCGCCAATCGATGATTGGTCAATTGTAAATACTTCGTAGTTGTGAAATAAACATGTTTAAAAAAAAAAAAAAAAAAAAAAAAAAAAAATATATATAAATATATATATATATAAATATATATATATATATATATATATATAAATATATATATATATATATATATATATATATATATATATATATATATATATATATATATATATATATATATATATGTATATATATATATATATATACATATATATATACATACACACACACACACACACACACAAATATATATATATATATATATATATATATATATATATATATATATATATATATATATATATATATATATATATATATATATATATATATATATATATATATATATATGTATTTATGTATGTATGTATGTATATATATACTTTTTGGAGAAACTACTAATAACTTTTCAACCATATCATATAATATTTGTGTTTTCATTCTAAATTGTGTTGCATTTATCTTTAAATTTACTTTTAGCATATCTTAATAGTACTATGCCACGTTTATACAAAAAAAAAATTGATTTTAGGCCGTATAAAAATTATTCTGAACAACATGTATCAAATGCTATGATAGCTATCATTAGTGGTTTGTCGTACAGAAAAGCATCATATATTCATGGGATTCTGGTTGGGACTTTGTATAATAAAGCTAAAAGACTTAATCTGAAAAAACCAGGAAAACCCACAGTTTTTACGTCTATGCAGGAATTAGCAATTGTGCAACATGTTATTGCTGTTGCTGCTTGGGGTTTTCCTTTTGATATCATGGATCTTTGTGTTTTAGGAAAGTCAATTTTGGATATTGAAGGCAGAGTTGTTCCTAAATTTAACAATAACTTTCCTGGAAGTGAGTGGGCTCATAGTTTTTTAAAGCGTCACAATGCTGATCTCACTCTACGAATGAGTCAGAATATTAAAAAATTTAGGGCATCAGTTTCATGTTCTGAAATTAACAAGTTTTTTGATAATTTGAAAATTACTTCGAAGCACGACGAAGAAATACAAATTCCTTCCCGCAATGTTTTTAACTATGATGAAACAAATTTGTCAGATAATCCTGGAACTAAACTATGTATTTTTAAAAGAGGGGTGAAATATCTTGAACTATTCAGAACAGTAGTAAAAGTGCTACGTCAATCATGTTTTGTGCTTCAGCCTTTGGTCAAATGCTCTCAGCTTATGTTGTTTGTAAAGCTGACCATGTATGTACAACATGGACTGAAGGTGGACCACCTAATGTACGATTCAATCAAGTTAGTCAGGATGGTTTGATTCTGTTTGTTTTTCTGATTGGTTTGAGACAGTTTTTGTCAGATCTGTAAAACATCTTCCAGGAACCAAAGTTCTAATTGGTGATAATCTTAGCAGTCGCTTTAGTGAAAAGGTACTTAAATTAGCTAAAGAAAACAACATCTTGTTTGTTTGCTTAATTGCAAACCCTACCCATTTACTGCAACCACCTGATGTTGCATTTTTTGGACCACTTAAAAAATATTCGAGAAAAATACTTAATGAATGGAAAATTTCGTGTTCAAAAAAAACACAGACAATTACAAAAGACAAATTTCCTTCTTTATTAAAAAAATTATATACTTATATATATTCGCCAGATCAAGAGGTCAGCAGCACTTTAGTAGCTGGTTTTAAAAATGTGCTGATAAAAATATTGAAAGTTTTAAAAGCAACGTTAGCCAAGCTGTAGTTAATGTACTTAAGCGATTGCGTTGTGTTGATGACTAGGAAAAAGAAAAACCAAAGCGAAAAAAAAAATTACAGTTGATCCTGGTAAAAGTATTTCTTTAGAGGATTTTCGAGCGACATTTAATGATGTTCCACATGCATCGTCTTTTCTTAGTGAAACTATTGTTTCATCTGAGTTGTCTTCTACTCCTGAACATAAAAAACTAAAGAATGAAGATTCTTTTTATGCAGGTCTTGTTAAAACATACCCATTAAGACAAAAAAAAACCATTATTAAGGTAAAATATTACTACATAATATTATATTATTTGAGTGATGATAACTAATACAAACCTAGAGCGTTGTTTTTATTGAATTTTAAGACCAAACATTGTGTTTTTGAATATTCAAAGTAACCCCATTTGCGGGGTAACTTTGAACGACTAAGTAAATAAATATTATACCAAATCTTTTTGTTTAAATATGATTTTGAGTTTGAATTATGTAAGAGCCAGCCATAGCTTCTATATGCATAATGTTAAATTTTAAATATTGTCACTAATGAAGGAGGGGCATACTAAAATATCTCAAAAACATTCAAAGCAACCCCGGTTGACGGTATATATTTTACGAAATTTTATTACGTATTACGTATTACGATATTTTATTGAAATTTTGTTAAAGGACACCATTTGTCTCCGCTGAAGTAATTGGGGTAACGTCTTGCTATTTTTTCTCTGATCTGTAACTTGCATTTTTCATCTAAAAAGTGCAACTGTTTGAGCTTAAATATCAGAAGATCAGCATTCGACTTGGAAAGGCCTAAACCTCTGATTAGATTGTTGACTAGGTCTCTGACTAGATTGCGAAATTGTAGTTTGTATCTCTAATATCTTCCTTGCTGTCAGGCTTAGTGTTTTCTCCTAAAAATAGCTCCTTTTTTTTTTGGGTAGAAGGAACTGGCAGCTTAGAGTTTGCAGTACTAAAGCGATGAGCTGAAGAAACGATTTATTTTGCATTCATAGAGTTCTCATGCATTATTTGCACGTGAAATGCGGTATCCAGGACTTGTTCTAACCCGCAATATTCCTTCCGAAATATGTTTGTATGCCTCACACATTTTACGATTTGCTTCCACAAAATACTTATTTGATCTTGTGTTTATAAATAAATCAAATACGTAGCAAAATACATCTGGTGAATGCAAACAGCATTGTCGATTCATTTGAGTAAATTAATTTCTCTGAAATTATTTAATTCGAATCATGCAAACCAAAATGTTGGTTTAAGTCGCTAGTGCTTTTATACATGTATTTATATATTTGGACAGTTCAAGAACGTTCAAAAAGTTCTGAAAGTTCTAAAGTTTCTTTAAAGTTCTAGAATATTCTGCAAAATTTTTGGACCATCTTGGCAATTCTAGCAGTTCTAAAATATTTTCGAAGAATGTTGTAATATAATATTTAGAAGAAGAATATAATATTTGTAATATTTGATATTTTAATATTTGTTAATATTGTATAGATAGTTATATTAATAAAAAAATTTCTATTGTCAGCACGGAACAAATTCTGAGGGATAAACGTAAAGAGATCAACCATAGATAAGTTCAAGAAGCTTATCAAACCTCGTGTTGAAGGTGGCCATCTTTCTGAATATGAATGGATTGTGATGAGCATTATTGGAAGAGAATCTGCACATATTCTTTTGATCAAAATTGAAAGTATTAAATTTGGAAAGGTTTAGTTCTCAGTTATTTTAAAGAATTTTAGTTATTTTAAAGAATTTTTAATCATATTTGAATCAAAACTGTATTGACATAGAAACAAAATTATTAAAGTTATACAGTGTTTAATAAACGCAATATCTGTAGAGTTTTTTTATATATGGATTTATTTTTGCTGTTGTTCTTGTTTTTTTTTAATGGTTTTTTTGTGTAACTTTTTCTCTTAAAAATAAATGTATATCTTATATATAATTTATCAACATGTTAACAATTTATACAAAATTTTAAATTTTAAAACAGAAAATTCAGGTTACATTAAATATAGCTATTTAATAATTTTGTTTCTGTTAAACAGTCGAGTATTCAAATATTTAACAAAACGAAGCGGTAACTTTAAAGCGGCCGTGATTAATATGGTACACTGAGAAAAAAAACCTGATCATTTAGGTCGTGTGGACGATATAATCAAAGAACGATATATATAGTCCTCTGATTATATATAAGCAGAGGGTTCTAGAAAAAAATCCCATGGGAAAAAATCCCCCTAGAAAAAATCCTTCCGAGAAACCCCCCTACCCCCGGAAAATAATCACCCAAAAAAAATTTTTTTACTTAAAAATTATCAATATGTAATTATGTTTATTTCTTTATCTATTTTAAAAATTTATATAAAATACTTCATTTTTCATCAAAATGTCAAGTTATGCGCTATTCCTCGAAGGTAGTGAATGTGAAACCCCAACCCTTACGAACAGCGAACTGGTAAAATGTGAACTTTTTTGCAAACCATCGTCGTATTGGTTGTTAAGATGTAATACTTTATTTATTGTTTACCGTTAGATAGTTAATTTAGCGGTATATTTTAAGGACTTTTAAGCAGAGTTGTTAGTCCTTGGCCTCGGCCATGCCTTGAGGCCAAAAATTAGGTCCTTGACCTTGGCCTTGAAATTTTTTGGCCTTGAACTTTTTTTTCTAATTTTCTGTTTATTTTAGCAAGTTCATTTTTTGAATTTAGAACAATAGAATAGTTTACATTTTGAAGACAATAGAATGTATGAAAACAATAGAATGATCAACATTTAATCATATATATATATATATATATATATATATATATATATATATATATATATATATATATATATATATATATATATATATATATATATATATATATATATATATATATATATATATATATATATATATATATATATATAATTTTTTACATGTTTTCTAAAAACTTTCCTCTATTAGATATAAAGTACACCATTTTGAAATTAAAGTAATCTGTCGCGAAATTTACAGAATTTAACCTTTTCCATCAATGAAAATCTCAATTCTTAATTTTTTAAAAATCATTTTATTAATAACAAAAAAAAAATCTACAGTTAAAAAATGTTTCTTATTAAGTAGTCTCAAACTTTTACTCGATTAACTCTATTTTCGATTGTCCAAAACATCATTTGATATTACTTCAAAGCATTTACAAAATAAACCGAACAGAGAAAAATCTCGATCAATTCCTTAAAGCTGCCAATCTGAAAAGGAAAAATAAAAAAAAGATATAAAAAAATTTAGGTCAAACAAAATTGTTTACCAAAGTTATCGAACCTTTTATTTAGTTCAGATTCTTTGCTTGGTTTTGCTGTAGTTGCAACTGACTGGAGCGATGAAGTCCCGGGTCCGATTTCTGCTAAAGCATCAATTAGCTCCAAGCCATTTTCTTCAGCCACTTGTATAATAAGAGAATCAACCTAAATCGATAAGGTTTTAAAATTAATTACGACGTTATGCTGCAAAAAACGCATCGTTTAAAAGTACAGTTTTACCTGACTTTGTGGCGTTGATAAAGTCATTGCATCACTTATTGTACTGTCCATAACCTGAAAACATTAACAAAAATATGTAACTCGAAAATTTAAAAAAAGCAAAAGCTTTAATAATAACTTAAATTCTAAAATACTTACAGATGAATGTACGTCTAGCTGCTCAGACTGAGTTTCAAACTTTTCCATAATAGCCGAGACCTATTATAAGTATATAAACAGTTATTTTTTAATCAATCATTTTAAAGAATAATTTTGTAACAAAATTTTACGACACACTTTTTCAAGGTCCATGGACGCTAGCGCCTTATCTAATCCTTTCACAACAGTTCCCATGTTTTTTGTAAGCTAAACAAAAATACAATTTCATCTTAAATAACTATAAAACGAATAGATACATATTTTCAAAAATTCTTAAATTACTCAATATGAAACAACAATACAATACATACTTACAATAAACATATGAAACAACAATACAATACATACTTACAATAAACATATGAAACAACAATACAATACATACTTACAATAAACATATGAAACAACAATACAATACATACTTACAATAAACATATGAAACAACAATACAATACATACTTACAATAAACATATAAAACAACAATACAATACATACTTACAATAAACATATGAAAATGATTTATATTCTCGCGATAACAATACAATGCATACCACTAATAACAATGCAATACATACTAATGACAACAGTTATATATACGACACTCATTAACAATGCAATATACACTCATGACAACGCAGTATATATACAAATGATGGCAATCCAACACATATTAACGATTATCTTTGTAACAGATATTTGACCTAATACTGAATAAAAAGATGAGTATACACTTTTCATCATGATTCCAGATTGCACTCTGGATCGAACACCATCAAGTCTAGAAGCCATGCGCAAATAATTCAGTGATTCACTTTTCTTGCGTATTGCATTTTCTGCATAAATTCTAGCGCCATCTACATTTTTTTGCTGCAAAGCCTATAATTTTAAAAACTAATATAACAAACTTTATGCATTATAACTTATATAAAGATTATATAATAATTTACTAATGACATTAAAACTTATACAATGAAGATTATATTTAAAAGTTTATGTGAAACAGGGTATCAATATTTTAAATTGTTTATGGATATATTTTAACTAGTACGCCCACCACCTGAACCATCACCATCACCACCATTTATTATAAAGCATTAGGGGTCGTCCATAAATTACGTCAACCTATAAGGGGGAGGGGGGTTGGTAGTTTTGTGACGACTCATACAAAACTTGCTTCTTAAGTTTTACAATTTTGTGACAAGGGGGAGGGGGGAGGTCAAAATCTGTCAAAAAATGCATGATTTTTATATAGTTTCATATATTTTTTCTTAAAGTCGATTTTAACTTTTTTAATACAATAAATTTTACAAAATTTTGCTAAATTTTTAGCTTTATTAAACCTTAAAAATTTCTAGATGCAGTTTTTCAATAACTCAAACACTCTTCATTTTATACTAACATTCACTAATGTTTGTACTCTACAAACAAATTTACAAATTTTCTAACAAATGTACAAATTTCTAACAAATGTAAAAATCCACTAACAAATGTACAATTCTACAAACAAATGAACACATCTACAAATAAATGCATAATTTTACTAATAAATATACAAATCTACAAAAAATGTGTAAATCCACTAACAAAATTACAAATCTTCTAATAAATGTACAAATCAAGGAAAGGGACCACTATAGTAATTATAATGTTGTCAATAAGCAGGAAGAGATCAAGAAAAAAAGTGAAATGCTGTATCCAGTATATTGTTATAAACAGAAAGAAAACCATTCTTATCCCCTATTCGTTTAAAGGCGTTCACATAAAGTATAAATTTAACATAGTTATAAAGAAAGCAGCCAACAAAAAAAAAAACTCAAACTGAAGAGAAGCACTTTTGGCTAAATGTTAAATAATCAAATTTATTTTTACACAAACATTTTCTGAGGCATTTACTCTGAATATTTGTATGAAAGCCACCTGGCTGGTTTTAATAGATTATAGAATTGACCTTTCTTTGTCTGGTGACATCAATATCTTAATTTGGCCAAATTTGTGGACTGGCTGCTTTCTGCATAACTCTATTCAATTAAAACCATGTTTTAATTTATACTTTATGTAAACTTGATGAAGAAAAAAAATTTTATGATTATAGTATTATATATAGTATATATGCAATATATTGTGTGTATATATGCAATATATTGTGTGTATATATGCAATACATTGTGTGTATATATGCAATATATTGTGTGTATATATGCAATACATGTGTGTATATATGCAATATATTGTGTGTATATATGCAATTTATTGTATGTATATATGCAATATATTGTGTGTATATATGCAATATATTGTGTGAATATATGCAGGCCTTGCAATAAAGCATCGGGCGATGTGAATTTTACGTCGTCCAAGAGCGATTTTGCGTGTAGTTAGGGTTATTTGCGTCGAGCAAAAAAATTTTTGTTTGAGTATATTTAAAGATATTTTTGAGCGGAATTTTAATAAGTAATTTACGATTATTTTAACATTTAATAAAGTATTTTAAAAACCGCACGCAGTTAATATAAAAGTTTCAATTACAAAAAAAATAAATATGCTCATTATTTACAAGTAGAAAAAATTCAGATTAAAAAGTTTAAATCTTTTTAAGCTAACATTTTATTAAAATTATTCAGCAATAGCAAAGTTGTCTATAAAATTGAACAAAAATACTTTCTTTTAGTTTTAGATTTTTAACTTAAATAATTATTTTACGGGGGTTTGTTAGGTTTTAAAATTATTCCATAGATTTAAAAATATTTATTTTTAGGTTTAAAAATATTTGTTTTTAAGTTTAAAAATATTTATTTTTAGGTTTAAAAATATTTATTGTTAGGTTTTAAAATTATTCCATAGATTTAAAAATATATATTTAATTGTTAGTTAGACGTATTTAAGAGTAATTTCGAGGGAATATTTTAAAAATTGGTAATGCAAATAAGGATTAATATTAAAACGTATTCTACTTGATTCAATAAAAAAGTACAGCTATTAAAATTTTTGTAAAAAGTAACTCGAAAAAAATTACTTAAATAATAAGAATCGCTTTTTTATTAAAAGTTACCGAAACTCAACGAAGCATGCTCAAGAACAGCTGCTGAAAAATAGAACGTCAATAGTTTTTCGAATAATTTTTAAGAATAATTTTTTCGCTGAAATATGTCTTTTATACCTATAAGATTTTTATTCTAACATTTTATTTTATTTTATTTTACCAAAAATAAAATTCCTTGTAAATATTAAAAATCTATTCAAAACGTTCGTTAAAGTTTTTTAGTAATACGAGTGCTTTTTTAGTTTAAAGTTTTTTAGTAATACGATTGTGCTTATCAACCGCTTTATGAAAATAAATAAAAACAAATAAATAAAAAAATATATAAAATCGCTAGTAAAAATATTAGCTATTGCTAGTGTTCGGTACAAATTCAAATAGTTTGATCAAATATGCGTCAAATGTTTGAAATGGCCAAATTCAAATCTTCCTATTTTGAATTTAGATCAAATTCAAATCTTTCCAAGATTTGATGTATATTTGAACGTTATTTAACTTATTTCATTTATTAATTTTAGTTATCTGAATCTATAAATTTTATTCATATTACAGCATTTGTTACTATTTCTCACACATTACAGCTTCTTTTATTCTTTTTAATCCAACCAAGACTTCAAGCACTGGCAAGCTTGAATGATATCTGCAGAGAGAAGATTTCTTTTGTCAGTAATAAGATTTTTTCCTAATGAGAAGAGCCTTTCTGATGATACAGATGTAGCAGGAATGGCCAGGTAATCTCTAGCCATTCTGGATAGGTTTGGATATTTGTCAGATCGAGATTTCCACCAAAGTAATATGTTGCTATTATTGCCGCCATCTAGCTTACTTGTATCATTACAATAGTTTTCAAACTCATTACATGGGTTTGATGAAACACGCGATTTGAACGGGGTATATTTTGAAACGTTTTGAATGCTTGTAGCAGTTGTAATATTGCTTGGGGCATAATTGATTTGATATTCACAATTGACTGTGTCCATAATCTTTGTATACGACTCGCTGTTTGCGCCCTTATCATTTTTGTAATATTCAATATCAAATCTTGGGTCCAGGACAGTGCAGATAGTAAAGCAGTCACTAGTCAAATTATAATATCTTGAAATTTTTGCGAACGCTGCAACTGTAGAGCGGTGTAGATTATCTTCAGGGTTGGTTTTTGTGGTCATCCATTCAGTAATGTGATCCAAAAGAATATTGAAGAGAGGAACCACCAAAGACAATGTGGAATATGAATCACCACTAATGAGCTGGGTAAATTCCTGGAATGGTTCAAGATACAAAACAATTGTTTCAAACCTGTTCCAAACATCTGGTGAAATTGATAGACAACAGTCTGGATTGCTTGCAGTTGAGTCAAAATCGCAAAAATACGCAATGAAACCAACTTTTAATTTCATTGCTCGTTTAAGCATATCAGCTGTTGAGTTCCATCTTGTAGGGACATCAAGTATTGGTTTTAAGGTGCAATTTGATTGCTGGAAACCTTTGAACCTAGAATATGATTAAGGACTGGATCGGATTTTTTAAATTCCTGTTCTAAGTGTTACAAGATCATCTTTCAAAACATCCAAACCTGCTTGCGCGCCCAAATTCAGCACATGAGCAAAACACTGGATATGCTCAAAGGTGGTTTTAATTTCGTACTTGGAATTTAAAAAATCCATAAATGAATTATTATTGGAAGCATTATCTAAGGTAATGCCCATTCCTTTGCTTGTAAGACCGAATTCAATCGAAACTGACAAGAATGCATTAGATAAATTTGAACCTGAATGGGAATCAGGCAAGGATTTGAAATCAAGAGTTTTGGCATGTAGGTTCCAGTCTTTGTCAATGTAATGAGCCGTTATGCCCATAAAAGCAATGTTGTTGGGTGATGTCCAACAGTCAGTGGTGAATGAAACCTTTGAGTCAAGATTCAAAAAAAGGGTCTTTAGCAATTGTTTTTTGGTGTTGTAAGTGTCCATTATCTGGCGTTTTAATTGGCGCGCACTCATGATTGACAAATTTGGTTTCAGTAGAGTGAGTAGTTTACGAAAGTGGCTGGACTCTACCTCATTAAATGATTGATCATTCTTGACAATCCAGCTAACTAAGTATTCATTGAATAGATCTGGAGAATAAACGATTGGTGTCATTATCATGTCATCTAAACGTCGTTGCTTTGGTTCTCTGTCCCCAAGTAATTTGCTTTTGTGTTGAGAATTTAAATGGTTCATTAGACTTGTTGTCCCACCTTTATTGTAAGCATACTTGTTCTTGTGCTTTGGACAATGCTGGCATATGGCCTTGGTTTTGTCATGCTCATCAACTGTGAAATGATCCCATACAATTGATTGTGAACGTTTGGTGGTTTTTCCGTTATTGAAAGGCGACCGCCATTCCGGGAACCACCGCAAAGACCCCGGAATAAAGTGATATATATGTTTGCGGGCCTGTAAAATTTGGCGTTTTTTTTTCAAACGCAAAAATTGAGAACAAAGTGAATATTTGAAAATCAAATCCAAATCCTCCAGATATTTGTCAAATCAAATTCAAATCTATCCCCTCAAAGAACAGTTCAAATTCAAATCTTTAAAGGTTTGACGTATATTTGATTTTGCCGAACACTAGCTATTGCACAGCTTTTAATCGTAAAATATTAAAATTTCCAGTTTATTACTTGCTGACTTTTTAAAAAGAAAATAATTATTTAAAAAACTTTAAATTACATATTAAAAAAAAAAAATCAAATATTAGCATATTTTATAATCTTTTTTAAATGTTTAGTTATAATGTTTTTTATTCGTTTAGTATAGACAAAACGTGTCAAACGTCGAGAAAATAAACAAATGTTTTTACATTTTAAAAAACGAAACATTTTAAAACATTTTTAAATTACAACATTTCTACATTAATGATTTAAAGTAGTTTTGTGGTAATTAAGTAAATTGGTGCAGTTAACGTCAAAGCAAATAAAAAGAATTTAATGACGTCAAAAATCACGTCGTGCTTATGCGTCGCGCAGTTTTTATTCATCACAAGGCCTGTATATGCAATATATTGTGTGTATATATGCAATATATTATGTGTATATATGCAATACATGTGTGTATATATGCAATATATTGTGTGTATATATGCAATATATTGTGTTATAGTGTGTATAAATAATATATTTGCTCTAAAGATAATATAATCATAATCATTGTTTGAAAAAACAGCAGTAGTCTTTTATTATAAAGCATTAAAATTTTTATTTCAATACAAACAAACTTATATGAATGATTTAAATTTCTTATTGTAAAAATCATTTTGATAGTATTGTAGATTTTTACTGATGTTCAAACAACAATTATGCTTTCGTTTTCTAATAAGTTTTCAGTAATTTTTGAAATTCCAAAAACACGAAAAGTCAATCAAAATTACTAAATAGAAACAAACAGTTAAAATTTGTGCAACTAAATAGTAACATCAATTCCAAAAAAAGTCACTAAATTATCATCTAAAAAAATTTTCAGTTCTAAAAAGTAAAACAAATTTCCGTAAACTCACAAGTAAATTGCATTAAAGTAGTAAGATTTAATTTGTATCACTCATAAATGCCTGTTAAACAAAAAGTCAGTTAAAATAGGTCTGTCCAAAAAAAAAATCAATAAAATTTTTTAAAATGTTGTAACAAACAAAGATTAAGAAAATTCACTATTTTTTATTTTTTTATTTTTATTTTTCATATTAAATATTTAATTTTTTAATTTTTATTTGCAATTACAATTACCTTTTTGATTTTACCCTCTTCAATCTTTTGCTCTTTTTCACATTTTTTGGACGCTCTTTCCAATTGTTTCGCAGCAAACTTAAACAAAATTGAAAAAACTTTCTTGCTTTAACTGTATTTCAAATATTGGCTTAAATATTAAAAAATATATTAAAATAAAAATCAAAATATATAACAAAGTTATACAACTATATAGCTGCAGCAATCAATTTAATATTTAGTTAATATTTACTATCAAGCAAAAAGATTAAAAAAAACATCATAACAGTCTACAGCTAAATACAAAATTATTTAAATAAACATCAAGCTATATACAGTTAAATACAAAAAGATATAAAATAAACAACAGGCATTAAATATTGGTAAAATTTTTCAAACTTTCTTTTGAATAAACTAGCCAAAGATCGTTTGAATGATACTTGACAGACATTTTTTTATGTAAAATTTTTGAAAAATAATCTACATTATGAAAATAGAAAAACAGTCTTATAGCAAACACAGTAAGTATATTTTAATTATATTAATAGATTTTTAATAATTTTAAAAATTATACTGAGCTTGCATTTGCTAATCATGCATGTAACACTTAGTCATGTTAGAATAATAATTATATTCTTACACCATTTAATGGTGTAAGAATATAATTATAGGTTAACATCTGTACATAAACTTGTAAAATACCTCTTTCAAATAACGCAACTTTCATAATGCCCCTTCCGAGCAATCAGAGTGTGTTGGCTTCTTATCAAGACAAGAATTACAATGTACAATGCATTCATAAGCGAACAATGCCACCCTAGAGGTAAGAATATTTAGAAGATTGTTAATGTAAATTAAAAAGAGAATAGGGCCAAGGATGAAACTTTAAGGAACCCCTGAAGCTACAGGATATGAAGAAGAGTGCTGTCCATCAAGGACAACTTTGATACTACGATTGGAAAGGAAGAATTTAATAATCTTAAAGATGTTACATGATACACTGTAAGAAAAAAAGCTTATGGAGAAGACCAGCATGCCAAACTTTATCAAAGGCTTTAGAAACTTTGAGAGCCATAACCTTAACTTCTCCACATCTATCTAATGCATGATAAAACCTATGGTTATTACTGTTAGCAAATCAGCTGTAGAACAAGAAGATCAAAATCTATATTGATGATCAGAAAGTTATTAGATTCAAGATGAAAATTTAAGTGTTTGTTAATTAAAGAAAAACCTTGCTATTGATAGGAAGAAGACTAATTGGACGGTAGTTAGATGAGTCAGATCGCTCTCCAGAATTTTTGAAAATAGGAATAACATATGCCGCTTTCCAGCAAGCTGGAAAATATCACTCTGATAAGCATTTGTTTAAAAGTTTTGAAAGGATAGACAACAGCTCCAGAGAAGACTTCTGCAAGACTATAACAGGTATGTTGTCTGACCTACAAGCTGTAGAAGAGTCTAAGCAGGAAAACACTTTAGATACAGTGCTGGAGTAGTAGTGCATAGAGCTGGAGTGATAGGAATGTCAAGCAATGTATCAACCTGTTTGTCAGCTATATCAGGTAGAATACAAATAGTGAAATCAAGAGATGATAATGATGAAAAGTTTTTATTAAACAATTCAGCTTTGTCTTTAGGTAATATTACAAAATCTGAATCATACAAGAGAGGCAGAATATCAGATTTGCCTTTATTATTGATACTTTTAAAGATTCTCCAGAAGTTACGAGAGCCTAATGTTTGAGGTGAAATATGAGATTTCATGGCCTGAGAATAGAGAGCTTTGATGTTAGACAACTTTTTTACAATGGTTTCTAGCAATAGTAAACAAACGCCTGATTTCTGAAATAATAATTTTAGAGAGATCAAACCATGATCAGAAGTACCTAAGGGTGAATGAGGAGAAAAGAGCACTCAATAGGATCAGAAACAAGACATAAGTCGAGTAAAGAAGTTAAATGATTCGGGTTGTCTGGAAAGTGAGTTGAAAAGTTGACCATTTGAGTTAGAGATTGAGAAAGGAAAAAGTTATCGGCCTTAACTCCTGCAGAGTCACTGACACTAAAGCCAAGCCATTTATTATGATAAGCATTTAAGTCACTAACACAACAATATTGGCTGATGGATAAAGAGGCATGGTCAATTTGATCAGAAATAACATCAAAAAGAGTGCAGCCTTGAGATGAAGGAGAGTGATATAGAACAAAGCAAAAAGCAATAGAGTGAAAGAGTGCTCAGCAAAAGCACATAAAAAAAATAGTTAGGAGATAATAGCATGAGTTGCCTAGTCATAAAAACAGACACAAAAGCAAAGCTAATGCATTGAGTCAAGAAAGATCCAGCATTCAACATCCTAAACTGGAAACAATGTATTATTAATACATCTGCCTAGCCTAATAGATGAAGAAGAGGTACAGGGCTGGTCCACAGATAGAACCTGTTTACCCGTTAAGTCTTAGCCTCAAAGGCCTTTTACAAGACAGTAGCCGGTTGCTTTTAACACCTACCCAAGATGAGCATTTTTATTAAGAAACCATCTCTAGCTTTTACTCAACCAAGAGTTTAAGTTGGAGTTTGTTTTTCCTAGCTTTTGCCTAAAAAAGCGTATCCTACAAGGCAGCAAAACATGAAGCAGGTTGTACTGGATTACATGTTACCAGTAGCAGGATAACCTGATCTGACTTATAAAAATCCTACAAGGAAGTTTGTTTTCAAAATTTTAGTTTATGATTTTAATGTGTTACAAAAGCTTGGGCAGGAGCAGTTGATACAATTCTGTTTTCAAAGTTTTACAATTCTGCTTTCAAAGTAGAGTATTCTCAATCAGTCAATCTATTATAAGATCTTATAATCAAGGTCATTCAAAAAAAAAGGTCATCAAAAACTAATCTTAGGTAAATACCATGAAAAAATATTTTTAATACAAATAATAATGATAATAACAATGATGATAAATTAAAAATTATAAGAACGATAAGAAAATTATACAATAATAAACCAGTATCAATTTTAAAACAACAATTGAATAATATGCGCAGATAGGTAAGTTACAAACAGTTATATACTGATAAAACATAACAACCTACCGTACAGCTAAAACAACTACTGCAAAAAAAGTAATGATTTAATAAATAGAATAATCTTGATATCAATAATCACAATAAAAACAATAAAAAAACTAAAAATATTTCATTAAAAAGTAACAATAAATAAACAAAAAAAATTTTATTAACACTTTTAAATAAAAAAATTAAACACATGCACACACACATACAAACATTTAGTTATGAAAAGTATAGTGTGTGCATAATAAATAAAAATACTCAAATAAAAAAGGAAATCGTGTCATAATACTCAGCAAATACATATCGCCCCTCAAAATTTATAAAAATTAAAATACTATTAAAGTTTAAAAATTATTCTTTTTCTTTTTTCTTTAAAAATGGAGATTGATAATTTTTATTTGAAATAAAAAATAAAAAATAGAAATAAAAATTATAAATAAATGAAATAAAAAAGAAATAAAAAATCTCAAAATTGCTTAGATATCTTCTTAAATGTTTTAGCACCTTTAAGAGTATTCTGGTTCTTTTAAAATGTTTCAAAACTTTCCAGAACAATCCACTTACTAGAACCTTGTAGAAATTTTCAGAACTTTCTTGTGACTTCTGCAATCTATTTTAATCTGTCTAGTATTTTGTTAGCAGAATAAACTGACATATATAGTATCCCATACAAATACATTCCATGGTTACTGTAGGTAAAATAATTGCAACACTAATATCGCAATCATAATGAGAGATTAAAGCAAAAAGAAAATTAATCAAATAAAAAAACATTGTGATTCCAAACTACTTAAAATAAACATCAAAAAAAATGTATATTATATGCATGAGATATGATGTAAAAATCAATGAAATATGTTGATATATAACTCGATATAATGTTGATTGAAAAACTAATTTAGTACATAAAAAAGTTAAAACATAAGTCTTTCCATCATAGATAAAAAAAATTTAAAACAACTAGAAAAATGAAACAATCTAGAACTTTTTTTGATGAGATGGTAAAATGACAAATAATTATTCAACAAAATATTACTTATCCTGCTTTCAAATTTAAAAAAAGGTGAATCTCTTTATCTCGCAAAAATTTTAAATGCTTTGCAACAATATTAATATCCAAATACAATATGAGATGACACTTTAAATTTAACTATGTCCTTTAAACTGTATATGTTGTAGGTTCAACATTTGTTGAATTCTGCATAAAATATAGTATTTTTGGCATACCGTGAAACACGCAGACTTCATTATTTACATCAAATGAAGGTTAGGGATTGAGAAAGTGCATTAAAAAAAATATTAAAAAAACAAGAAAAATTTTAAAGTCAACTTACTTTTAGTTGAAACAATGTATCTAAAAAAATTAAATTTAAAAGTTAAAACAAAATATCTATAGTAAAAAAAATTGAATTGAATAGAATAAATAAAAAATTTAAATTCAAAAAAAAGTTACTCTAGAAGATGAACATAAAAAAAAAAAAAAAAATTAAATTAAAAAATGTACATTAACTTTCAATAAGAATTTTTAATGAATACAAACTTTCTGAACTAATTAAATCTAACTTTTTAAAATAAAGTATCTGTAAAAATTTTCTAATTTTATATACAAAATTTTAAACTTATAAGATTGAACAGAAATAAAATCAAACAGAAAACAAATCAGGATTACTAACATCATATTTAACAATTTTATTATGACTTCTTATACATTTTTATGCTCATATGTACAAAAATTCAATTTTATATTTTTGATAGAAAATAGATAACTGAACAGATAAACATAAATGCACTTTACATCTAACAATTTTAAAAATAGAATAATAAAATTATAATTTCCATCATGAAACATAATGGAACTGGTCTATAATATACTAATAAAGTGTATTTATGTATTTTTAATGTCATATTTAGAATAACTTTTTTTCATTAAAAAATAAATATAAAATTAGAAAATTTTTAAAACGTTTTATTACTTAATTTCTTATAATTTTTAATTACATAAATTCTCAAAACTTACAAATACTAATTTTATAAATTACAAAACATGAGAATAACAAAAGCATAAGAATTATTATTAATAAGTATTACTTAATGAACAAAATAAAAATCATATTACTATAATTAGCGTGATTTTTATGCTATATACTAGCATTATTCTTTATAATAGTAGTATACCTATGCTACTATTATAAAGATATTGATACATTTTTGAATTATTAGCTAATACCTTCCATTATAAAATGTATTCTTTAAAACTTGCTTTGCATTTTAGGTATAAAGATAAATATTGTTCATATAGTTATATATTCAAAAATCTTTTGTTTATCTCACAACCTCTACCACAACTACCTCTGTAATTTAAACTATAAATAATGATATTAATTAAAAAGGTTTGAACCACTAACCGGTACATGGAACCGGTACGGTACCTATACCGGTTTTATAATTTTTTTGTTTTTGTTTTGTTTTGTTATTTTAGGTGCCTTACTGTCACGGAGTGTATTTAACTAGGAAGTTCACGCCTTCTTCCTTACGTCACGCGAAAATATGTCCAAAGCTCGTTTCGAACCAGGATTTCCTGCACGGCCGCTTAAATGATCTGTTTATGGACAATTCCCAACTTTGGGATCCGGTGTCGGGACAATATCCACGGCCTACCTATATTGATACACTCCGATCCTTCCGGTAGATAACTCTAATTACTTTTAAAGCAAAGGCGAGTTCATTGGGGAAAGGGTGGGATAGGGAAATTGTTCCCTTACCCTTAAGATTTTTTGAAAATCCCAGCACCTAAACTAGGTAGGATGCAATTCGCATTTTTAAGGTGGCCTTTAATTTTGGGTTGGCTGTTTAATGTTGTATTGTTTGAACAGGTTGTTTCAGCCGGGTTTGACATTGGACTAATGGGTTCTAAGCTTTAGAATTTTGAAACACCTTTTTCAAACAAGCGTGACAGGTAGTATTTTCAACTACAGCAACCAAATCCCCTAAATGATTCACTCGTTACAAGAATCTGCATTAAATGATCTTCTGCGATTGTATATCAAAAACGACATTTGGATGGTTAAGCGCCAAACCTGCCTATAGAACGAGTATGTTGAAGCGAGATAATTAGACGCAAAGTTTAAAAGTCTTCAATAAAAGCCACTAAACCGAAACAGTTAAAAGTATTTGCAGTTAAGTGCACTTAAAAATTTTCTTCGTAGTGTATTGGTGTTAGCAAAAAAACACTACATAAATCTTTTTTTTTTTGAATAAATTCATTTTTTTCAACTTTTTTGTATAGGCAGGTTTGGCGTTTAACCATCCATTTGTGATTGATATAGCTGCAAAATAATCTTTATTTGTACCTTTTGAAGCAGCATTGTTTCATTATTGCTTTCCTTCATTTTCTGACGCGTCTTTTTGCTTGACTAAAAAATTTTTCTAAAAAAGTTTAAAGTTTATTTTATTCAAAAAAACTCTTCATGGTCCATTGATTGGCAACTTAAAGGAGAAACTAACAAATGTTTCAATTTATGCTAAGGAAGATATTTTTTACCTATTCATTCTTATTCAATAAATTCCGTTACCAATATTGAAATAATTCATTCAATTCAGTAAGAAATTACCATGTCTTCTAATACAAAGTTATCTAGTCATTGCTCTCATATTTCATATGTGGCATATGAAATATGAGAGCAATATTCCTCCCATATTTACCTACTTTTATAATCCTTCATCACAAGCAGTTCTCAACTTTTGTTAAAAACTTACAAAGTTTATGTGCGGCCAGTACTACACCTTTTCAAGATGTAAATGAGAACATGAAAGTTGTAATTAAGAAGTCGTAATATGTAATTAAGAAACACAACATGTAATTGAGAAAACGTTATATGTAATTGAGAAACACAACATGTAAATAAATAGTCGTAACATGTAATTAAGAAACACAACATGTAATTGAGAAAACGTAAGATATAATTGAGAAATCATAATATGTAATTGAGAAATCGTAACTTGTAATTGAGAACACATAAATTAAAGTAGCAAATTCACAGTCTAAGTTTGTAGGTTGTTACAAAAGGTCTTTTTAGACATGAATTTAAGTTATAATCTTAAATTTTGCTTTTGTATGCACAAGTAATAATAATGGAATTGAAAGATCGTTGTGTTATATGCCAATACACTATGACCCGAAAGTCTGTGATTAAGCTAAATCCGTGTCAACATTTATGTCACCAAATTTGTTTACGTCCAGTTCTGGAACAACCAGATTCAAGTTGTCTGATTTGTCGGCATGAAATACACACAACTGAACAAGTTGAAAGGAAACGTTACGTTTTATCTTCTCCAAATGACAGGAGAAGAGTTGTTGAATGTGCGGAGCGATTTGAAGATTGGGTGAATCTCGCGCAAACGCTAGGTATCAAATATAAGACAGCATACAATTGGGTTCGCAGCGGAAATTCAAATTTCATCGGAAAAAGGAGGTTTTAAACCAAAAAAGTTGACC
Source organism: Hydra vulgaris (assembly GCF_022113875.1). Classification (NCBI taxonomy): domain Eukaryota; kingdom Metazoa; phylum Cnidaria; class Hydrozoa; order Anthoathecata; family Hydridae; genus Hydra; species Hydra vulgaris. Next base: position 15,258,230 of record NC_061156.1, on the reverse strand, counting down.
GAAGATCAAATCGAAGAAACATTAACATGGATTGAAAATGATTGTCAATTAACATTGGTGGCCATCAAAACAAAGATATTAAGACAATTTAACATAAACGTTAGCACAACAACAATAGCAAATTACCTCGAAGGCAGATTGTTCTCATTAAAAAAAGTGCACAAGGAGCCTTCTACAATGAACAGTTATGAAAACAAACAAAAAAGAGCTGAATATGTTAGAAACATCAACGAACATATCACAAATGGTCGTCAGATAGTTTGGTTGGATGAAACAAATTTTAACCTTTTTTGTAGAAAAACGCAAGGACGCGTGAGACAAGGAAAAAGAGCAATTATGAAAGTACCTGCTTCAAAAGGGTTAAACATACACTTGATCGCAGCTATTTCAACTACAAATGTCGTCATGATAGAAACTCGCAGGGGATCATTTAAAGCAGATTCCTGTAACGAGTGGATGTTGGCTATGTTTCACCATTGGGTTACATCCGGGAATCGTTTGGAGGATTTGGTCGTCGTAACAGATAATGCTCCTTGTCACGCTCGTTTGCAAAGGGTGTTTGATAATTCACCAGCTCAGTTGTTACGTTTGGGACCTTACAGTCCAATTTTGAACCCGGTGGAAACGATCTGGTCCAAAATTAAAAGTAACGTTAAAAATGCAATTCGCATTCCATTCCGTGCGGTACAACACACAACCACGCACTATGCAACTATTTTAAATATGGAAGACGTACAAGTTGGTGCTTAAATGATCAATGAAGTGACTTTTAATTATATGATTTTTAATTATAATTTTTAATTGAATTATAAATTTTCACCTAAAATGTTTTTAGTGTTTATTATGTTAAATTCATTTGCCCAAAAATTATAAATTTTTCCCTAAAAAATTAAATTTACGCTACAAATCTTGCGTCATTTTTAAGTGCGTCATTTTATACGCTCCATTTTTTACGCGCCATTTTTTTTAAGCGCCATTTTACACTTACTCCTTTAAAGCGATATCTAAATTAAAATTTTCGTGTTCTCAATTACATCTTTCTATTTCTTAATTACAACTTACATTTTCTCAATTACATGTTACGATTCTTAATTACAATTTTCGTTTTCTAAATTACATCTAATGTTTCTTAATTACAACTTACGTTTTCTCAATTACATCTTACGTTTCTTAAGTACAACTTTTGTTTTTTCAATTACATCTTACGATTCTTAATTACAATTTTGATTTTCTCAATTACATCTTGAAAAGGTGTAGAGTTTTGAAATAAAGTTAAAACTTTTTTTACCAGAACTGTCTGCAAAAAATATCGAGTATCGCGGAGTTTAATTTGTTCTATTAATGACTTAAGAAATTGTGCATAATCTTGTTGATTTACTTTTCTGATTTTTTAACTTCTTCAAAGTAAAATAATTTTAAAAGGAATCATTCACAAAAATTTACTCCAGGTAATAAATAATTTTATTACCTGGAGTAAACTTTTGTGAATGAATGGGCACCAAAGGTGAAATATGAGAGAAAGATAAAGAATTAATTAAAAACCTACTGAAAGAAAAACTAGAAATTCACGAATTATAAGAGTGAATTGTGCAGGAAGAAAAGAACACAAAGAAGATAATCATTATTGTGGTAAAAATGGTAAGGTAAAAATAATCGGGGTCAAGTTTCTTAATTTTAAAGATCATGAAACTTTTTTCTTGAAAAATACAATTATTGAAAATATTATTATTGTAATGTTTTGTTTTTATATTTATTATGAAGAGAATTCGACTATGATTTTTATTTAATATTTATTTCAATATTTTCATATTAAATTATCACAACTAGTTTAAATATAAAACTCTGTATAGTTTCGCGTCGTAACATCAACAAATTTAGCGCACTGGCTTTTAAGCGAGAATTCCTCGTGCGGAATTCTCTCAAGGGAATACTTTCGTAATAAGTTTTTGTGCAATTCGCAAAAGGGAATTGCTTGTTTTGCAATCGCTAATTGCTATTCTGAATTGTCTTTCATTACAATCATTACAATTATTATTTAATTGGTGTTTACCTTAGATTAGTACTCGTACTATTAGAAAACAACCATGAAATGTAAATTTTTATTTCAGAATATAAATTGTTATTGTTATTGTTGTTATATATATATCAGTGTTTGGAAGAACGCGTTCCAAAAGGAACGGATTCCTGAAACTAGTTCTTTTTTTGAGAAACGAAGCTAGGAACTGGTTCCTTTTAAAATAACGGAACGCCCCACTGTTTTAGATTCTTCAGAATTTGTATAGTCATCAAAACCTTCTGTAACTATAAACAACTTTTTTTAAAGTTATAAAATAGATTATTCATTGCCAGCTATTTTAGCTAGGATAACTGCGTGTGATGGTTTATCATTCAACATTATCTGCACATCATATGATATCAGAAAAGGTTTAACAGCCATAGGTTTTTCTAACATACCAAAGAATCACAAAACAATTCACAAAATGGACTTGAATTACAGTAAAAATTTACGAGACAAAGTAATTAAAGAATTATCGAGCAGGATTGCTAATGGATTTAAACAGATTTTCTATAACTTTCAACGAATGGACATCGATAAGAAATAGACGTTAGATAAATATTAATGTCCACTCTGACAAAGAATTTTGGAATCTAGGATTAGTTTGTGCTTTTGGAACAATTTCTGCAGAAAAATGAATTGATCTTGTTAATGATAGGTCAGGTAATTTTGAGCTTTCGATCAAGAATATTGTAGGTATTACCGCTGATGGAGCTGCAGTTATGACAAATGTAGGCAGGTTAATTGAAGTACATCAGCAGCTATGTTTAGCGCATGGAAATCAGTTGGCTGTTATCGGCGTACTCTACAAAAAACCTAATAATGAGGATAGTCTGCATAATGAAGAAGATACCAACGTTACATTAGTTCCTACACCCAGATTTAAAAAAGAGCAAAGTTCCACAGATAACGACGAATTAATTCATAAAGATTACGAAAATGAAAATGGTTTACTCATAATCTCTACCGAAAACAATAATGATAGTTCTTCTTTTCTGGTACATCAGCAAACGTTACCAATAATTTAAAAAGTTTGAAAATATTTCGTTCAAAATATTTTGTTCTTCGCCTACAAAAAATGACAAAATCCTTCAAAAATATGTAAAAGAAGAGTTCAGGAAAGAATTGTCTCTGGTTTTAGACTCAAAAACACAATGGAATTGTTTTGTGTCTATGATAAAACATTTTGTCAAATTAAAAAATTGCATCAAAAAGGGTCTAATAGATGTAAAATTATTTATTTTGTTTTCAGATGCAGAGTTTGAAATTTTGTCAAATATGCTTTCAGTTTTACTTCCTATTATGCTTACGGTTGAAGCAATCTGCCGACAAGATGCAACTTTTGTTATCTGCAAATGCTGCTAGTCAATTTATGATGAAATCAATAACTGGCCATCCATCTTCATTGAAAGCAGCTTTAAAAGTACGTATTCTTAAAAGACGAACAGAAAGTGTTTTGCGATATTTACACAATGCAGACTCCAATGAAAATCCAAGTGATGATAAAACCTATAGAGATTATGAATTATTTTCGATTATTACCAAAGCTGCAATTGCGAAAGTTATCGTTTTACAGATACAACGTCTGGGTGTGGCCTAACTTGCATTATGAAGCTGTAGCAACAACATCTATCTGAGCCAACATTTCAAACTCAGACACAAATATAATATTCAATGTCGATAATGATGATGAAGTTGATCAAAGAAATGAAATTTCTCTGACTCTAAAGAAAAGTCGGAGATGGCAATATCAAAAATAATTTCCACCAGATTACATGAGAGTGGAATCAATCGAAATAAAAAAAATCTCACACGCTCAATAAAAAAAGAAATTTTTTGAGACAAATAGCATAAGGGGTAAGTATTCAACCAACCAGTGTAGAATCAGAGAGAACATTATTGGTAGCTGGCTTAATCCGCATCAGAATTCGGTCAAGGATGGGAGATAATTCACTTAACAATCTATGTTTTCTGAGGTCTTATATCAACAACCAACTGCAGAAAAAGTAGAACCTTAAAAGTTTATTTTCTCTTCCTTTTCTTATGATTAATATATAACTAACATTTAAGTGAATTTTGTTTTTCTTTTTTTTTTATATTTTAAATAAGTTAATATAGATTTTTTTGATTGCCAAACCATTTTTTAATTATATTATTTATTTATTCGTATTATTATAGAAAAAATAATAATATCAGTATTAATCCCGGGATTAGAAATTTTGAATACCGAAATACCGGTATTTGATTTTTAGCCCGGTATTCCCAACCCTAGTACAGTTGTACTCAGTACTGTTGTACGCTGAGAAAATACGCAGGTTATAGAGTACATTAAAGTCTAGATTGTCTTCTTACTCATCTTAATTAACTTTAAATTATCTTAAAAAAATATTATTTATACTGGTAAATAATTTCCTATCCATATTTAAGAGATTTTAAATTCAAAAAATGATAAAAATGTCATCATAAGAAATTAAAAAGAAAATGCTTGAAAAAGCAAACAATTCGGTTTTCTAATTTTTTCAAGTTCATTCAGAATTTTTATAGAAAATTTTTTATTAAGAATGCATTTTTTTTTGTTTCTATTACTCATTCTAAGTTATTAATGATTTTTTTTTCATTGTTTTAAGGCGGCCCACGGACGTTGAAATTTCCGAAAAATCGACAAATATCATCAAAATTAAAAATTTTAGGGCCCATGGGCCATCCTTAAATATTAACAATATATATATATATATATATATATATATATATATATATATATATATATATATATATATATATATATATATATATATATATATATATATTTATATATATATATATATATATATATATATATATATATATATATATGTATATATATATATATATATATATATATATATATATATATATATATATATATATATATATATATATATATATATATATATATATATATATATATATATATATATATATATATATATCCACCCAGTCGGCGTGATATATATAAATATTCACCCAGTCTCCCGAAAATGCTAAAGAGCTGTTGTACAGTAGATTGCACTAACACCATAAAAAAATCTAGAATTTAAGTCTTCCTAAAGATGAAGTACTTCGAAGAAAGTAGTTGAATACGATAAATCGTGCTGTAGATAGTTGTGCATTTAGCAAGTAATGGTCTCCTAAATCTCCTAATGTTCATCTTTGTTCAGAACCCTTTATTAGTGGTGGCTTTCTTTTAATTTACATCTTAATTTAGTATTTATAAATAAATATCGAAATATCAGTCCTTTTTATACCCTAAAATAACCTAAATAATATATTGACAGTAATGAAAGGCATCATTTTATTTAAACAAAGATTTAAAACTATGTAAAAATAAAGTAAAACCAACTAAAAGACATATTTTGCAGACATCTTTCCGTTGTTTCTTTTGATTTGCTTTCAAAGTAATTGTAGGACATAAAGTTTTTTGTTAAATAACGTTTTCTTGACTTCGCGTATAAGAAAGTATAAGGAAAATAGTTTGTTTACCCCCAATTCAATATGATTACTTTTGATTTCGCAATATAGTCACGTGATATATATATATATATATATATATATATATATATATATATATATATATATATATATATATATATATATATATATATAAAGGGTTTTTCTTTTTTTTTTTCATACTTAAGTAAAAGCAGCCATTATAAAGGTGACGTCAAAATTAAATTGCTGTCCCAGGCGGCGTGACAGCTCTCGGCGGTCCTGGCCTCAAGGATCAATCCTAGGACCGCTCTTATTTTTAATTTATGTTAATGATTTTAATAATGCATCAGTAAAACTATAAGCTATAATGTTTGCAGACGATACAAATTTATTTATATCTAACTGCAATATTAATCAAATATATGCTGACATGAACATTGAATTAGAAAAAATAAATGATTAGTTCAGGTCAAATAAACTATCTGTTAACGTTAAAAAAAACACAATACACCTTGTTTAATAAAAAAATGCAAGAAGAAAACCTTCCTCTAAAACTGCCAAAACTTATTATAAATTATAAACAAATCAATAAACAAGATACTATAAAGTTTTTAGGAATTATTGCGGATGATCATTTATCATGGCTCCCATATATAAACTATATACAATAAAAATTTAGTAGAATCATTAGTATTATGTATCGGATTCGCCCATACATAAATTAACATCGTCTAAAGCTTATATACTTTAGCCTAATTCATTGTTACATAAACTAAAGGCGACAATGTAAGCGGGGCTTGGCGATAAGATAGTATACGTCTGCTCTGGCCATTTATTATACGTGTACGATCTTTTTATTGTAAATTTAATTGGGTTGGCTAATAAGTAATGGTCGTTTTTTCAATTTGAATTGGCGCGTGAATAATAAAGTGTTTTATTGTTACTAAAGAGCTTTCTTTTGTTATTGTTTTATTGTTACTAAAGAGCTTTCTTTTCTCTATAAGATGTATATGAGATTTTTTTGTTGACCTTAATTTTTATTTATTTTCAGATCATTGAAATGGAGTGCCAAGTCAACAAACCGAGCATTTTCGACACCTTCTTTTTGCGTTCAATCAAGGTGCTACAGCCGCAAAAGCTGCTAGTGACATTTGTGCTGTGTACGGAGAAGTTTTTATATCTGATAATTTAACTTTTGTATTTTTAAATATTATAGATGTAATCTTTATATATTATATGTTGTATATGGTATCATATATTTAATTTGAAATATGTATTTAAATATCTATTTTTATAACATTTTGTGAATATTAGTATTTGTAATATTATATCTTCTTTTTAATTATATGTATCAAAGTATATGTATATATTTTAGTATGTATATGTATATATATATATACATATATATATATATATATATATATATATATATATATATATATATATATATATATATATATATATATATATATATATATATATATGTGTGTGTGTGTGTGTGTGTGTGTGTGTGTGTGTGTGTGTGTGTGTGTGTGTGTGTGTGTGTGTGTGTGTGTGTGTGTGTGTGTGTGTGTGTGTGTGTGTATATATGTTTTAAAATATGTATTTTTTTTTTACTATTCGCTTCTATTTATATTTTTTAATAAAATATGTACTTTATTCACTCTATGTATTTTTAAATATTATATCTTCTTTTTTGGCAATTGAGGGTATTTGTACTTTAATTTACACATCTTCTTTATTTTCTAATTTTGTTCTTAAATATTATATCTTCTTTTTTTACTATTTCTTATTTTTTTTTAAATTTTCTACTTGATTTATTAACCATATATTACTATTACTGTTATAACCTGTAGGGGCTCTATGAAAAGATTAGGTTGGTATATTGCCATCCATATCTTCTTTGAGCTCCTTTCTGTTTATTATTTATACATTTTTAATAATAATATAATTTTTTTGTAAAAGAGTATTGTAATTTATATAACCAGCAAAATAAAATAAAATAAAAAAAAAAGATGTCAACATTTAAATCATATATAATTATATATATATATATAAAAGCTGATCTGACCCGTAAAAATACGGGTCTTTATTAGTATATTCCACACTGGATTTTTCTATACTTTTTCCTTATATATATTCTAGCTTTCCGAATCCATAAATTATATGGGTCTTTACCAAATCTACCATTTCTGTACTTATCTATTCCACATCGATTATACCTATATCTATTATATGTTTACTTCAATTTTTTTACGTAAAATAATTCTTTTACGTAATAAAATAATTTTTTTACGTAAAATAATTCATTTTAAAATTACTTTAAGAGCAAAAAAGTTAACATGCGCACCCTTTCAGCATACCTAGAGCTTATAAGAAAATTGTAATTAGGATTTTTTTTCTCCTAAACACATATCATTGATAGCTCAGTGGTTTAGTTCGCTGTCACCAGTGTCGTTTTGGGGGATTAAAGACATCCCCTTATAAATTTTTAAAATTTTTCATTCTTTCTGTATTTATAGCAATATTTATAGAAAAAATTTTATAACAGTAACGAAGTTTATTATTATTTTATAATAGCAATATTATTTTATAACAGTATAGCTGAACTTAAAAGGTCTTAGAGCATTATAAACAATAGACTATAAAAGCTAAATCACCCACAAATTACGCAACGCTAAATTTATATTAAAAAAATAGAAGAGATTTTCAGTTCTTTAGAATGGCGATTTTCATTAAATTTAATGAATTGTATAGATTTTTTATTTAACATGCAACTCTGCGAGGAAAAATTTTGATCATTTTCGTTTTCTTCAATTGTGAAATTTATTGTTGCGTAATTTATAGACGATCTCTTTTTAAAGTTTAGATAAAGGATCAGCCAAAAAGGATAAAAAGCCAAAAAATTATAGAGTATAATACTATTTTGATGGTTATCTAAATTCTGTCGTTGTTGCGCACTCGGTCTTGAATGTTTAACGGGGGCGTGGTAAAGTAGCTATATAACTCTAAACTTCCTTATTTTTAAAGTAATTATTTTCATAAAATGGTTTAATTTGAATATAAAATTAGAATTTTTAATTATGTCCTTATAAAAAACATACTTTTTAAACCCCCGTACTGTTGAAAAAGTTAAGGTCGCCGCGCGGCAAGTTCAAACCACCAGCTTGCTTTGTTTTTTAATTTCTGTTATTTAAAATGCAAAACAAAACAACTTTACAGTTCTGTAGATTTTATACTCTATATATAAAGATGTATACTGCACAAACTCAACTTAGTTGTAAAAAAACTTGAAATGTAAAACTAAAATAACATAATATCTCAACCATGACACATACGCAAGAAATATCCCCACGTTTTTGAACGTTTTTAGAATTTTTAGCTTTTTTTTTCAAATCTTTTTGTTTGTTAAAGTGAATAACATTGTTAGATATGTTTGTATATAATTTTTATAAAACTTCACAAAAAACAAGTCGCGGGTTGTTGGAATCGAGCCACAGCTTTACTGTTCAGAAGCTCACCGCCCTAACCACTCGGCCATGCAGGTACTTATCAACTAAATTTTAAAACTATTTAAAAATTGTTTTTAATAGATATAGATGCTGAAGATCAGAAATTAAGAAGAAGCTGACGCATTTTTTAAGTGAAAGTCAAACTGTAAAACTTGATATATGTTTAAGTATGTTTTAACATTACATAACATGAAGTTTACATGTACGATATAAGTTTCATGTTTGCTCACGTTTTACTATAAAGCAAAGCTGAGACTCTTTCTCGCCAATACTGTGGTTGCAATGGCTGCCAAGGGTTTCGTGTCAAACATGCTCCAAGTGACACTACTAATAAAACTATTAAAACAATTAAATTCGGCAATATAATATGTAATATAATATATAATATATAATATATAATATATAATATATAATATATAATATATAATATATAATATATAATATATATATATATATATATATATATATATATATATATATATATATATATATATATATATAAACATAATCATAACAAATATATATAGGGGAGAGTTGCCGAAATTGGAACAGCGCCTTAATTGGAACACTTGCATTTATTTAAAAAAAAAATGAATTATGGCTATATTTTGCATTTTTTTAGTAAAACGCATTATTTACTACTTTTTGATTTGCTCAAAAAATGCGTTTGCACCATTGATTTTTGCGTCATTTTTTTGCGTCAAGTTTTTTTGCGTCATTTTTTTCTGTGATCTATTTTTGTGTCCACACTATATTGATTGCGCTGGGTAAACTATGGTGCTACAGGTTTTACCGTTTTTTGTGTTTAATTCGATAGGATTTAAAAAGCAAAATAAATATATAATCTTATCCTATAAGTTGCTGCAAGCATGTTATTGTAGTGATGAAACAAAATAGTCGAAAGTTTCCTTAATTGGAACATTGAAGTTTTCTTTACCTAATCAGTAATAAAATCAAAGGGTTGTAAAAATAGTTCGAGTGCAATTTAAGCAACAACCATAAACTTTAAAAATAATACTTTATTAAGTGATTTTTAATCAATAAACTAAGAGAGCGTCATAATAGTTGAAGCTATACAATTTTTTGTTTGTAGACTTTAAATTTGTTAGGGTAATACTAATCCTATAATAAGTTTTGAATTAACTGTTTAAATTTTCACTGTAAAGATGAAAATTTTTTACAAATTTTCTTGATATTACAAGGTTTTTTCTTTTTTTTTAAATAACCTGTTTTGATTAAGGAACCAAAGTGTTCTAATTTAGGGAACCAGTTGCCTTGATTGGAACAAAATGGTAACTTTGCAAAAACAATAACAGTGCAATCAATTAAGTCAAATTGTGGTTAAAAGTATAGTAGGGATGTCTGTTTGTATTTATCAAATCATAAATGTTTTCATAGCTAAGCCATCTTTGGGTAATAAATATTTATTCCTTAAGTGTTCCAATTAAGGCAACTTTCCCCTATACATACATACATACTTATATATATATATATATATATATATATATATATATATATATATATATATATATATATATATATATTATGTATATATACATATATATGTATATATATACTTAATTTGGTATAAATATAGATATGATATTATAATTAGGATGATAGTATAAATAATTTCTCACCTGTAATGAACCAGCAGCATATAGCCGAAATACAATTGACAGTTGTTGTACTGGTGAAATGTATTTATACCATATAAAAATAATGATTCAGTAGTAATTCACTCATGAAATGAGTAAATTTAGAAAAATTTATATATCTTTTTACCACATATTTACAAAATGACAATGGTGATTGGTTTTTTGATTTCAAGTTTGCTTTCAAGGCTGGTTTTATCGAACTTCAAAAATCAAATCAAATCAAATATATTTCAAAATAAGTTATAACATTTCAAGGAGATTTACATTACTTCAAGTACTAATATAAAGTAAAAAAAAAAACTTGAAATCTGATTTTTCAAGAACGAATTCAGTTCAAGTTTGTTTCTTGCATTACACTTTAGTCAGACTGTAGATTTGAAGTTTAACTTGAAATTTCAAGTTCGCTTCTTGCATTCAAAAAAAGGTTTTGCTTTCTCAATTTGGCTTTTCAAGTCTAACTTAAAAACGGCTGATTTTCAAATATAGCTTGAGTTCGCTCTTTGCATTTGGTTAAGTCAAATTTTAGACTGGAAGTATGACTTCAAATTTCAAGTTCGTTTCTTGCATTCTACCCTAACTCATTAGATAACTCATCTGAGTGAATACAATTATCCATCAGTACTAAGAAATCTTTAAATGAGGCTTCATTATTAGGAATTAGTTTAGATCTTTAACATTTACTACCCAGTAAGCACAAGACGCATTTTAGACACTTATAGACGTCTAAAACTAGTCTAGGTAAAGACACACTTTTATAGACGTTTTGAAGACATTTTCTAGACATCTTTAATAAATGCGCTTTTAAAATGACGTTTAAAATGCGTCTTTTTAAAGTTTAAAAAGACGTTTAAAAGACACATAATAAATAGTCTAAAAGACGCATTAAAAGACGTCTAGATCAAGGCTAAAAGACGTCTTTTCTGTGACCTGTTTATAAATATGTCATTATGACTTCTTTTTGACGGCTTTGTCATTACGCGTTAAGAAGATGCATATTCAAAGTAAAAACATAGTTTTTATTATTTTCAATAATTTGTTCAAGTTTTAAGTGTAAATTACTTTAAATTAAATTACTTTTTTACACAATTGCTAAAATTGTTGTCACAGGAATCGCTAAAATAATTGCTATAATATTAATATATCTTTTTTTTATTAATAATTATTTTGCTTTTTTAATAGATAGTTGACTGATCATGATAATAAGTGAAAATGGCAAGAATAATATATAAGTTAAATATCAGTATTTTTAGTTTTTATACACCCACAAGCCATATAATACGTCAAGTATGCGCTCAAAAATTAGCTATCAATATTTAAGTTAAATTTTATTGCAACTAAAAATATGTTATAAATGTTTTAAACACTGTTTTGATATATATACTTGTTATTGTTTTTTATGATTTTCATCTTTGATGCATCAACCGTTGGTGGTGATTGCAGCAATATTATATTGACTGCTGGTTCATATGTATTTTGGTATAAACGAAATTAAAACAATATATGATATTATAAATACAATGAATATATACCACATACTACGCAAAAGTGTTACGTCATGTACTTAAATTTAACTTAAAAAAAACGTCTAAAATACGTCTAAAACGCGTTTTTATAAAGACGTCTTCATTTAGACGTCTTTTAGCCTTATGATCTAGACGTCTACAAGTGCGCCTTTTAGACCTCCTTAAAGACATCTTTAAAACGTCTTTTAAACGTCTTTGTGCTTATTGGGTAAGCACAAGAAACAAAACAGTTTTTGATATCAATAAATTCTATTTTATGGTTAGTCAGCATAATAAATAACCACACTTTAAAACGGTTTAAATTTTAAACTTTTAAAGCAACTCTAAGTTCATATAAAATTATGAAAAATATGACAACAATACTACCATCATCCTACCATATAGGCGAAACGTAAACTTCTTAAAATGTCGAACAGAAAATTAGCACAAAAATCGGTAAACGTGAATTTCAGCATACTCACTATGACGCAAATAAAATTTATCTTAAGCTGGATGAATTAAAAATATAAGCAATAATTAATTTTTCAAGACTTACATAATTTCTAGAAAATTGTAGAATGCTTTTTTTTTAATAAATATCTAATTCAACTATATATTAATGCTATGTTAAAGATAGTTTACGTATTTCAAATAATAAACATAAATATTACTTATGTTTAAATATAATATTGTATTTATTAAATTTACAATTTAGCTAGTTCAAATAAATTATAATTGACATATCAAAATAAAAAGATATGAGGTCGTAACGAAAGTCAAACAAAATTTCTCTTTTTTAGATTACTTTTTAAGTTACTTTTAGCACGTGGATTACTTGTTACAACAAAATACACATATTTTTTTCAATGTAATTTTCTAACGAATGGAGTTGATTCTGTTAATAACAGAATTGTGTTAATAACGAATTCTGTTAATAACGAATTCTGTTAATAACGAATTGATTGGTTGAATTGATGGAGTTGATTCTGTTAATAACGAATTGATTGGTTGAATTGATGGAGTTGATTCTGTTAATAACAGTCAGAGAAAAAAAATTATCCTCTATCAATTATTTTCTATCAATAACAAAACTTTTACAAATATAAAATTTTATTAGTAACTAGAGATTACAAAAAAAATTTGGTAAAGACAAAGCTTATCCAACGTTTATCCGACGTTCAGCTAAAACGAAATACTAAAGTTTTTAAGCAAAAGCTAAAAAAAGGACAAATTACTTCTTTTCATTCTTTTACATTGAAAAGAAGTAACTTAAAACTTAACAATAACAAGTTAGTGTTCATTAATGCTGCTAATAATGTTCATTAATGCTGCTATTTTAGGTGATTTTGAAGAGTAAAATATTATATAAAAAAAATTTCTATTTTAGATGGACAATTTCAACGGCAATTTTAAGCTGACCGAAACAAAAATCTAAAAAAGTCTTCTTAACAAATAAATTATAATTTTTACTAAAAGTTAATAAAAATTATCAACAGCATAAACTTTTAAATCTTTAACTAATGACAATCGTGATTATTTTTTAAATTATAAAATAAACGAGACAATATGAATAAATATACATGGGAAAGAAAACTGATAATGATCTAACTTATAATAATGTGGTTTTCAAGGCTATACTAACCAATGAGGTGTATTTACCTTGTGATTCAGTGCTCTTACAACAGCGTTATGGTTTGAAATCAAAACTCATGCTTAAGAGAATGCATAAAAAGTCAGAAACAATCTTATAGCAGAAAAAATTTTTAATATAAAGGACATGAGAGAGAGACACAAAAATGGTTTTAATATTACATTTTAATTTACAGTTAAAACATTTATTTATGTTTTACAATGGCTTAAAGTTGTTTTTACTTTAATTTTTTATACAGTTTTATTTAAATACTGGATACTAGATTGATTTATACCTAACGGAGATGTATTTTCGGAATTAGAAAAAAATAAAAAATTGAATTGCTATGGTCTAAAATGTGTTATTGAAATTGACTCGCTATTGAGCTTCCTTGAATATGGTTGTTATCAAAACTATTGTTTTTTTCTTTTTATTTTTTTATTTGTTAGAAAAATGAAAACTTTATGTTACACTATTTTTAAAAATACACTTACTATGACACTTAAAAATTTAAAGTGCACTTTTTTATGTTTATTTTTCTAGAGAAAGTTCTATTTTTATTTTATTTAACAATAAGGAAGTTAAAAAAAATTAAGTTTCAGTTAATCGCAAAAACAATAATCTCGCGTGCAATATTTGCTGAAGTTAGCAAAGTAGCCGACGAAGTATATAGTAACTTTAAAGTATATACACCTAAATCACTGCGTGAAAAACCAGAAGCAACTCCTGTTAATGTTTTTATCAATAGAAAATGAAAATTAAAAACTTTAAATACTCAAAATCAAATTATGAAAACATTGACGAAGATAAGAAGCTTAATGAGTCAACGAATAAAAAAATGGACATTGATGAAATAATGAGACAAATCGGAGAATTCGGACGAAGCCAGTTTCTTTCTTTAGTTATATTATGTTTAATAATGATTCCTGCTTCATATCAAACTTATCTCATTACGTTTGTTGGAATAAATCCTCCGTGGACCTGCAACCTTGGAAGCGTTGAATGCAACAAAACTGGAGTCTTTTTTGCAAACCATGAGTTTTATAACAAAAGATGCTCCATGAAAAGAGAATCTTGGAAATTTATAAAAAAAAAACAGTTTTCTATAGTTACAGAGGTAGAATTCTTTTGACTAATTTTTATTATTTGTTTTTAAATTTTATTCTATACTAAAAGTAAAACAAATATAAAAAAATATTTTAAATTTTAATGTCATATTAATTTATAATTAAATTAAAAATACATTTTTAATATGTCCATATTCAAAATGAAACAAATATTTAAGTTTTGTCTACAAAATTTACTTGGGATATAAATCTAATGTTACATAACAACGCGATGTAGGCCCTTGTGTAGATTATTTTAACATTTTTTTGTTTTTATAATTTATACAATGTGTACCCAAGTACACAAACACATATGCACACACATACGCGGTCAAATTTTAATATGGTCCTTACAGTAAAAGATTAGATTACCTTGACGTAATCACTATATATTTAAAAAAAATTAATTGACTATTTCTGCTTTATAGTGGGATTTAGTTTGCGAAAAGCTAGCTGCTACTTATACGGTTTTTACTGTTATTCAAGTTGGCGACATTATTGGTTCAATTGCTTTTGGCGTTGCATCAGACAAGTAAGCTAAAGATTTGTTTTAAAATTTACATACGTGTATTATATCTTTTCGAAATATGATACGCCATTTTATTGCGAAGACCACCTGCGTCTGAGATTTATTGACTCATTTAAGCTACACGTTCTTTGTTGTTTTTCGTAAATAAATCGTTATTGTTATCATAAGGATTAAAAAAAAAATACGCATGGTTTTCTATAAAAATTAGCTCTTTTATTTCTAAATCTAATGTTTCAAATATTAAATTTCTGTTCCAAAAAAATAGACCGCCAAAATGACATCTTAATAGAATGAAAAAATTTATTTCCAACGTATACAAAAAATCTCCTTAAGAAAAAAAGTAAACAAACCAATTTTATATTTTTCCATGTGTACAAATCACTTTTTCTTTCTCTGCATATTTACTTTTCAAGCGGGAAAAAAAAAACACCCTGAAAACCATAATCCTGAGCTATTTAGTTTCTAGCATAAGCTTTGTTGTTGCTGTGCATTCATGTAAATTGTTAGTTAAAAATTAGATCCGAGGAACATAAACAAAAATTAAGAGGAGCTTTAACTAAAATACCTTTTTACTTTTATTTTTGAAGTACATGCTCGTAAACATCTACACTGTAAAAGTATAGTATTTAGCACTTGTTAGGTTTTCTTACAACTGCGTTGTTTTTTGTTCTAAGTTATAAACTTTTTCAGAGGCGATTCTAGAAATAAAATTCTTGAAAAAAAAGCACGCGAAACTAAAAATATGAAATTTGTCATATGCCGACTAGCCGACTATATTCCTTAAAATCCGGCAAAATGCTCTTACACTCTTTAGAACAGATAGATCATAATGTATTTAATCTATCTGTTCTAACCTAGTTATCTATAATAAAGACAAAAACAAACTAACAACTTTTAGATGACTCTTCAAAAGGGTTTTTTTCACGCTTAAAATACTTTAAAACAGACGTCATACGTTAACTGCATTAGCGTGTTTTTTGTCTTGTAAGTATAATTGTATTTTTACATTCCATAAAAAGTAATACAAAATGCCATTAAATGTCATGTTTAAATTTGAAGTATGGCAAACAAACTTTAAATACTTGCCATTTTTATAAAGAATTAAAATCATGCTTTTCAATCTTTTTTATTAAATTTATAGTTCTATATTATTTACAATAACTGAAATCACTTGATTAATTACCCTTTTAATTTAAATAAGTTAACCTATTTTTGCAAATACAATTTATTAAACAATGCCTGTTAGGTATTTATTTATCTAATATTTTCTGCAATAATAGATCGTATCACATGTCAATGAAAAATACTCAAACATTTGAAATAAGCACAACTGGTTTTAAATAGGGAATTTAAAAAATTCTTTATCCTAAAAACCAATATAAATAGGATGCCAAATGTCCCTAGTTTGCCTGTGCAATGGTTAAAATGGTTTTAAAAAGTTGCTGAGTTAACATCAAATCATTCCATCTGACAGATTTTTATAAGAGAAAAAACAAATTTTTTCTCCAAAAAAATCATACTTCCTTAAAACAATCTTTAATTTTATTTCACGAAAATTGTTATCAAAATGTTTTATAAAATCTTTTAAATTATCCATTATTATGTTATTAAAATTGTTCAGCAAAATAATAAATAACGACCCCTTAATCAAAAATAATAAATAACGACCTACTACTCAAAACTAACAATCGAATTAAATATGAAGTAATTTTGAAAAAAGTTCAAATCTTGTAAAATAATGACGAAGTAAAAGAAATACTTATGGAGTAATATTTCCTTATAAGTAAATAGTAATCCGTAAATATTTACTATCTAAAGCTTTAGAGTCATTAACTATAACGCGTTAAAAAAATTTGAAAAATATCATAAATTTTTTTTTTTATTTTAAACTTGATTATACTGATTGGCTCGAATCGAATTTAACGTTTTTGATTTAAAACATATAACTTCAGCTATTTTTATACCTAATGTAGTTAAAAGTGGTTTGGTTACAAAAATAAGCTTGACAGATTAAGTTAGTTCGTTTGTAATTAATAATGACGATATTCCATAAATGACGATATTCCATAAATGACGATATTCCATAAAGCATAAAAATTGTAATTTATTACTATTTTTATGCTTTATTTCTATTTTTATATAATTTTATTTTTGTGTCGTAATGTTTTGTGTTTTGAAATATTTAAAAAAAAATATAAAAAAAACATGGGCTAATAAATAAATAAGTATATTATGTTATTTTAAAATTAGAGGGATTTTTACAATAAAGTATGTTAGAGTCAACATATTTAATCTTTTAACTAATTTTTAATTAAAAAAAGAACAAAAAAAATAATAATTTAAAAAGCTAAATTGATCAAGTCATAAGTTTAAGTAAAACATAATCATTTAGCTTTATTTTACAACACTCAATATTATCTTGTATAGAAGATATTATTGAGTGTTGTAAAATAAAGCCAAATGATTATGATGAATATAGGCATAGACTATGCGTATATTCATCGCTTCTTCATAAACTCCTTATATCAATTCTCACAAATGTAGATACATTACATTTTTCTTTACTAAATCAAAAATTTATTTGCTCTTTTTTTTTTATCTTTTTTCTTACGGAAAATATTTTGTACCAAGAAAGAATAGAATACTTACTGACATAACAGAAAAGAAGTTAGTTATTATGAAAAAAATTAAGGAGTATAAAAGATCCGTTGTAAGTAAGAATACTAACAGCGGATACTTTCTAATTTTTTTCTAACTTCTTTTCTGGTATATCAGTAAGTGTTCTAGTCTTTCCTCGCTATCTACCCATTTTTGCCGCAGCAGTGCAATAGTTTTTTGGAAAACTATTTTTAGAGTCACAGCTGTTGATATTCGTTGGGCAGACGTTAATAGAGTCTGTACTTCATATTTGATAATAAAGTCAGGGCTACATTTATCTTTACATTAGTAGTGGGAGCTGATAAATCTGACGTAATCAAACGGGAGATATAATATTACTTCTAACATTCAAATATAATGTTATTATTTATTTTAAGCCCTATTTCAGCCATGAAATAAAGTGACGCATTAAACCTCTTTTATTTTTTTGCGGAAAGAATATTAGGAGCTACGTTTAATGTTGAGTCGCCGGTTTTATTTAAATTGTAGAAGCCTTATATTTGTAGTTGTCCTGGTATGTTTAAACAAACACAATTAAATATAGATAGGATTGTTCTGAATTTCGTTGATAAATATATGAGCAAATGAAGATACCGAATTTTAATTTACTTATTAAACTAATATTGATTAAAATATTACCACTAATTATATTACTTTTAACATAATCTTACCACTAATTATATTACTTTTAACATAATCTTACCACTAATTATATTACTTTTAACATAATCTTACCACTAATTATATTACTTTTAACATAATCTTACCACTAATTATATTACTTTTAACATAATCTTACCACTAATTATATTACTTTTAACATAATCTTACCACTAATTATATTACTTTTAACATAATTATCAACAAAGTTAAGCATTATTGTTTATTATTATTTTTGTTTATGGTTTTAGAGAGCTCAAGATTAGATGTTAATGTAGACAATAATATAACTTGGCGTTATAATGTTCTCAGTAAACCTGGGATAGGTTAGGTTCACCGAATGACCTGTTACTCCATGTTATTGGAATATCTAGGATTAGCTTTACCACCAAAAAATGTGGTAATAATAAAATTTCTAGTGCATTATTGAACTAGTTTATTTAGCCATTATAAATATTGTAAAGTTTGCAAAAAAATATTTATCTCAAGACTTCAGATAAATTTTTATATTTTAACCTGTAAGGCTAAAACCAATTTTTTTCGGCACACGTTAAAGCAATAAAACTTTAGTTTACAGTTCAACCTTTATTTCTTAACTTAAGTGCAAATGTAACAAAGTAAGGAACCGTGAGACTTTATGCTCATATTTTGTAATGTACAACGCTTAAATAAACAACTATTAATTGTTCTTGAAGTTATGCAATTAAAAATAGATCATTATTTAAAAAAATAACTTAAGAAAAAATTTTCTAACGAGAAAACGATCTACACCTTTTCAAAATGTAATTGATAACATGAAAGTTGTAAATAAGAAACGTGAGGTTTAATTGAGAAGATGAAAGTTGTAATTGAAAAACGTAAAATGTAATTTAGAACATATAAGTTGTAAATAAGAAATTGTAAAATGTAACTAAGCACATAATAGTTGTAGTTAAGAAGTTTATTATATAGATTCTCAGAATAAAGTGCTTTGTATTTTCAATTTTGTTGCTTTAATTTATCTTGTAATTAAAGGTTGGTTTCTAATTTGGCCTTGGTGGCCGTATTGGTTGGTTTTCAATAAATAATAATATACTATCAATAAAATGAAAAAGTGATAAAAAAAAGGCATTTTTGGTTTTAGCGGTAACTAAAAAAATCCTATGGGGTCGTCTAAAAAATGTCACGCTTCAGAGTGGAGGGGAAGGGGCAGGCGATTCTGTGACAATTTGTTATAAGGGGTGTCTCCAATTTTACAACACAACCTATTTTTTAAATCTAGAGAGGACTTTCTTTTAATTAAAAGAGTATCTGACCAAACCAAAACCTTTCAAGTTGATGTGTACACTCCGTTAACGGAGTATTTACAGTCTGCTAACGGACTGTTAGAGCTGTTTGCCCAGCGCGTTGCGTCTACGGCTGTAACAGTCTATGTGCAGTGTACATATACTGCACTTTATATGGTCCAAGCGCAGAACTTTATTTAGTTGGTGCACAAAAGTGTGCAACTATAAAATAAACAACCTTTGTGCACTAACTAAAAAAAAATTAAAAAACTTCGACACCAAGAGACGATCCTTTTACTTTACTAGCCTGAAGCAGAATCCACGCGGCCACGCTAAAATTGCATGTATTTATCGGAAAAATAGATATTTAAAATTGTGATCGTGTTTAGGATAGCGGTGCTAATTTATAAAATTTTACACAGAATTATTGGGGTGAAAAAAGAAGCATTAAATAATTTAATGTTTTTATAATAAAACACAAATAATTTATTGAGAAATAAATATAAAGATTTAAATTGAATTTAAACAACGTCATTAAAAATCATGTATATTCAGTTAAACACCAACTTGCGCATCTTCAATATTTAAAATTGTTGCGTAATGTTTTCGTAGTATGTTGAGCAGCTCGTACACAATTACTTCCTATTGTTGTGTTTTTTGTCGCAGTACCAATTTTTAACGTTAATTTTAATTTTAGACCGGATTGTTTCCACCGGGTTTAACATTGGACTCTAGCGTCCTAAACGTCAAAAAAAATTTTAAACACCCTTTCCAAACGAATCCTTCAAATGATTCTCGGATGTAACCCACTGATAAAACATAACCAACATCTACTCGTTACAAGATTCTGCATTAAATGATCCTCTGCGCGTTTCCATTATGAAAACATCATGTTGTTGATATCAAAGTTGCAATCAAATGTACGTTTGCACTTTTTGAAGCAGGCATTTTCATTATTGCTTTTCTTTCCTGTTTGGTGCGTCCTTGCGTTTTTCTACACAAACAAATTAAAATTTTTTCAGCTGATCAAACTATCTGATGACCATTTGTGATTTTTTCGCTGATGTTCCTGACATGTTCAGCTCTTTTTTTTTTTTTTTTTTTTCATTTTTATTAATTAAAACAATCTGCCTCCAAAGTAATTGGGGGTTGTTGAGCTAACGTTAATATTAAATTGTCATAATACTTTTGTTTTGATAATTTCTCATAGTATTTTTGTTTTAATCCTCAGCCAATTTTTTTGGTTTAAAACCACCTCTTTTGATAAAATTTGAATTTCCGCTGCGAACCCAATTGAAAGCTAACTTCTATTTGACCCCTAAATTTTGCGCCAGAGTCATTCAGTCATCGTTTTGCTCAACATATTTAGCAACTTTTCTTTTGTCATTCGGTGAAGATAAAATGTAATATTTTCTTTCAACTTATATGTTTGTATGTATTTCATGTCAACAAATTGGACAAGTTGGTTCTGGCTGTTCCAGAATCGGATGTAAGCTAATTTGGTGAAATAAATGCTGACTCGGATTCAATTTAATAGCAGACTTTCTGATCAAAGCGTATTGACAAATAAAATAACGATTTTTCAATTCTATTTTATTGCATAAAAATGCCTAATTTGATATTATTAACTTATTCAAATTTATGCTTCGAAAAATCTTTTGTAATGACCTCCTAGTGGACATGCATCGTCCAGGGGACATTCGTCGGACGTCTTTAGGACGTCTGGACGTCCGTAAAACGTATGAAGGACGTCTCCCGGCTTATATTGTGAATTCACAGTAACAAATTATGTATTCTTATTTATGTGTTGTGTTTTGCAACTGCATTTTACAATTTCTTAATTGTTAAAAAATCTACATTGCCGTTAGGAATTATTATAAGCATTGTGGAATATTACTATTAAGTGATATCTTTTAGATTACGAAAAATTCCTCTACCCTGATATATTTAGTAGCTGATTGCTAGTAACTGTTAGTCCCCAAAAATCTTAAACCAGAATGGTTAGATAAAAGTGGTCTTGATATATAAAGCGGTCTTGATATATGCGGTCTTGATATATGACCTTTAAGTAACTTGAAGTATTTCTTACTTAAAATTGAGTAAAAATAGATTGATGGGATAAAACAAAGCCTGCAAGTTTAGTTCGGTTAAATTTTTCTATTTTTACTATTAAACTTTTCTATTTTTGTGCAGCAAAACAGTTTTTTTAAACTCCAACTCCATTAAGTGGTAGAAGGTTGGAATAGAATAAAATGAGATTTATAAAGAATTTCAAACTGGGATTTATAGGAATAGGCGCATTGCGGTGATTTTTTATTATTTTTATTCATTTATTTTCTTTAGTAAAATTTTAAATTTACATGTTTAAATGAAACTTAACTTCAAAACTGAAGGGGAATAATACCCAATTAAAGGTGTCTTCCTTATTCCCTATAAATCCAAAAATAAATAAAAAGAAACTTTTAAGAACAACATTCTGCACAACTTTTGTTAAAGCACTTTGTAGCTACGTTAAGAGCAGAAAGATTTTTTTTGTTTAGTCTTTAATTTATTTATATATGCGCAGTATATGGTGTACAATCATCAACAAAGAGCTTGAGTTTGAGCATGCGGTTTTGTAATAAATTTTTTTTTTCTTTTACGCTCGAAAACGTGAATAAAACAGCTACAATAAAACTTTTGATAGGAGAACCTTTTTGAATATTTATAAATAAAAAAAGGTTGCAGAGATACTACCTTAAATGACCCTAATGACTTATTAAAGATTTTTTAAAGAAATGAAAATGAGAAAAAATTATTTAAAAAGTAAAAGTTGTTGCATTGTATTTTTATTTATTTAAAATTAGTTTTTAATTAAAAATATTATGCGAAAAAAAAAATAATGATAATAATAAAAAAATTCTAAAGTAGACCTCTGTTAAAACTTATTTCCAAAATAAATTTTTAACTTTATGCTAGATTAATTATCAAAAAGTCCAAAACCAAGAACATAAATACGAAATGAATTTGAAAATGAATACTTTTTAATACATGAGGTAGAACAGAAAAAACATGAAACAACATAGAGCGTGCATGTATTTTAAAGAACTCAAGTTATTAAAAAATAGCAATGAAACACGTGTCACACCTCTAAAAAAAAAGAGTACATTTTTTTATAGAGATGCCATGAGTCGTGATTGTGCTGAATACCGAATACCAAATATTTGGCTAGGCTCTCGGCCGACGCGCCAAAATTTTGATAAGGCTTAGTGTATTACGCATTTGGTTAGCATCAGCAAACCCAGCTAGCACACATACATTGGTTCAACGTAATGAAAATCATTGAGAACGTTGGCTGTTTTTCCTTATATAAACCTAACGTTGATCCAATGCCATGTATTTAGCAACGATATCAATAATACAGTTAATACACACGCAACTAAAACACAGCTTGCACAGTTGGGCTTGTCATTTTTTTACTTTTTACAGTAAATGCTTAGGTTATATGAATTTTAAATGTTTTGACCCTTATATAAAAAGTAATACAAAAAAATAAATGAAAAGTTTTTATTTTAACGTCAAAAACCAAGGTTTTAAATAAAAAACTGCGGTAAACGCAGTTTACAGCAACTTTTTACCAATTAATTCGATCGACTAAAAAACATCTTCAATCAAATCCTTAACCCTAAATACCCCTAATAAGACCCCTAGAAAGTAATTTTTATCTAAAATACTTATAATATTAAAAGTTTTCAAAGATTTTTTTTTCGTTTTTTTATATATATATTTTTCTTTTATATTTGCTTTAATATTGCTTAAAAATATTAAATGACAAAACAGTTTCAAAAGGTTCCTCAACCACCACCCCAAATAAGTTTATAAACCATCCCGCCTTTCTTGTCTGTAAACTATGCTAAAAGGTCTTCTAACCTCGTTCACAATTCTTTCTATGAATTGTCCGTGGAAAGGAAATTTTGAAACCTCCAATGGGATTTCTATGTAATAAATTAGCTCTTCTTTGTAAATTTTGCATGTGAGCATAGGTTTGTAAATATATCATTAATTGTAAATATAAGATTAGCCAGCGTACGTGATTGTGAGGACTAACCTGACTAGTTTATTTTTAATAGCTTTTGTTATTCTGTGCTAACTTTGATCGATAGATAAACTTTTTAAAAGATCTTAGTCAATATTTTATAAATTGAGCTAAATTAGTGAAAACTTTGAGGTCATTGGCATTAGGGACAGGTTATCATTATTGCCAGAAAACTTGTGGTTTTAAATTGTTTTTTTATCAATAACTGGCCTTTGTGTGCAAGGAATAAACTAACCAAATAAAATTGGTTTAAAGTTTATTTTTTATTTTTTTAATGATACCTTTTTTTCACCCTAAAAATAATTTTTGAAATTATTGCATGGCATTTATCATCAAATATATACCTATACTTATTCATAATCAATTACCTGTATTAAGTTTGGTAGAATCACATCCAACGGCAACTAAAGTCGTTTATATATATATATATATATATATATATATATATATATATATATATATATATATATATATATATATATATATATATATATATATATATATATATATATATATATATATAATATACATGTTTATTTTACAACTACAAAGTGTTTACAGGTAACCAATCACAGATTGGCGGTAAAGATATACAAATATAAATATCATTATCATAAAGTTCAAAATATACGTAGTAAATAAATTCTATATTCTATTTGTATAAATGTTCTGTTATTTGCTTTACTCGGGTAATAAACACAGATTTGGTTTTCTTGTCATTTAAAAAATGATACAGATATAAACCACCTGTCTTTTCACTTACCGAACAACGGTTTTTTCATATAAGTCTGCGGTGAAATTTTCCATCTTCTCCGATCAAAGAAAGTAATCTTCCATCAAAGAAAATATTCTCCCATCAAAGAAAAATTTGTCCCATTAAATATTATACATCTTCATCTCAGTATTCTCAACATTACCAATTGGTACTTTGGTTTTGTTTTCTCGAGAATGATAAGATAATCTGTCTGTGACTTCTTTTTTCCAATTTCTTTATTTTTATTATTTTTATCTTGTCAGTTGGCTTCTTTAAAATTTTGAGCACCTATATAATTACAACTTGTCTCTTCACAAGAAACAATATCACACTTGCATTTTGCACTATCAAATAGCTAGTCTAGGGTTGAGTTAAACTTAGAAGTGACTTAGGGTTACACATAAAGTTAAAAATATCGGTAGCTTTTTTTCATATTTTAGTTACAGTATCATCCACAATTATTTTTGTCGCGTCCATAATTATTCTCGTTGCGTACATAATAATTTTTGTCGCGTCTATAATTAAATTTGTCGCGTCTATAATTATTTTTTTCGCGTCCACAATTATTTTCATAATTAAAAGTACTTTAGCCGTTAAAGGCCAATAATTCGAAAGTCAAACCTAAAAACAAAAAAAAACAAAAAAAAAAAAAACTGCAACCGAAAATATTTCTGCAATCAAAAGAATGACGAATAGCAACGAATTAAGTCGATCTATCACAAATGCAACAGGTCTTTCAATCAGGACAATTTAAAACTGGGTTTTTTAACAAGACTTTAACAAGATAGAAATACAAAGCCTTAAAAACATGGCAGAGGGGCACAAAATAATATTGAAAGAAAAAGAGAGATTGAATTATAAATGCAACAATCGAAATTGCTGAATTAATGCGCCAAGAACATAAACGCTCAACAACTGCAATTAAATAAAAATCATAACAAATGGGATTTCTCCATAAAAGGCTTAAATCGGTCGTTGTTGAAAGATGGTCTAAAACTTAATTGAATAACGAGTATCACGAGAATGAATTTTACTAGATGGCACAGAAGCACTGTGTCTAAGAGACACAGCTCATTAGAGCAGTGCCCATTATAGTAGTTCCAGAAAAGAGAAGCAACATTATAACGATATGATAATGGCTGGAGGTTGGCTGCAAGAGCAGGTCCAACTATGTTTACAATGCATTTTTGCACCTTGTTTAAAAGAGAAAGGGCATCATTTGAAGATCAGGTAATATCAACAATGGTTCAGGTTTGAAATCGCGTTTTTTTTTCTAGAAAGTTCTGCTCAGGTTTATATTTATGAAACAATATTTTTATTCAAATTACAATATTAAGTGTAAAAATTTTAAACTATTTTTATTATTGATTATTATATATCATTGGAAAGAGGCTAAAATCGGCAGTGAAAATTTAAGTGACAAAAATTGATTACAATGATTGCATAATAAAACTGCAACCAATTTTAAAATGTCATATTCGGCTAACGGTAGTTTTGTTACAGAACCTTTTGTTTTAAAAACTTTTTGTTTATTTACAATAAACATAATACAAAATAATACGAACTTTTTTGTATTTACAATATTATAACTTAGGTACATATTCTGCTACAAAAAATTAGGTGTCTGCTACATAATTTTTTTCAATAAAATTTAGCAAGTAGAGAATAAGTTTTTAAACTTTTTCAATAGCTTCAAAAATGCTCTCAACATTTCTTCAATATAAATTTGGTCTGATCAACAACAAAGTTTTTAAGAAAAGTTATTTCAATAAAAGCGGTTGTAACAACAACAACAAAAAAAATACAATAAATATAAAAAAAAATGAAGTTTAAGTTTTCTACTTTTTAAAAAATGTCTTTGTTAATAAAAAATTTTAAAAAATGGCGCAACAAAATATATCCATACAAATCAAACGCTAAACACGCTTTGGAAGATTTTGATTACATAATTGGTGCCGTAACTCATTGGATACGCACGTACCTATATTAAGTGTAATATTACAATTCCCTCACAGAGGAAGCTAAATTCTTAGTAATGATGATTAGTATTATTAATGATATTTTAGCAAGTTTTACCGCTTTAAGTATTATTCTTTTCACATGCGTGAGAGTGTGTTAAATTTAAATTCAACGTAATAAATTTATGTGATTGAATTATGTTATGATATTTCTTTTTATTTACTGTAAAACATTTAAAAAATAAAGTATTTTATTACGAAAATAATTATTACAATTGTGGATGATACTGTGTTAAATTTATATCGACATTGCCAGTCACGATGGAAATTTCAAGACTTAAAAAAAAAACTTTTTTGCTATGTTTAAGTTTTGCATCTTTAGGATGTGTAAATTCTTCTGAGAATTTTTGTTGTATTTTTGGTGAATTTGTAGTAAAAAAAAAACAATGAAATATTACTGATTTAGTTGAAAAAGTGTATTTTTTGTATTTTGGTGTACAGATAGAGGACCAGGACAAATCTTGGGCCACTCATGGAGTTTTTTTTAGAGTGTGTTGAAGGACTTTCTTTTGATCACAAGGTTGTGGTCAAAAGAAAAAGTTAAATTTTGGTGTTCCCATAATCTGGAAAGAGCCTCGAAACCAGAGCAATGGCTGCTACTTTTGTTCGTGCAATGTGCAAGGGAATGGTACCAAAAACAAAAAACAAATTCGTTACCTAAACATGGATTCGGCTCTCCACCCAGTGCCTCATGGACCTGGCATTCCTATACCACACGCACCCCAAAGCCTAGACGATTTGCATTCATCAAAAAGTGAATCAGAAGAAAGTTCTAGTGACGAGTTTCAAGTAGGCGACCAGTGGACCTCAACAATTTTATCAAGTTGAATTAAACGACCTTATTAGAGATTTGGGGCTCCCGAAACAATCTACTGAGTTACTAGGATCCAGACTGCAAAAGAAAAATTTATCGACACCTGAAACTTCTTTTGTTTGTTCCATTATTAATAGTTTAATATACACGTTCAAAGTTCAATATATAGCTGAAAAATGGAGACTATTTATTTATTTCTCAAAAAGAAGTACAAAAGCTGTTTTACTTCACAGTGGAAATAAGTACGCATCAATACCCATCAATACAATTTGTGCATTTGAAGGAAACTTATGGTAACTTGGCATTAATCTTGGATAAGTTAAAGTACAAGGAATTTGAGGGAACAGTTTGTGGGGATCTTAAAGTAATTTCTATGATACTTGGACAGCAGATGGTTACTCAAAATTTCCCTGTTTTCTTTGTGAATGGAATAGTGGTGCTAAAGCTAAACACTGGAACCAGAAAGTGTGGCCAAAAAGAACATTAAAGGTCGAAGAGAAAAATGTTCACTTTAAATCTTTGGTTGATACTAAAAAGATCCTTCTACCACAGCACCATATCAAACTTGGCACAATAAAGCAGTTTTTGAAGGCATTACCAAAAGATGGATAAACATTTAAATATCTTTCGAGCAAATTTCCTCGTCTGTCTGAAGCAAAGCTGAAGAAGGGAGTTTTTGTTGGTCCTGACATTCCTAAGCTGATGAAAGATAACAATTTCAAAAATGAGATAAATGGTGTTGAAAGATCAATATGGAATTCTTTTAAATATGTAGTTACAACGTTTCTAGGGAATCAGAATGACCCGGACTTTGAAAATATTGTAAAAAATATGTTGTGCAATTTTAAAAATCTGGGAAACTCAATAAGTTTTAAACTTCACTTTTTGAACTCCCATTTGAATTACTTCCCGGAAAATCTTGGTGCAGTTAGTAAAGAGAAAAATGAGAGATTTCATCAAAATATCAAGGAAATAGAGAGAAGGTATCAAGGTCAATGGAATACAAGTATTATGGGTGACTACTGCTGGATGCTCCATAGGAAAAATATAATGTCCAACAAAATAAAAAATCACAAAACGAAGCTTCGAAACTAAAAAAACCCAGATTTTATAAACATTTATAATTGTAAATAATGTAAATAAAATATTTTATGACTTAAAATTAATAAAATGTGTATAATTTTACGACTTTTTTTTCTTTTGAACATTCCCTACAGAAGTAGTGTAAGGTGGGTTTTGCCGACATTTTAATTTCCACCTTGCGTAAAATCCTTACTTGATAGATCAAAATGGATGGCATTCTTGCATTCAGCATACTGAAATACATATAATTCACCCAATATTATTAAAAAAATTAAAAATTTCAATTTAGAGATCTGTGTATTTATTCTTGAATTTGACATAATTCACAAACATATCGCGATGTCATTTTAGCCTTCCATAACCTTCAAAGTTATCTTTGTAAAAAGCTTCAACAAATCCTACATCCAAGTACTGAACGATATTAAATTTTTGGACACTTGCTAAATGTTCAGTGTTCTCTGTTGGTTTGAATCGGGTCACAAATTCCGTTATAACATAATCCAGAGATGCACAATAAAGCTGGCGGTAGCAAAGTATGGAACATCACTTCTAGTAAATCGTGATGCGCTTTACGTTTCCGTGGTATTTCTGGTTTGTCAAGTACACTACATTCTGCTGCTACAATGAGAACATCCAAAAAATTTTTGAAGTATATATCACTTTGGGCTTCATTTAACCCTATTAATACTGGGTCAGCTTTATACTGGGTCGCGGTCTTGGAGCGCAAAGCCTATTCTTGTGAACGTCAGAGCAATTGAACTTAACATTTTGAAAACTTTTAAAGTAATCTAAATTAAATCATATTTAGCTATTTATGTTAAACATTAATGATTTATTCACGGCTAGAAAGTAACAGATAGAAGAGTTTTCTAGAAGTTTTGAACAATTTGACAAAAAATTAGCAGGTAACCTCTAGACCACTAAAACTGTTAAAAATAAAACTTATGCTCATATTATATACAAATATTGTTCTCATAAGCTAAATAAACTAAAGAATACAAAAAACCTTTAAATGATTTGCTAAGATTGTTGTAAAATATATGCTCATATTCTGAAAAATTCCATCAAAAAATAGAATAAAAGTATAACAATCAAATATAAGAATATGCAAAATAAGAAAAAACTAAAGTTTATATTATTCAGATTACTTTGCAATCAAGACGTCTTTAAACAGTATGTCCAGAACAAACTGAGTTGCCACAGGCTTAGCACAAGGATCTGATACTGGTAAGTTTATTTTGGTTGTTATCTGAGCCACGTATATTATCTACGCAATTTTTACAGCGTTTTTGAGTTTCAACAAGAACCTGGACCAATACAATGCTTTCTTTTATCTGTTTTATCAGTAACATTTTCTTTAAGCATTTTAAGAACTAGAGATATTTTAGATGTTATTATTGGCGGTAATCGTGCAGTGTTGCGTTGTAGAATAATAGGCTTCACCAGTTCAAAAACAATATCCATACCAAATTCAAAAGAATCAGTTTTCAAAGTTTGTTATAGATTTTATAGTTACCAATTTTTCAGGGATAGGTATTATTGCATAGTTAGCTTCATCTAGTACACTATCTATTTAATAAATCTTTTTTTGGTAGGTCGGGAATCGCTTAAGATTTTTATTTGGTCTCTCGCTCATAACATCCTGATTGTCTTCGATGTCGCTGTCAATGTTAGACTCACCTTCAAAATCTAGTTTAGAGGCAAATTTTCAAAACTAAAAGGCTTTTTCACATAAATTCAAGATTTATTTAAGATTTGTATACCTAATTCTACATCCGATTTAACCAAATCGTTGCTTTCATCATCAAAATTCTCAACGAAATTGAGACCATTTGAAATAGTACACTGTAAAATAAATCGGTGCGGCAAAAAACCAAAATCGGTTTTTCAGGCTGAAGCCAGATTGAAACCTTTTTCGGATTTTTGAAAAACCGAAAAAAATTTTTTTTTTTTAAAAATCCCTTATATTGCGTATTTCAAAAAACTCAAATCGGTTTTTTGAAAAACCAAAATTTTAAATTTTGCAGTGGAAAAAGCACTAGAGTGATTTTAGAGAACCGTGCCGTCACCCTCCACCTTTTTTTCTTTAGAAATTGGCTATTTTTTAGAAATCGAGGAATTTTCTAAAAAATCAAGTAGTGCACTACCCGCCCCCCTGGATTCAAACGAATAATTAACTAATTAGCGGTAACCACAAGTTTTGCTAAGTGATTTTTTACTAATTTGTAATTGCTCTGTTCTTTTAAGAACATTGAGCAGTCTTTTTGTAGAATACATTTTAAATTCTTTAAATATATATATATATATATATATATATATATATATATATATATATATATATATATATATATATATATATATATATATATATATATATAATATATATATATATATATATATATATATATATATATATATATATATATATATATATATATATATATATATATATATATATATATATATATATATATATATATATATATATAAATAAATATGGATTTTCTTATAACGCATATTACTTACTCTCGTCTGATTCTTCATTGATATCAATTAAAAGAGACCTGCATTTAGTTTTCAGACTCATTTTTAATTCCACTAAAGTTTGGAAGCCTTCACACATTTTGTTTAAAATTCGTAACAAATTTCTATCAATATCTGTATTAGTCAAAGCATTTGAAGTTTCTAGCAACTAAATTTAAATGTAGACAAATTAGATTTATAAAAAACAATTTGCTTGTTTGTTTGCATAACAATATTATTAGCTTACAACTTTCTCAAACTTGAGACAGGGAAATTTATCTAAGACATCCTTCACAGTGTTGTTTTGGCAATGTTTCTTGAGAGTGCCAATGATCAAACGGATTTGACTTTTCAGGAAAAGGACATCAGGACGCAGCTTATTGCACTCTTCAGATAGTAATGCCAAAAGATTATCAGTGACATCGTGTTCTTCCTGTAAACAATAAAATTTTTCTAAAATAATTATCTGAAACATGCAACTTGTTAAATTTATTAATGCACCTAACATTGTATTTAAAATGATTTTAGAAACTTATTTTATATAAACTATTTTTATAATAGTTTATAATTATTTCATGGACATGCATGCAAATTAAAAAATTGAATTATTAATGAGGGATTTTAATTATTAATGAGAGAAAAAGTTCAGAAAAAAGAGAGTAATATGAGTACACTATAAATTTTTTTTTTCTAAAATTAATGAAACAAATTTCTACAGTCAACAGTCCTTTTTTTCAAATACCTTTCTTTCACTCTATGACAAATGTGAATATATATAAAAGTATGAATTAATTGTTAGTGTAATCTACTTTATTCAATTTTTTAAATAAAAAAATTTATACTTGCACAATCGAGTGGCAGAGCCTCTTAGCAGGCAATATCTGAGTCATTGACTCATTTAGAATAATTGATTTTCTTTTACGCCCTTCATTGGCACGCCCATACTTTTTTTTATATTCTATGACTGTGACATCATTAACGAGAGGTCGTCTAACTCGTTTAAGTTTTTCTTTAAAAGCATGAACCAGAAACTCCTACAAAAAAATTAAGCTCTACATCTTAAGCTCTCTCACTCTCTCTCTCTCACTCTCCCTCTCTCTCTCTCTCACTCTCTCTCTCTCTATATACATATATGTATATATATATATATATATATATATATATATATATATATATATATAAATATATATATATATATATATATATATATATATATATATATATATATATATATATATATATATGTATATATATTTATATATATGTATATATATATATATATTTATATATATATATATATATATATATATATATATATATATATATATACATATATATATATATATATTATATATATATATATATAACAGGATCATTACAAAAAAGTGCTTTCAACCTTCCCTGTCTTTGTTCAAGGCTTGACCAGGAACCCTGATTTTGCCCTAACCGATTCCTTATTAGGATTTGCCCTAAACAAACACTTATGTTTTAAATTGATTAATATAAACTAAACTTTATCAAAAAATAATAAAAAGATAAGCTATTATAATTGTATATTGATAAAAAAAAAAAATAGTAGAAAATCGTAGTGAAACAAATCAGCTAATGTTAGCAAGTCCAGAGATCGGCGGTAGCGGATATTGGCGGCTGAGAGGTATAGATACAGTTAATAATATTAATTTCTTACTTACTAACAAAGCTCGGTTCTTAGAAGAATTAGAATTCTAAAAAAGGGTATTAGAATTTTAATATAAATAATCAGACGCATTTATGTTATTTAAAAAAAAAAATGAGATTTCATCGAGTACTAACTTAAGTTTTCTTCACCGTTAAATTTTTTTAATTTGAATTTTAAAACAGTAAATTAGTCAATTAAATTTTAAAATAGTAATTTAGTAAAAACATAAATGACATAAACAAAAATAAATAATCTAAATTAGCATAAACTTTCTTAAAAATACAATACGACTTACTTGTAATTAAAATAAACTCATTATGTGCTTTTAAAAATATTAACGGACGGTTTAGATTTAATTCAAATCAAAACAATCAATTAAAAATTCGGTGACAAATTCATTTCATTAACTAACATCTTTAGTAAATTATAAATTTACTATTTATAAATTATATATGAACAGATTAATTTATAAAAAGAATAAATAGATCTATAAAGATTATCGAAATTTATAAAGTTTTTAATAAGAAACAACAGGGTGCTTATAGATTTCGTAGCTCGAAACTTCGTACTTTCTTAACTTTCGTAGCTGAGCAAATTATTTTGTAATTTTGGTATCCACAAACTTTTCGCAGCATTTGAAGAAAGTTAAAGTTGCGCATAACTTACGTAAAAATTGATGCAGTGATTTTATAACTATTTGTAAAATAAATGTTTAGTATTACTATTCTATATTTGTATCGATACGTATTATATATATATATATATATATATATATATATATATATATATATATATATATATATATATATATATATATACACATACATATATATATATATATATATATATATATATATATATATATATATATATATATATATATACATATATATATATATATATGTATATATATATATATATATATATATATATATATATATATATATATATATATATATATATATATATATATATATATATATACAGTGGGCAAAATAATTGTCCGTACATTAATGAAAAATAAGATCTTTTGAAAAAAGCTCTAAAACTTTAAACGATAAAAAAAAAAAAATTAAACCAATAGATAGCGCACAAGAAAACAAATAAAAACAATACACCATCTTTAATTTTCTCCCGACAATTTAAATTATAATTAACTTATTTAAAAGTTTTAAAATTTTTAAAACCAAAAAATTGTCCGTACACTTGATTTAAAAGGTAAAATTTTGTTTATAAATGATTTTTATATTACCATCTTGTACTTTTAGGTTAAATAATACTATAATAAATAAAAACAAACTTTTTCTTAACTACGTGGCTATGATGGAAGGAAAAAGAAAAGAATATTGTATTGAATATTGAGTAAACGAGTAATTTTTAATAGGGAAAATGGATTATCAATTAGAAAAGTTGCAAAAATGTTTAAAATACCACCAAGTTCTGTTCAATTTATATGGGAAAAGTATTTAAAAACAAAATCAGTGGCAAATAATGGTGTACGAGGCAGAAAAAGATCAACAACGCCAAGAGTAAACAGGTGCATAGTTGGGAAAATCGAGTAGAGTAGAAGAAAAAATGCTGTAGAAGTATCAAAAGAGCTGGAAAATGAATTAAATATTAAATTATCGCCACAAACAATTAGGAACAGACTGCATGAAGCCAATATTTATGCACGTACGCCTCGGAGAAAACCATTCATTAGCATAGTGAACAAGAGAAAACGGTTGCAGTGGGCAAATGAACATGTTATGAAGGATGATACATTCTGGAATATGATTATTTGGTCAGACGAGAGTAAATTTAATTTATATGGACCTGATGGTGGTGTAAAAGTTTATAGAAGAGTCGGAGAAGAATATAATGTGAAGTGTTTGAAGGCAACATTTAAATTTGGTGGTGAAAATGTTTTGGTTTGGGGCTGCATTAGTGCGTCCGGTGTTGGCAAAATTGAATTTATTGATGAGAAAATGGATCAACACTTATATAGATCCATATTATAACGGAATTTGGTGGCTTCGGCAGGAAAATTAGGACTTGGAACGGAATTTATATTCCAACATGACAACGATCTAAAGCACAAAGCTGGATCTGTAACCAGATATCTTGCTGCAAATAGCATTAACGTGTTGGATTGGGTTGCACAATCGATCGATTAGAACCCTATAAAACATTTATGGTCGGTGGTGGAAAAAAGAATGAAAGATCAAGCTCCAAAGAATAAAAACGAGCTCAAAGAATTGGTTTTAGATGTTTGGTCATCAATTAATCAAGAAATTACGTCTAGACTCGTCTCATCAATAAAAAATCGTTGTAGAGCAGTTATTGAAGCTGATGGTGGTCCAACAAGATATTAATTTAATTTTAACTAATTTTAATTTAAAAATTAACATAGTGTACGGACAATTTTTTTGTTTAAACTTTCAACTCTTTTCAAATAAACTTATATAACTTTTCATATATTAATATATTTTTAACTATACACATAAAATTACTTTAATATTACAATATTTCTTTAAAAACTCTTAGTTACAACTATCTAATATATATATATATATATATATATATATATATATATATATATATATATATATATATATATATATATATATATATATATATATATATATATCGTTATAATTAATTTTAGAAAAGAAAACATATAAAGTGAATAAAACAAAATAACTATGACGGAAGAATTAAAGTATATACCATATAAGGAGCTTAATATGTCACACAATGAATCATTAAATATTGAAATGGAGATTGAGGATGTAATGAATCATATCGGAGAGTTTGGAAGAAGTCAATTTCTTTTTTTATTTTTGTTGTGTCTGATAATGGTTCCTTCTGCTTATCAAACATATGTCATAACATTTGTTGCAATAAATCCGTCATGGACATGCAACAATGTAAGCTATGAGTGCAACAAGTCGGGAATATTTGATTTAAGTCACGAGTTTTATAACAAAAGGTGCTCCATGAAAAGAGATTCTTGGAATTATGTAAAAGAAAAAAAGTTTTCCATAGTCACCGAGGTTTAAATATTTGTTTATATGTTCTTAATAACTAACCTATTTTTATTAATTTTCTTTACAACGACAGAGCTTCTACATATATTTTTGCGTGTGAACTTACCTCTTACCTCGCGGTCATACAATGAGACAGCTACTACTATTTTTGTGTGTGAACTACTTTATTTTCAAAACTTTGGTGTTTACATATCAAGAAATCTCAATTTTTTCAAAATATTACTTTGATTCCAGAAGCAATTATCATATTCTTTGTCCGTTGAGAAGCCAGTTTGTCATTGCATTTTTTTATTAGAAACTTTTTTTTAAATTGACAATTTTTAGGTCTAACTAATCTAACAGCTCACATTCTGACAAATAAGCTTTTTTGATCTTCTTATCAAAAAATACGATCAATCAAAACCACTTGGAACTTGTAGCAGCATATGAATAACTACTTCAATAAATAATAACATTCTTTGGGATTTTTACATTTTAGATCTTTATGTATTATTTTTATAGTGATCTCACACTGTAAAGAATAACTCATATTTAGGTTTGCTAAAAATGCGTTTTTTTAATAAGCATGTCATTATCTCCTGGCTGTCATTTCCAGCATAATATACATCTTAAGCTCATATGAAGTAAAAATATATATCTACGCCAGCTTCTTTTATGAAATTTTGTACTCTCTTTTATTACTTTGTATTCTAATTTATAATTACAACTTGTGGTTTATCTAAACTTTTTTGCTTTACTGCCTCGGCTCACGTGTAAAAGTTTGCACACTTAGTTGCATAAAAACTTTAGCGTTTGTGAGTTTGTTAAAATACCTTTACTATTCTCTTCTATCCAGATAGCAAATTTTATCTAAAGAATTTCAACATCTTTTAGAGCCTTAATGAGAAAAATAGAACTTAGTAATTAACGCGAAGAAAAAAATTAAATATACACTTAGTAGCAGATCATATAGCAACTCCAAACATATTATAACATGTTTCCTGTGATGTGACACATCTTCTAAAAAATATTCTTATTTATAAATGAGAACTTTTTTCTACAGTGTATGTGTCAATGGGAACTTAATGAAGTACAACACAGATAATTATCTTTCTACTATTGTCTAACCCCCTAGATTTTTTACCACATCCAAGCCTAGGCTGCAAGAGAAACACACCAACAACGTCTTACTAAGTTGTCTAAAATGTTGTAAAACTTTGTTACATTATGTAATACATAACCTGTATTATAGTGGGATTTAGTATGTGATCAATTAGCAGCTACTTACATGGTGTTTACTTTTATTCAAATTGGTGACATCATTGGTTCTATTATTTTTGGTTTTGCATCAGACAAGTAAGTAAATTTTTAGCAAAAACTGTAGGTAAAATGTACAATCAAAATATATATTTCAAAAAAAATTAATAACTTAATGCACTAAATTTTCAGCACACATCAGAGAATGCGGAAGTCTGGGACAATAAAAACTTTAAAACTTGTGCTTTTCCGGCAACCCCAAATTGGCTTGCCAGTAATTTCAAATTCTAATTAATAACCTTTGAAAGTTAAGGTCATTTTTTAAGCTATTTACCCCGTTAGAGTAGGCGGTGGTGGATTTGGGGGGGGGGGGGGTATAACAGAGATACAAGTTTTAGAGTTTTTGTTGTCCCCAGGCTCCATTCACTGCAATGTTTTCCAAAATATTCTCATTTTCTTTAAGTATAAACATACATAAGTATGAATTTTGCTTCAGTTCCGAGAGCTACTCATCTCAAGTACTATTAAAAATTTATAAAATAAAATCCAAATTAACAATTTAATTGTTAATTTGGATTTTATGTCATATTATAAGCCATTTCATATATATATATATATATATATATATATATATATATATATATATATATATATATATATATATATATATATATATATATATATGTATATATATATATATATATATATATATATATATATATATATATATATATATATATATATATATATATATATATATATATATGTATATATATATATATATATATATATATATATATATATATATATATATTATATATATATATATATGTATATATATATATATATACATCTGGTTAAAATAGTGCATTTATTATTATTATTTTTTCCAGTTGTAACTACATCTGAAAAAAACCATATATAAAACTACATCTGGTTAAAATAATACATTACTATTTGATAATTTTTTATAGTTGTTGTTAGACATAGCAATAACTGATGTTGTTATTTTGACCATTCTCAAAGTGCTCAGAATAGGCAAAATAACCGCGCAATCTGATTTGTTGATTTGAAATCAGAGGCGTGTTAAAACTAGGGATCGCCGGTAACTTACTTTACGGTATACTTTACCTTATACTTGGTATACTAAAAGTTAGTATACAGATTAGCATACTTATTTACCTTTTTTTGAACTGATTTGATAATTTAATAATTTATTATAAATTATCATTATATTATTATAATGAATTAAATTACTATACCATTATTTAACATCAATGAAATTTCTGTAAACAGTAAACAGTTAAAATTTTTTTACAATCTTGTATAATGGTTTTACCAAAATTTCGCAAAAATTGTTTACGATACACTTCATAGTATACTTTACTGTATATATACTATATGGTAAACTGTATACTAATTTTTTAGTATACTGTATACTAGCAATCCACAGTGGGCCAGTAGGTGGACAAAATAGGAAAAATTTTAGTTATCTAATCTTGAAAACCTATTTAATTTTAGTATCTACATATAAATCGCTAACTTGAAAAAGGGGACATGTTATGCAGGACATGTCCCCTTTTTCAAATTAACGATTCATATATAAAGAAAAACTTATTGATAAGTAATTTATACTGAATCCCTTAGTTACCAGGACTCTGAGCATTTGAATATTGAAATATTATTTTATAAAATATACATATATATATATATATATATATATATATATATATATATATATATATATATATATATATATATATATATATATATATATATACATATATATATATTTAAATAAGAAATTTCGGTGACATCAACGTTGTGTGATATTTCAATTACATCTACGTTTTTAAAACAAAAAATTGGTACATGTTATTTTAGAGTTCTTAGAGATAAAAAAAAAAAAAAAAAAACATTGTGTGAAATAAATTTGTCAAAGCATGTTATGTCGCAAATTAAATAAAAAATCTTTAAGGAATTTATTTTTTGCCGCACTATAACTAATAATTGTCACAATTTGCAATGTGCGGTTTTATATTTATTTGAGCTATATGATGTTTCAACCAAGTTTCCATTGATTGCTCGTCCCCTTAGATCCCCGTTCAGATTTTATATATATATATTTTTTTATATAAGTTCAAATATTTTTCAAATACAAGTTTTTTTTTTTATATAAGTTCAAATATATATGAGCAGCCACGGCTGCTCATATAAATTTGAACTTGGCTGCTTTATTACTTAATTTTTGCGTAGCAACAATCTATTTTTACATTAAAGTTGTTTTAACAGTATTTTATTTGCGCTAAGTACACAATATTGGGCGTATGTATTAAAATGAGATCCACAATTTTTATAAGGTTAATATTTTTTGGTTGCTATGGATACCTTATTTTGCATAGCATAGCAATGACATATTTTTGGTAGTAGGTAGAAATTTAATTACTAGCACTAACAGTAATTTTTAACTTTAATTACTAACACTTGTAATTACTTAATTACTAACAAAAATTGGTAGTCCAGACGGCAAATGTATTAAAATACTAAACTTTTCAAAAGAAAATATTTGTTATAAGAATTGAGGAGCCCATCCACAAAACGCGCTAAGTCACAAAAATAAAAGTTTTTAGCTAATTCTATTTTCACGTTCTATATACTTAAATCTATCATCTATTTAAATATTGCACCAATGAAAAAATTTTTGGTCCTAAAAATGAACAAAGAAAATATCAATTTCTGTTGAGGCGCAACTAAAAGTAGTTTAGTTTTTTTTTGCTTTCTCAAAATCAGTTTACTCGGACTTAGCGCGTTTTGCAAATGGGCTCCCCAATTATTTAGATATGGTTTTATTAAACTTAGGCATTCATAATTTTATTCAAAACAACAACCTTAGTTAAGCCTTAAACCTTTTCAAAAAAAAAATATTACTGAAGATGTATTAAAATTTATTCAGCCAAAAATTTAAAGACGATTTTAGGCATGCATTTCAACGATTTGTTTACTTGTATACAAAAAAAGTGGAAATGTGCAAACTATACTGTCAAAAATTTTGAGATGAAGTTTGTGAATTGGCTTAATGAATATTTAATTGTTAGAAAAAAAAACAATGAACCAACTGCAAAACGTGGAAGAAAACCAATTACATTTGATGATTAATCTAATAAAACTAAAAATCTGGCTTACTTGAATCTCATTCATCCAATGAATCATTTTTTTCTGTTAGTAAAAAAGAGATGAATCTATTATTATTACTGCCAAGAACGTTTTAAATATTTCAAATACAGATAAAACAAGTAAATATTCAGCAAACAAGGCACTAGCTTTAATAATTAATGCCAGTCTGACTAAAGCTTCCTATCAATTGATTAGAAGTGGAGCCTTGGAGAAAGAAATTAACATCTACCCAACTTAAAATGGCTTCAGGGATTCAAAATTGAAATGTTATCCTGCAAATATAACAGAGGAGGACTATTCAGCTTCAGTTCCTTTAAAAGATTTAATGACTTATACTTTGCAAAGAATCTGTGTAGTTCAGGTACCTGTGCTGAGGCACTTGATATTAAACGACAAAGTAATAAAAAAAGTGGCAAGCAACATCTAAAGAACATAAAGAAAATGCATCTTTAGCTAAACAAAAAATTTAGACTGATTTTATCAACCAAATGGGACTTGTTGTTGATTTCTCTATAAGTGGTGCTTCTGTAACAAGCAACAATGGCAATACTTCATGCATGCTTTTGCAGCATATAAATTATAAAAAACCTTAAATTCAGAGTTTACATTATCTTGGTAACACAATATTTAGGATATGAAATAGACTGCATAAAATTCAATGATTATTGTTTTGACACTGTTAGACTACATGTGTCCCTTTATCAATAGTATTACATGGCTCAATCTGTGCGCAAAGTGCACATACATAGACATGGCATAATTAAAATCCTTACATTACCCATCGAACTTATGTCAGAGGAAGCTCAAGAGGCTAGAAATAAAGACTTCAAATCTTATTGCAAAAATTTCAGCCAAAAAACATCCAGAAGAGCAATAAATACTGGTCTGATCAATAGACTCCTAGTTTCCAGAGATCCTGTTATTTTATCACTGCGTATATCAAAATCACATTTAACAAATCATAAAACATTTTCTTTAGATGTTTTACAATTACTTAAACAGTCTCGTAACTAAGCAATATAAGTATCCATAGCAGCTAAATAAAATAATTGTCACTTTTATAAAAAAAGTGATCTCATATTGGTACTCATGCCAATTTTAGTGAATATAGCACACCTAAAATATCTGCAAGGACCAAAAGTAGGTTGTTGCTTTGCAAAATAAAGGTATCCATAGCAACAAAATGAAAACAATATTACCTTCATAGAAAGCGCAGACATCATGTTAGAACTTAGTAAATATAGCCCTAATATTAAATTACTAGTAGTCATGAATTTTGTCAAGTAAAGGTGAATTTTGGCGCACTCATAGTGGTCTGAAAAACTTGATTTTAAGCAAAAATTTAAAAAAGATCTATAGTTTTTGTTATTTTTATAATTTCTAAACACAAAATTGTTTAGGCAATTCAAAAATATATAGGTTTTATATTTTTTCTTGAAAGGAAAGTTAATAACCATATCCGATTAAAAAGCGATGAATGATTTTCTTCAAAAATTCAACATTTTTTCATATGTGTATAAATTTAAAACTATATGCTCATTAGGGTGTACCAAAAAAAAATACCTCTCAATGTTTTTTTATTCTCTAAGGTCCAAACAGGCAAAAAAAAAGCAAAAAAACTATTTTTGCTCTTGTAAAAGTGATTGCTGTAAAATTTAATTTTCCAAAAAAAAGGCAATTTTTACGAAAAAACGATGTATTTTGTAACTCTCTAAAAAAATATATTTTAATTTTAAAAAAAGAAATGTTTATGAATTGCTTCTTTGTTAGTTCTTTCTTTAGCTTCTTTTTGTTGTCTCTGGCAACGAGCAAGAGGTTCTGTTTCATGCAATCCGACCTGTAGCCTCCAGCAAAATCCTGTTTTAGTCAAATATTTCTTTTAGCGCAGTCATTAACACAT
The DNA here is from genome assembly GCF_022113875.1 of Hydra vulgaris. NCBI lineage: Eukaryota > Metazoa > Cnidaria > Hydrozoa > Anthoathecata > Hydridae > Hydra > Hydra vulgaris. The sequence goes on along the minus strand of NC_061156.1, from coordinate 15,215,902 downwards.
TCAATCGATTTCAAAAATCTATATATTGATCAAATGTTTCACTGGCATCTCCTTTGAGCCACTTTTCCGCCTTTCCAAAAGGTATACCTGATACCATAAAGAAGATCCAATTCTGCGAACCTACCAGCTTAAATAGCTCAGTTGACTTGTTGATAACTGGTAGCATTGGTTTCCCCATATGAAACTGCTTGGGTATATCATACTTGACCAACTTTTCCAACATCATTTTCTTTACCTTCTTGTCAACATCATTGTCAGCTAGGACCAGTATAACTAAATGTTCTATTAAGTACCAAGCATGCCGCAGCATGCTGACAAGAAGAACCTGCCCAAGTTTTGGATAATAGCCCCTTATTTCAAACGATAACTTGAAGCCAGCTAGGTCATTTAAAGGTGACTTGTCAACCATATATGATTTTAAAAACCAGGGTCCATAGCATATAGAAACAAAGTTAAAAAAGTTAAAATTGTTCATATAAATATTAAAAGCCTCAGTTGCAGTTTTAAAAAATTGCTAAATTTATTAGATGAAATAAAAAACTTTTTTAATACAATTTGCTTAACCGAAACATGGTTAAACTCAAATGACATTAATAATACTAAACGTTTTTATATTCCTTGTTTTAAATTGATTTCGCTCAATACACAAGTTAATAAACGCGGTGGTGGAGTTTCTATATACATTAATGACAATATCACGCATCTAGTTAGGAATGATTGATTCGTTTCTGATGGCGATAAAGAAGTTTAATCTATTGAAATTATAAACAAAACATCTAAAAATATATTATTAAGCACCTGCTATCGACCACCTGACGGCGCGAGCGTGAACTTGAGCACTTTTTTTTGAGCAAAATATCTTTAAAAAAAGCTTAGAAGAAAACAAAAAAGGTTTTATTTTTGGAGATCATAATATGGATTGCTTTCTTTACATATAATAAGGATAATAAAGTTAAAAACTTCTACGACTCAATTTTTGAAGCTGGAGCAGTTCCTTTGATTAATCGCCCTACTAGGGTAATTAAAAACTCAACGTCTCTAATTGACAATATCATTACAACTGATATCTTTAACATTGACGTTCAAAAAGGCATTTTAAAATCTGACATTTTTTATCATTTCCCAGTCTTTCTGACTCTTAACTCAAACGCTTTGATTAATAATAATTCTAAAACAATATTTATTCGAGATTTTAATCTAACTAATATGAATCTTTTTAAAAATCTCTTTTGCACTGGGATCATATTAATTTCAAGGGGAATGCTGACACCATTTATGAGACCTTTTTTAAAACATTTTACTCCATATATGATGTTAACTTTTCTATTATTGAAAAAACAATTAAAATGAAAAATAATAATAACCCTTGGGTTACCAAGGATTTCAAAAAGTCATCTAAAACAAAACAAAAGTTGTATATAAAATATCTTAAAACGAAATTGTCTAAAAATGAAAAAATATACAAAGATTATAAATATTTGTTCGAAAAAAATCGTTAACGCTTAAAAAAAAAATATTACTCTAGAATATTAGACAAATTTAAAAATAATTCTAAGCGCACTTGACAAGTAATAAAAGAAATTTCTGGCAATCAAAAAACATGCTCAGGTTCCCTTCCCCAAATGATTATAGTTGATAACGAAAGTATTCATGAATCAAAAACTATATCTAACGAATATAATAAATACTTTATCAAAATCGACCCTAAATTAGCTAATAAAGTTCCCTTTACCCCAGTCGCCTTTAATGATTTCTTAGTACCAATGGATGATTGCAGCTGTTCCAAAGTAATATACTCAGAATTATCTTTTGAAGAATTCGAAATCGCCTTCAAATCACTAAAAAAAAAAAGCTATCGGAGCTGATGAAATTAATGGTGACATAATTATCGAGTGTTTTGATCATCTCAAAAATATTCTTTAAAAAGTTTATAAATCATCTGTCCACCAAGGAGTTTTTCCTGATCCTCTAATAATAATCAATTTGGTTTCAAAAAAAATAACTCTACCGAACATGCAATCATTCAATTTGTAAGAGAAATCTCAAATTTTTTTAAAAGATTCTAATTTACATTAGGTGTTCTTATTGACTTGTCGAAGGCTTTTTATACTGTCGGACATGAAGTCCTGCTTGACAAACTAAAATACTACGGATTAAACTATATAACTACAAAATGGCTTCGAAGTTACTTATCAAACCGCAAACAATTTGTTTTTATTAACAACTATAACCAAAGCCATCTACTAAATATTTTCTGTGGTGTTCCCCAAGATTCTATCTTAGGGCCACTTTTTTTCTTAATCTATATAAATGACTTAAATAAAGCCTCAAACTTAATGAGTATCATGTTTGCTGATGACACCAACTTATTCCTGACTAATAATGACATATCAAAACTCTTTTCTACAATAAATGAAGAACTCAAAAACATATCTACTTGGTTCAAATGTAACTAGTTAACTCTTAACATTATTAAAACCAAATAGATTCTTTTCCATTCACTTTCTAAAAAACGCTATTTGATTGCGGTTTTAAGTCGGATTCCAACCCTATACCGAGAAGATACCACTGAAGTACAATCCAATAGATCCTTTGGACTAATATTTATCATTATTTAAATATTAAATAGAAGTGATATTTCTAATCTAGTTGAATGCAGTTAAATTTAGTTTACTCAAATTTTGTACAAATAACGTTAGATTTTATAATAATTTTTTATTTACCTTGGCTTTTACTGTCGATCTAATCGACATTATCTTCATATGTAAAAACTGCAGCATCTGACTTGGATGCAGATGAGTTGATATCAGAATCATATGAAACCTCATTGGGAAGCCTTTTTCTTTTTATCTTTTTCCGCTGTTGTAATCTTCATATTCTTCATTCTCTACCAACGATCTTGTCTATTTTTAATAGATGCTTCAAATTCTTTGTCTGTTTTTACATTTTTTGGTTCTCTTTCTGGTCTAAAAAAACTATATGTCTTCCGCCTTGGTATCCTGGGTACAAAGGCGATCTAATTGGATTTTTTCATCAAACCTCGCTACAAATATGTCAAAGAGTTTGGTGCTCTCCTGAATTCTCTCTGGATCTTAGTAAATCTACCGATTCTGGAATCCCAGTTTAGTTCTGCTAAATGGATTAGCTTGCAATACTTAGTATGGAGTTTTAAAATCTTATAAATAATATTAATGTTTGTTGATTTACTTTTATTTATATTAAATTAAAAACTGCATTATTTCTTACCTGACAGTAGCTCCAGAAAGGATACACTCTCCGGAACCAGCTTTGCTCCACATATCCATTACAAGAACAGTAACACATCTGTGGTTGGGATTTCTACATAATCCACCCATGCAGATAAGATCTTTGCCTGGAAACGTTTGAGAGAAAGCTACAGTTGGCTGATTAGATTTAAATTTCAAAAACCTTAGAGATTTGATAAACTTTATGTATCTAAGAACATTTCCAATGCTAGAAAGCTGGTTTATAGGTAACTGGTTGATAGGATACTTGAAAAGAAACAGTAGCCTACTGGGATTAGTCTGTTTCTTCCTCTTTTCTTCTTTATTTGTATATTTTGTGCAAGAACGGCTATTACAAAATACTATGAAATCTTAAATTAAATAACATACATGAGTAAATTTAATTACTTTAAAATCTAAAAAACGTGTACTCAAAACCGAATAATTAAATTTATCTTTTTAATTGACCATCGGCTACTTGGCACGTTACGTTTTTTACTATTTTTTAACCTTACTCTAAATATCCATGTTTCTATATGTTACCCATTAGTACATGTACTAATGGAATTGTGCTCAAAAACATGTATATTTAGAGTAAGGTTAAACAATAGCAAAAAACGTAACATGCCAAGTAGCCAATGGTCAATTAAAAAGATAAATTTAATTACGTCAGGGTTGGATTATTGTTTTTTAACCATCTATAAGACTATCGTACCTTGGTTGTTTTTTCCTTTGTTGGTATTAGAGGATTTTTATTAAAAAAATGTGACATGTATTCCTGTATACATTAATTCTTAAAAGTATTTTTCACCTTTCTTACAAAAAAACACGTTTTCATAAGTATAGTTTAGAATCTGGTTATTCAATATTTTGAATAAGAATGCTTCAAAAATAGGCTTATAAAAACAAATGTATCAGACTAATAATAATATATTCAACCTAGGCATCGTTAATAACTTTATTAAAAATAAAATAAAAGATAAAAATAAATTTCTTTAGATATTAATTCAACATTGTTGTAAACTGTTGTAACTTATTTTCGAAAAAATTAATTTTTTCGAATTTTACAGCTATCACTTCCTGGCAACAAATTTTTTTTTCGTTTGATTTTTAGCCTCTGTGGACTTCAAAGAATAGGAAAACGTTGAGAGGTATCCTGGAGGGAGGGAGGGGGAGTTTGTTTTTAGTGCAACCTAATGGACATATGTATAGATTTTTTTTTAACAAATTTTATAGTATGGAGTTTAATTTGAAATAATAGTTTTTTATTATTGTATATTTGCATAAATTATTTATGTTTGAAACTAGCATAAAATAAAAGATTTTTCTTCAATTTCAACTTTTTCCTAAAACTAAAGTCCGCTGCATGGACTATTTTTATTTTATGCTAGTTTCAAACATGAAAAAAATCTTTTATTTTATGCTAGTTTCAGACATAAAAAAAATCAGCTGCAAATATAATTATATAAACCAACTTTAAAGCTCCCAAAATATACCTATTTTATGTAATCAAAAATACTAATATCTCTATTTTTGTTTTATTTCTATAAATACATGTTCAAAAACATTTTTTTTTTCTTTATACAATCGTACTTGCTAACTAAATTGTTAAAAACAGTTCAAATATTCATTTTTATTTTGTTTTTATAAAATATTCATATATTTAACTAGATGAAAATACTTTAAAATTGCATATTTTGGTAAATTTAAAACCTATGTAAAATACCTAGTCCTCTATTAAAACATTATATTTATAGTAGAGGAAGACGGGGAACATTCGACCACTTAGCTGGTTTTTATTAATTTACAAATGATTTTTTACCAAAAACATTTAAATTTTTTTAGCATTACAAGTAATGGTCTTAAACCAACAAATTAAAAAGATAATGTATATAAAATATTGATTTTTGTTAAATCTACCACTGTTTTAAAAGTAAGCCTTAAAGTGGTCGAATGTACCTCAGCAGTGGGGTACATTCGACCACCTAGAGGGGTACTTTCAAACATATCATTATTAGCAAAATAATAAATCTATAAGATTCCTTTCTTATAAACGCTATATTGTACAATAAAAACTTTCCACAAAATATTTAAAAACAAATAGTAATAGCTGTTTTACAACAAGATTTGTGAAGTTATATCGAAATAAAAATGACGTTGCCGTTCTTTCTGTTTATGTTTAAGTCGCAGACTTTAAAAGCGTTTTTTTTCAGGTTGATGACTTTTCTTCTTTTATTATTTATTTTTTCTAAATAAATTTTTTCAATCTTTTCCTTTTCAGGAGTGTTAGCATATATCGTTGACTTGATTTCCTCTTTATTTATTTTGTCTTTGAGAAGCTTTAGGCAAGGGCCCCACATCTTCTTTTAATTTTTAGAGTTATTCTAGTGGTTGCAGAAGGAATGCGTTTCATTGGTAAATAAGTGGTAAATTATTTTGTAATGGTGTACCTCTTACCCCTAGAATTTCACTTGGTTCTCCCACTAGGGTTCTATTTGTGACATATCTGGGCATGAAATCTTTTTGCGGCTTGTGGTTCAGACAGTGAATTATTGAAAATACTAGTAATTTTTTCTAATACCACATTTTCATTTCTTTTATTTCTTTATGTTTTCGTTACATATTTTCGAGGCATCTAAAAGATAAGAGAAATAAACAATAATGGTATTTTCAAACACCGGTTGAATGTTCCCCAGCTAGGTAGGTCGAATGTATCCCACACTTGTTATATATAAACAAACGCTATTAAAAGCCGAAATCAATTTTTTAAAGTAAACCAAACACAAAGATTTTTAACTCAAGATATTAAACAATAAACAAAAAAAAAAGTTTAGGAGGTTAAAATTGAAAAAGAGACTCTCTGCAGGTTATTTAAAACATAAAAAAAATTACCATTTGCATCACCAATTAGATTTTCTTCTTTATAAGTACTAATACTAATAAAGTTGAATCGATACTTTTTTCCCTATTAACAGACAAAACATGGATAAAAATTTTAAGTGGTAATTTTTATCATATTGGGAGATATTTGAAAAGGTCGAATGTTTCCCATAGTCAAATGTTCCCCGTCTTCCCCTATATTTTCATATATATATTTTATAAAAGACGTCTTTTTTACGTCCGTGTCCACTGGGTACTGTCCACAGTTGCCAATTGGCAACCACGATCTTTTAGTAAGAACTGCTAAAGAAAAAACGAATTTTTTCCATTTTTTGAAGCCTTGTATTACGTTCGGTCATAGTTGTTTTTAAAAATAGGATTTACTCGATCACAAAACTGTTTAAAATGCTTAAAATAAGCGCATGCAGTTTGAGTCATAGTATCTTTTGCTCACCGCATTGAGTGACGCATTTGCTCTAAAAAAGATCCTTATTAAGATTAAGATTTAGTACATTTAGTTTACTGATTTTTTAATTTTAGTTAACAGAGTTGTATATATATATATAGTTGTTTTTAAAATGTTTTTTGGGCATTTTTTTTTGTCTCAAGGCTATAAAATCAAGTGAAAATTTAGAGGTTGCCATTTGGCATATTTGTACAAAGCGAGAATTTTTTGCTATTTTAGTCATTTTGGGTTTTTTTTTTACCCAGATATAATAAAGGAGTACAATGCATCAATGGGTGGGGTAGACCTATCAAATATGCTCATTTCCCTCTATCGAACATCAATGAAAACTACGCGATAGTACATCAAAAAAAATTTTCATTGCTTAGACATTGCTAAAGTGAATGGGTGGCTGCTTTACAGAAGATATCAAGATCAGCAATTGATACCAAGACGTCATCAACTTAACTTACTTCAGTTTAATACATCCATATCTGCAGCATTAAGAAATAAGGGTAAAATTGTAGAAAACAGTGTAGGTCGTCCAAAAATAGTAAGAGCTCCTAAACGTAAAATTCCAATTCCTCTACCTGGTAATGATAAAAGATTTAATTGTTTGTCGCACTGGTCTGAATTCTGTGAAAAGAAAAATAAACGTTGTAGCTGCAAAATTGGTTACAGTAGAGTGTAATGTGTTAAATGTAGTCTTTGTCTTTGTTTGAATAACAAAAAAAACTGTTTTCGTGAGTTTCATAACAAATGAAGAGAACAAAAAACCCAATAACCAACCTGGAACACCCGTCTTCAAATATATATATATATATATATATATATATATATATATATATATATATATATATATATATATATATATATATATATATATGTATATATATATATATATATATATATATATATATATATATATATATATATATATATATATATATATATATATATATTCCTGAAATTCTTGACTGAGCCACTTATGCGATATCTGAACAACAAAACCTTTAAATCAAAAACTGATTTTTAGATTTGGATTTAGCATTATTGATTTAGTAGAAAAACATCAAAATTTTAATTTTGTCAAAAAATCAAGTTTTTCAGACCATTGTGCCTCTGTGCGACCCCTAGTTAAAACTAAAAAATCAAAAAAAAAAAAAAAAAATTGTTCTTATTGAGAGATTAATAAATGATCTTAGTTTTGCATATTTTGAATTGTTATTTTTTTATAAACACGACATTTATGAACTAGAAAATTCTCGACCTCTTGCTTTTGGAATTATTGGTGTTTTTTACAGTTTCATAAAAATGATGCTATTGCTCTAGCGGTTTCCAATAATATTCATGTAAAGTCATTTAAAAGATATGTTGATGACTACTACTTTTAACTCTACTGAAGATGCAAAAAGCTTTTTAGTATTACTTAATAACCATGGTGTACTTAATAAAAATTTTCAGTAGACCATGAAAACTGAAAATGAAAATAACATGCTAAACTTTCTTGACTAACTATTTATTAACAATAAAACTGGTACGTACAATTTTATATAGCCATAACTAACGTCCAAATCAAATCTAACTCATGCCATGATCCAAAAATTATAAATGGAGTTTCAAAGGATTTGTTTATTGGGCATTATATTTATGCTCTGATAATAATATCAAGCAAAAGTTGTTACTTCTAATTGATGTTTTTTGGAGAAAATGGTTATTAAAAAAAAAAGGCTGGAAAATATTATAAAAACCACTAAAGAAAATTTACATAATAAAAAACAAAATATTGAAACTAACATTTACTCATTTCATTAAAAAATATTGTATCTTGACCGAATAATTAGCCCAAAGTTAGGAAAAGTTTTCAAAAAAGCAGGTTACACACCAGTCTTTAAATCACCAAAAAGTTTACAACATATTCTTACCACAAAAAATAAGCCTCTTCTTCCAATAAATTCTTACCCAGGTGTGTACAAACTTGAATGCTCCTGCAAAATGTTGTATCAGTGAATCAAAATTAAAAGTCAAAATTGAATTATTTTTAACATTCTTTAATTATCACATTAACATTTATGTGCAACTGTATGCTACAAATTTTTATGAACTTGAATATTTTTTTTTTTTTGGTTTAGATATGGTCGAAAAAACATTTTATTTTTAACTTGGTTTGGTTATCTATTTATTTCTTTTGCGGCAGCTTTTGTTAACAACATATGGGTTTTTGTCACCATTCAGTTTATAAATGGCATTTTTAAAGGTGGTGTGTTTGTAATCTTGTTTGTTTTGATAAATGAGTTACTTGGCCCAAAATACAAAATTTACTCTCATTTTCTCTGGTGTGCCTATACACTTGGGCTATGTTTGCTACCAGTTCAAGCATGGCTTATACAAAATTGGCGCATATTTATAATTTTGGTTTCTGCCCCATATCTAATATTGGTAGTTAGCTACAAGTAAGTTGATACTTCTATTTCCTTGTGCTTCGTTTTGTTAGCTTTTTGTTTAATGTTTTGTTAATTTTTATTTTCCTTACTGACTAGTATTTACTTAATTCTTAATTAAGTAAATACTATTAAATTTACTAATATAATTTTAATTCTTATTGAATATTTAATTCAATAAGAATTAAAAATGTTAAAAATTACAAATTTTAAGTATATGAGTTTATATGATAACCCAGGTAAGGATTTTTTTTTATAAAGATGCTCATTGTTGTTAGGTTTGTTAGTAGTGACATTGATAAAGCAGATGACCAGAAAAAACAAGAATACCGTTGAAATAATAAGGATAAATTATATCAGGGATGCAGAGTCCTAAAAGAACTTTAGCTTTATATCTTATTGTTAAACTCCGGGTTCAAAAATTTAATTGTTCCTCTAACCTCAAAGTCCTTATTTTATCCACAATAGTAGTCCATAATTTTTTTTCATATTTTTAAACTTACTGGATACCAAAAACTAGGAAGTAATCTCTTTGTGACTTTTAAATCTGAAGTCTTTTTTTATTTATATAATAATAATTTTTTTTTTTTTTTTGTATGTATTTAGGTGCTCCCAGAAGTCCTTACGGTCTTATCATAGAGCACCGCGGGTGAGCATTTAACAGGAAGTTTACGCCTCCTTCCGTACCAATGTCGCTTGTTGGGCTAGAGCTGGCATCGACCTCGGACCTCTGAGTTCTGAGCCAGAACTCTAACCACTGCGCCACGGCTGCTCATAATGATTTTTTTATTATTATATAATCCCTGATTTATATAATAATAATAATATCGATAATAACAATAATAATAATAAAAATAATAATTAGAGATCAAAGTGCCATCATTTACAACGATCACAATAGTGATGAAATAATTCAGAAGAACTGAGAAAGTTTACTTTAAGGTGGTACACCACTAAAAAGCACTTTTTCAATTTAAAATAGGAATAAAACCAAAAACTAATATTTTTCTGATTATAAATTTATAAAAAAAAATATTTGAAATGAAATTTTTTTCTAAAAGTTTTTTTTACATCCATAATGGCGGAAAAACTGCTTAAAAAATGCATAAAGTTCAATAACTTTGTGACGTGATATCTTCCGTTATATACATTTTCTGTAGTTCAAACTTAGTATATTGTTGCATTATAATGTTTTATTCCGGTTGACAGATGGATTTTTAATTTAAGGACATATTTTAGTTTTATTACGAATTATTAAAAAATATGCTTGAAACTCTAAGTAATTTAACTTAACATGTGAACTAATTTCTTTATTTAAAAATATTTAAGAAGAATTTTTTAAATCCCATCTGTTAACCGAATTTCTTGAGTATATTGAGTATACCCTGAAAATTTCAGGCAAAAATCATTACCCAATACAAAGATATTATGTTTCAAAGTTACCCTAGTATTACAAAAATGAAAAACTGTAAAAAACACATTTAAAGTTTTTTTCAGTAAAATCTTGGTTAATGTCCACCAGAAACATATGACTGATTAGTTTCATTTAAATTTTGTTTATCACTGAACCCTTTGGTTATTGATCTTAACTTTTTTCTTTGCTTTATACACATGGTATTGTGTCGATTTTGGCTTTATTTGATTTACACGAGAATTGTCAAACTAAATAGATGTCATTACTGTTATATACCCAGTCAAATTGAACTCTTTTAAAACATCCAAAATACCTTCACTACTATCATTAAAATAAATAACAGCAGAGTAAGTTCCCATTTCAATTATTTCTCTACTGACAAAAGTGTTTTTTGGAACTCTAGACCATATGAGGGCATTCAAGGACTCATTAGGATTTTGTGTCTTACCATGAAGCCATTTAAATAGCAGTTGATTGCCTTGTAAGCTTTTAAAAATTGGTATTAGCAGGTTTTTCATCCAGACTGGAATTGAATTTGATGGTATATACTGCTTTGTTTTACTCCAATACCTGCACTACGCTAGAACAAGAGGGTTGAATAAAATTTGAGGTCTTACAAGATACTCTATTTGGTATAACACAGTTCCATTTTCTATGCTTTTTTTTAGAAAGGTTTTTTTTTGTTGCAATCTTTATATTTTTGATGTAGGTTTCCTTTTCCTCCTGAACTCATTTTTATATACACTAAATATAAAGCTAAAGTTATTAAATAATATTAACAAATATATCTCAGACATAGTAAATATCAAAGTAAATTGATATTAGAATGTAAAAATTACAACAACAACTATTTAAATTGTCACAAAACAAATGTACCTTTAAAGTATAGTTCAAAACTTTACGAATATAAAAAAGAAGCCTAGCATAGCCTAAGCATATTCCATAAAAAAAAAGCTTAGCATAGCCAAGCTTGAGCATAGATTTTAAGGGTTTTTTATTCTGTTGCTAGGGCGTTGCTATGGTCAAAATTTTCAATAACTTTAGAAAAATGCATTTGTAAAGTGTTTTATGTAATTAAACAATATAAGATGGTTATATCAAATGAAAAAGGATAAAATTTGGAAAAAAACGAGTCCAAAAACTTAATTTTGAAAATTTACTCCAAAATCACTGTTTTTTTAGTGGTGTACCACCTTAAGTTTGCTTTATGCGTCTGCAAAAAGTTTGTCTTTTTTTGAATATTTCTAATGTGGTTAAGTTATGTGTGTTTATAGACAAGCCATACCATATTCAAGAAGCATTCATGGAGAAAGATTTTGATCCTACGGAATTTGTGTATATGTTGATCTAAAAAGAGTGTTGAATCTTGGGTGAAACCTAGGATTCTTACCGAATTTACGGATTCCAGATTTAGAATTAGAATTAGAGTTCCAGATTTAGAATTAGAATTAGAGTTCCAGATTAAGTAATTGTGGAATCATTTTCAAATTTTCCAAGTTTAGCAAATAAGATAACTTCGGTTTTGTTTGGGTTAGCAGAAGTCCATTTTCTAAAAACCATTTTGTGACTACATTAGCACATTCAGTGATTGTTATCTTTTCCTGGGTTAATGAAAGTGTATAATTGGGTATCATCTGCATATTGTTGATGATTTGTGTCATGTTTAGTTATAGTACAATATAAGGATAAAACAAACATCGAAAATAAAAATGGGCTAATTACACTACCTTGTGGTACTCCTGTTGAACTCATTGACAATCTAGACTTTGTTAAGCCTATAGAAACAAAGGATTTTCAAAAATGCAAGGAAGATATCAGCCATTTTAGTGCAATATCTGTGATATCAAATTCATCTTTTATACAAGCAATGAGCAGGTTGTGACCAATTGATCAAATGCTGCAAATATGCCCAGAGAGAGAAGAATAGTAATTAATGCATCATCAATGTTTAACAGGATGTCATTGCATATCTTTAAGAGTGTTGTTTCTGATTATACTTAAAACCAGATTGAAAAAGATTGAAGTTTACAGTTGAAGTTACATGTGGAAGAAGCTAAGATAAAGCAAGCTTTTCAAGAATTTTGGATATTGTATTTGATATGTGGCGCAGATCAGTGAGTTTGAATACTATTTGTCCTGATATTTTGGCAATTGGTGTAATTGAATGAGACTGGGAAAATTCAGATTTGAATGAGAGGTCGGCAAGGTGAGCTATAATTGGACTAAATAGTTCTGAACATGATTAAAGAATGTTTGTTGAAATAATATCGAGGAGCAATGTCTTAGGTTTAAGGGTTTTGATTACATACAAATCATCAGTGGAAGTGATTGTACCAAATATAAATATATATACAGAGGAGATTGCTCCATAATAAAATCAGATTTTAGGATTGTACAAGTCTTTCTTTAATACTTTTTTTATACTTTCAAGTTTGCTTGAAAAATATTGACTTGTGTTAAATTTTGCTTCTGGTATTGTGTAACTAAATTAAAGATTATTTGAATGAAGTATTTCTTTGGCAATAATCCATGTTTCTTTTTGATTACCATGTGCTGAGTAAAGTTTTTTCTTATGATAATTACATCTGGATTGGTTAATTGCTTTATATACCTCTTGGCATGCAGTTTGGTATAGTTTTTAATCTGATAAATTACCGGTTATTCTATGACACTCCAATTTACAAGGTAGTAGCAACTCTTATGCATGTTCTCCCTACAGCTCCTTATTTTAGTATAAGGTCAGAGTGCCAATTTAAGTTTGTTTATGTGTTTGTTGTGTATATATATGTATATTTTGTTTAATGTTTTTGTTTCTAAGCTTGTATGGTTCAGACTGCCATTTTCTTATTTAAATATGATATTAAAAGTTAAAGCAATTTTTTTTACAATTGGATGCAGCTGTTCTGTATATTATGACTGAGAATTTTTATTGTGATACTTCCGCCCAGAAGAAGATGATTGATGATAATTTAGAAGAAGACAATTGTCATCAGTATTTTTCCTATCCTTACTTATCTTTACCCACAATTAAGTTGTGAGATTTATATTAGAGTTTTTCTTCTTCTAAGTTGGTTTCACTACAGCTTTAGAGTTTTACCTTCTCTTAATGTGAAATAAATTATTATTGTTATAATATTATACGATGCAATTTATGCAAATTATTATTTTATGTTAACTAAATATAAAAAGCAGTGTTTTATTGTAAGATATCATTATATGCTAATTAAAAAAAAAATATATTAGATTTTATTTAAAGCATAAAAACATAAAAAAAAACTGTGTAAAGCAGAAAAAAAAAAATTTTTTTTATGGCTTTTTATTTATATTTTTTAAAAAACAATTTGATAAAAAAAATTTTTTTCCAGATTTGTCCCTGAGTCTGTGGTTTGGCTTCATTCTAAGAAACGAAAGAATTCAGCGGAGAAAATTCTTTTTGATATAGCAAAATTTAATAAAAAAGCGTGTTTTGAAATTAAACTTTCAAGTTGTTCTATTGATCCTGATGAAGACAAGAAAACGTCATTAAAATATGTATTTACTCCATGGACTGTTTGTTTATCTACTACATTGCAGGTTCTTATTTGGTTAGAAATTTATATTTAAATCTGTTTTACTTTCTAATTTTAATAAAAAATTTTTTTTGAATCACAGACAATCATGCCATATTTGGTTAGTCCTTAAAGTGATTGTCTATCACTTTAAATGTTGACATTTTGTACAAGAGTATATATATATATATATATATATATATATATATATATATATATATATATATATATATATATATATATATATATATATATATATATATATATATATATATATATACAGTGGTGTACACTGGACTTTTAGATGTTTGAGTTTTGACACTTACAGGTATTGTGCAAAGTCCAAACTTTTGTATGTTTATACTTATGTCAAAGGAGAAGGTTTTGCAAAAAGTTGTGGTGATTGGAGCTTGAGGACAAAAAAACCCAATTTTTGGGCCCACCCAATAATTTTTTTAGTATTTTTATCTAAGTTTATATTCATCAACAAATTTCAAATTTCAAACATCAGATAATACGACTAATTTAAACTAATTTAAAACATCAGATAATACGAATTCTCATAATACTTAAATAATTTATTTGAAATTTTTGCCAGATTATAGGCACTGGCATCATCAGCTTATAATATAATATAATTATAAAAATTGTGACTGTTAAATAATAACAAAAGTTTTTAATTTTGGGGTTAGCTTTATAATGGCTTCTTTTACTCAAGTATGAAAAAAATAAAGTCCAACAATTTGTTTTTACAAGGCTTCACTGACTTTTCTTACAAATTTTTTACCCTCAACTTTAAGTGTTTTTACTTTATCCCATTCAATGTTTATTTTAACCCATTCAATCTTTACTTTATCCCATTCAAAAAAAAACTCGAATATAATAAAGAAATTGAAAAAGTGCAAGCCTTAAAGAAAAATGTACTGAGAGAACTTAAAATGGGCAAGAAAATTAATCATAATCTAACAAGAAATCAAAGAAAAGCATTTAAAGAAATTATTCAAGACAAGAAAATTGATATTTATTCATTTGATAAAGGAATAGGATTCGTGAGAATAGAACATGATAAAGCAATTGAAAAAATTAGAGAACAGATTGGCCCAACAAAAATTATTAGTATTGATCCCACTCTAAGTTATGCAACTAAAATAAAGTCTTTCCTTTCAAAGCTTAACAAAAAATGTTTTTCTAATGATGAATATGAAAGCATATATCTGAGTGATCCTGTCCCACCACGTTTGTATGGGCTAATTAAAAATCATAAACAAGACAAATCTTATCTGATGAGAGTCGTTGTATCAACTATTGGCACACCTTGTTATGAAATTTCGAATTACTTGGTTAAAAAAATACAAACAGTGTTAAATAAAAATCCTATAAGGTTAAAAAATTCAAAAGACTTTATTAACAAAACTAAGTCCTGGTTAATCGATAAAGATGAAATACAGGTATCCTTCGATATTGTGAACTTATACCCATCAATACCATTAAAAGAAGCAACTTTAATACTTTTGGATCAATTAAATAAAAGCGTTTCTTACAAAAACTCAACTAAACCTACTTTAACTGAAACAAAACAACTAATTGAACTTTGTTTGTTTTGTTGTTATTTCTTGTGGAACTGTGAGATTCATGAGTTAGAGAATTCAGGCTCAATTGGATTGTCTTTTATAGTTGTTATGGCTGAATCTTTTTTACAATACCATAAGGAAAAGGCAATTAAAATGGCGATGACAATGATTCCTTCAATTGATATTAAATCCTTCCATAAATATATGTAGACGAGAGCCACGCTAGGTTTTCTAACTTAAAGCAAGCGGAACAGTTCCAAACAATCTTTAACAGACAACATCCTTCTTTAAAATATATTTTATTGAAGTTGAAAACAAAAATAAGGTACTTAGGTTTTTGGATATAACTGTTATTAATAATACACAAGAAAAATATGAGTTCAAGGCTTACAGCAAAGATGCTATAACCAATATCCAAATCAACCTCATTCTAATCACGATTCCAAAATTGTAAAAGCAATATTCAACAGATACATACAGAGATCATACTCAATATGCAGAGAAAACCATTAAAAAGATGAGATAAATTTTTTAATTCAAGTATTTACTGAAAATGGGTATGAGGTATGGGTATGAAAAAATGCTTAAAGATATTTTTTATCAGGTTCGAAAAAAATGTTTAGCAAATAAAAATGAAGTTCTATCATAGCCTTCCAACAATCTGTTTACCATGGAAACAATAATTTCTCCCAGACTTAAATATTTTTTGAATGTCTGGGATAAATTATTGTTTCTATGATAAGCTGGTTGCAGAACTGGTTACAAAACCAAAGCTGGTTACAGAACTGTTTTTAAATCAAATGCTAACCTAAAATCACTATTAATGTCTAAAAATAAATCAAAATTACCACGCAACAGCACCCCAGGAACCTATTTAAGTGCAAATGCTCCAAAGTGTATATCAGTGAAACTAAACTTCAAATACAAACAAGGATTCAACAGCACCAATAATTTTTGACTGAAGACAAGTTAGACCAGTCTACATTAGCTTTGCATAAAGTAAATTGCAATGAGGACATTGAATGGGATAAAGTAAAAACACTTAAAGTTGAGGGTAAAAAATTTGTAAGAAAAGTCTGTGAAGCCTTGGAGATACAAAGACATTGTTGTTCTCCAATGTACAGTGTTATGTTTTCTAATGTACGGTGTATCAATGTTCTCCAATGTACGGTGGTATGAATTTGGACAATGGACAATATGTAAAAACAAATTTTTGGACTTCATTTTTTTCATACTTGAGTAAAAGAAGCCATTATAAAGGTGATGTCAAAATTTAAAAATTTATGTTTTATTTAATGGTCACAATTTTTGTAATTATATTATATACTGATGATGCCAGTGCCTATAATTGAAAATTTCAAATAAATTATTTAGTATTGAAAGAATTCGTATTATCTGATGTTTTAAATTAGTTTATATATATATATATATATATATATATATATATATATATATATATATATATATATATATATATATTTATATATATATATATGCATATATATATATATATATATATGCATATATATATATATATATATATATATATATATATATATATATATATATATATATATATATATATATATATATATATATATATATATATATACAGCATGACATCTTTGTTAAAAGTCATTAAAATCTATGTTGTATCATTTATTTTAAAATTTTTTCTCTTAATTTTAAAATTAAAGCAAATCATGAACTATACTATTTAATAAAAAAAATAATAATTGATTAAAATTTTGAAGCTCAACTAAACTGCAGAATCATTAGAAAACTAACATAAATGAAAAAATTATGATTTATTTGACTGATTTATACAGATATTTGGGTAGCTTCTTTTTATTTTGTGAAAGCATTTTTTCACAAAAGAGTTTTTAGTAATTAAAAATCAAATACTTTCGAAGATTGGTCTTTGCGTAATATTTCCAAAGAAGTTGGATGTGGTAAATCTACAGTTTAAAGAGTTGTGTCCAAATTTGTTTCTCAAAATTTAATCAGGAGAAAGTCAGGGTCTGGTAGAAAGTGAAAAACGACAGAAAGAGAAGATCGATTGATTGTGAGGGAAGTGATGAAGAATTGTAGGATATCAGTGAGTCAGATAAAGCAAAATTTAAACCTTGAACACTTATGTAACAATACAATAGTTGCAAGAATAAAGAAAGGTGAAAAGTTTATTTCAGGGTGGCAAACAAAAAAGCCTTTTATAAACGAGCAAAATCATCTTAAGAAATTAAAATGGCGCAGAGATCATTTAAGCCTTCAAATCAATGGAAACGTGTCATATGGACAGATGAGTCACCTTTTGTGCTACAATATCGTAATTGAGAAAGAATCTGGAAAAAAAAAGGTGAACCATATAATCCAGAGTGCACACGTGCCACAGTAAAACATGACAAAAAGATCATGGTTTAGGGTGCATTTGCTGCTCATGGAGTGGGAAACCTGTTCAGAGTTAAAGGAATTATGGACCAACATAAGTACCATTATATTTTAGTTCACCAATTAAAACCAAGTATAATATTATAAGGTTGGAATTCACTGGAAGTTAACTTGTTAACAAAACTAGTTGAAAAAATATGGTCCTTCGTGACAGTGCTCACAACATGCAACTTGGAATTGATTTGGTGGAAGCCCTAGACATCTCATGTTTTATTCATCAGCAGATGAATAAAACATGAAATCCCTATGGATTCTGTCAAAGAGAAAATCTTATCAAAGATGCTCTTTTTGATCAGGTTGCAGTTTGTAATATAATATAATAAGGATAATATAAATAATAAAATAATATAATAAAGAAATGCAGAAGCATCTGTACCCATTTTAACCATTAATTCTGTAATTTTTTTAATTTAACAAATTAAAAAAATTACAGAAAGAATTAGGTTACCAAAATCTCAACACTTTTATTATTAATTCAAGGTGTTTCAACAAGATGGAACAGTACAAACAACTTTACACAGCAGATATTGGGACTTTTGCTTGATTACTGATCCCGTTAGTAAATCAAAATCAATGTTGTTATCAGTAATTAGCCATATTCGTGCATTACATAACTTTCTCGGAAACCTTACAGATGATTTTAGAGTCCAGCCAATGAAAAAAAATGCTATTAAAAAAAGATTCATGAGTAATGTTTCATTAATGTACTAATGAGTAAAGTACATGTTTTTTCCTCAGCTGTTGATCCAAGTTATAAACTGTCACTTTTCCCTGATGAGCAAAAACATTTGGCTAAAAGTTGGCTTTTGTCTGAGATCTTACGAAAGGATCTTACAAAATCACAAAAAGAGACCAATTTGACTAATACGATAGAAATGGATTCAT
The DNA here is from genome assembly GCF_022113875.1 of Hydra vulgaris. NCBI lineage: Eukaryota > Metazoa > Cnidaria > Hydrozoa > Anthoathecata > Hydridae > Hydra > Hydra vulgaris. The sequence continues at coordinate 15,197,025 of NC_061156.1, read as the reverse complement.
CTTTCTCCGATAGTGCTAATCGCTCAGCAACCAATAAAGATTGTCAGCTATCTACATCAGGTTGTCTGCATCAAGTTTACAAGGTTGTCAGGTTGTCTGCATCAAGTTTACAAATGACAATCGCAAAAAGTTTTCTTGCTTGCTATGAGTCAGAAGAAAGAAAGTAACCCCAAAGTAAAAAAGCAAAGAAAGATTATTGCAATTGCAGATGAAGAGATAAAAAAAGAAATAGATAGTTTTATGGCTGGGAAAAGAATTGGTATATTAGAAAATGAAGAATCAGTGTTAAAATGGTGGAGTGATAATAAGGATTACTATCCTAATATATGCTGTATAACAAGAAAACTTTTATCTGCCCCTGCTTCATCTGTCTATTCAGAGAGACTTTTCCCAGGGGCAGGTAACGTTTTTGATGAAAAAAAGAGCCAAGTTGTTGCACAAAAGAGCAACTTTTATTTTTGCACCACACTATTCTGGAATTTCCAGAAATCCTTAAATTAATGTTTATCACAAATAAAATTACGCTGTGTTTGTTTAGAAACCTTTATTTTTTACTTAAGTTTACCGCAGTTGTCTTGTAGGACAATGTGTATGTTGCCCTGTCAGGCAATGTCAATTAAATCAAAAATCATTGCCCTGTCGGGCAATGATTTTTGATTTAGTTGACACAGTTTTTATTTTATTTTTTGTTAAATTTTTTATTTTTTTAATTTATGCTGGAATTTATTTTTCAACTTTATTTTTAAAGACGTGCGTCAAGTTAAAAAAAATAGTTGAAAAAGAAACTCCGGCCTTAATTATTGAAATTCCAGCCTGAACCGGAATGAATTAAAAATCACAAATTCTGGAACAGAATTCTGGTACATCCCTACTTTAAATCATTTAAATAAAAAATTTCAATTTGAATAGCAGATTTCGAAAGCAAGACAATTTTTATGTTTTCATTTTACAAATTTTTTTTTTGATAAATTTTGGTGTTCATCTCAATATTTATTAGCAAACGTTTACAGTCTTTTCTGTTTCAAATTTACTGCAAGCATATTTAGACTTAAAACTTAATTTTTTTTTTTTTTTTTACTTTTTCAATTAAAATAAAAACTTTATTAAGCAATTTTAATAAAAAATGCTTTTTAAAAATTTTTTATAAAGTATAAAAATTGCTTATTAAAAATGTATAATTTTTAATAGTAGCTTGTACTTTAATAATAGATTAAAATGAATTTATTGAATTTAAAGAGTTGAAAATTGGAATTAAAAAAACCATTTGTTGTGATTAATAAAACGCTTCTTATGACTCAATTTAGAAAACTGTCTGAATATACAGAAACTATTGGTTCAATAAAATATAAGATATAAATATATAGACCATTGGTTTGGCATAGGCTCCTAAGTTTATTATTATTATTACATTATTACTATTAACTTCAAAAAGATAAAAAGAAAAAATAGTAATTGGCTTTTTTTTTAGCAATACTAATTCTTGCGAGTGTTACTATAAAAATTCTAGGGCATTTTCAATCTTTCCAAAATTCACAATTGTTTGTGCATTATATAGCATTAATTATTGTTTTTAGTTGGTCATTAAATATGAATGATTGTCTTTTTGACAATAAAGCTATAAGTGATACTGTTGATTAACATTCAGATTTGTATGATTTACATAACATAGTTCTAAAATAGATAATATTTATAGCATACATGTTTCCATCATAAACAAAAATAAAAATTCAGTCAAGGAATCCAAATATATCAAAATAGTTTTATATATATTTAAAGTGTTTTCAATTTGTCCTTTTACAAAATCAAAGGAGAGCAAATGTTGTGTATGAATCACATAAGAAATGACTGAAGAAATGACTATTTTGAAAAACTTAAGGTGTCAAAGTTGAAAAATGTAACTGCAATAAAATATGGAATAATATATATTGATAAAGTATGACTGATAAAGGTCATGCTTCTTTCATCTTCAAATTATCCACACAAAAAAAATGTTGTTTAGAAATTTTTTTTAAAAACGTCTAAAAAAAAGTTGATGAAGCGCTGGTAACAGTATTGGATTTAGAAGTAAGTAAAAAGTAGGGGGAAAAGTTTTCCCAACTTTTAATTTTAATGAAGTGCTTTCATTTATTTTTTAAACGTGTTATTTTATTATTTTTTTTTAAATAGTTTTTCAATAGTTTTAAGTGTAGAAACATTCGTTTGTGAGTTATTACTAGGTTGCCAATATCTCAGTTTAAAACTTCTTTTATATAGCAGCACATTGCAATCTGTTTATTTCAGTAACCTCACAGATTTTTCTAATATATTTATTTGGGATGACTAAAAGTCATTCGAAATAATTATTTGGGATTATTCCAAAACAACAGCTTTAGCAGGGCGGATCCAGCATTTTTTGGTGTTTGAAATTAACATCCAGGTATTTGGCAAACTTCAAGCACATATATGTTTATAGTTATGTTAAATAAGAATGCTTTGCAAAAAATTGCGATGATTATTTGAACCCCCTTAATTTGTAACCTCTTTAATATGGTCATAATTTTTGAACTCTGAAAGGTTATAACATAAAACTTGAAAATAATAAATATAAATTTTATCAATAAATATAATTTTTTTTAAGAATAATAAAAAAAATATTTTATCAATTTGTTACTCTTATGTTTGGGGCAGAGGAGGCAAAATTTTTTAACTTTTATGTTCCCAGGCTCCAAATATGCCATGGGGTTGTTAAAAAGAATATGAACATGAAATACTGGTAACTTGAGCTTCCAAGGGGCCAAGGAGAATGATTAGACTAAATAAATGTTTGACTTTAAAAAAGTAAAATAAGTGCTCTTGCCTTTAAAGGAACAGAAAAATGGTTCAAGATAAAAAAAGCTTAAGTAAACTGTTGTTTCTGTTACTGAAATCAAATTAGGGCTTTTTTGAACCACCTTGATTTGAAACCTCCTCAAATTGAGGGAGGGTGGGGGGACAACAAAAATTAAAAAATAATATATTAAAATAAATTTTTAACTTTTTTTTGTTTTTAAGTTTTATTTTGTATCTAGTTTTATGATTATATAGTTAATGTAATACTATATACAGTATAAAAGATAATATAAAATGAAGATGAAAATAAGATGAATTACTTTGAATTAAATTTTCATTAATAATAAATTAACAAAATAAAATAATAATAAAAATGTAATAATAAAGTTTACATTAATCTAAAAAACTATGATGATCAGAATATAAAAAACGATAATTTTCATTTACTCAACTAGATTATTAATGTTGAATTGTGGTTATTAAATGTTGTTACACATTTATTATAATTTTTAAGTATACTAGTATGCCCTTTTTCCATTATAATCTTTAGGTTTAGCATTGGACTCGCATATAGTGGCATCACACTTTCATCAGAAAATCTCAGTGGAAATTTATACAGAGATTTCACTATAGTGAGTGGCATTGATATCCCTGCAGGTCTAATAGTGATATTTCTATCAAAAAAGTAAGTGAATTTTATGATATTTTTTTCAGAAAATGATTTGGTTTGATTTTAAACAATTGTTTATCCTAATAATAAAAAACAAGGCCATATAAATAAAGTTTTTTTTTCAAAATGAATAACAGTTTTTTAAGCAATCTTCAAAAATAACTTTTTAAAATTGTATTTTTAGATTTTGAATTAATTGCATTTTGAATATTATAAGTTCCATTTCCTGGCTATCCTGAAAGTTAAGCGCATTATTGTGTTGAATTTAGATTAGGTTGTAGGCGCACAACATTGTTGGCAAATGTGTTTGGGGGACTTACCATTATGGTTTTAGCATTTGTTCCTGAAATCAAAAGTAAGTAATTAGACAAACTGAATATTCTATAAATTACAAGTTATTTACAAATTCGTTTTAAATAAAAGTTTAAATAAACACAATAAAATAAATAGTAAACAGACGTCTGTATACTATTGCTAGAAACCACTGTAAAAAGGTTTTGTCAACACGAAAGCCAAAAATCTCGTATTTCATCTCGAAAACTAGGCTCCACAAAATCTCAAAAATGTATCGCAACTTCTGGAGAATCTTTAACAGTCTCTATAATAAGGGGAAATCTGTTATTCCTCTTCTCTTGCATGTTTCAGATTTTGTTACCTCAATTAAAGACAAAGCTAAATTGTTTGCTATGAGCTTTTCATGTATCTCATCTCTTGATTCCACCAATCACAAACATGTTGATCTATTGCTTGACATTCGTATCACTCCAGCTTCTGTATCTAAAGTGATTTCCTGCTTGGACTCTTCTACAGCTTGTGCCTGGACAGCATACGTGTTATAGTCTTGCTGAAGTGTTCTCCGGAGCTGTTGTCTATATTTTCAAAACTATTTATCAAGTGCTTATCAAAGTTTGTTTTCCAGCCTGCTGGAAAGCAGAATCTGTCATTCGTATTTTCAAAAGTTTTGGAGAGCAATCTTACTCCAACTACTTTCCCATTAGCCTTCTTTTTATCATAAGCTTGGTTTTCAAGTCTTTAATTAACAAACACTTAATCTCTCATCTTGAGTCTAATAACTTATTTTCTGATCATCAATATGGTTTTCAATCTTCTCGTTCTACTGCTGATTTGTTAATGGTAATAACTGATAGGTTTTATCGCGCATTAGATAGGTGTGGAGAGGTTAAGGCTATCGCTCTCAATATTTTTAAAGCTTTTGATAAAGTTTGGCATGGTGGTCTTCTCCATAAGCTCTCTTCTTAGGGTGTATCAAGTAACATCTTTAAGACTATTGATTCCTTCCTTACCAATTGTATTATAAAAGTTGTCTTTGATGGACAATACTCTTCTTTATGTACTGTAACTTCAGAGGTTCCTCAGAGTTCTATCCTTGGCTCTATACTTTTTTAATTTTACATTAACAATCTCCCAGAAGTTCTCACATCTAAGGTAGCATTGTTTGCTGATGATACTATATCATCTTATCAAGACAAGATTACAATTTATTCTTGTCTTGATAAGAAGCCAACACTCTCTGATTGAGCTTAAAAAGGATCTCACTCCTGCTATAGCATGGGCTCTTAGTGGCTAGTAAACTTTAACTCAGATAAAAAAAAAACTTCTTCAGCTAATTGTTATTGCAATAATCTAGATTTTACTATATTTATAAACAGTAATGTACTTGATAAGTCATCAAGCCTACATCTTCTAGGATTAACTCTTACTTCCAATCTTTCTTAGAAACCATATATCAAATCCATTGCAAAATTAGCATATGCTAAGGTTGCATCTCTATATAGTGCTGGCCACTTTCTTACTCTGGATTATATTCTTTATCTGTATAAATATCAAATCAGTCCTTGTATGGAATACTGTTGCCATATCTGGAGCTGATCTTTGAATGATGCCCTTTCTCTTTTATACAAGGTGCAAAAATGGATTGTAAACATAGTTGCTCTTGCAGCCAACCTTTAACCATTGTCATGTTGTCGTAATCTTGCTTGTTTTCCTTTTTTTTTTAAATACATTAATGGGCATTGTTCTAAAGAACTAGCGTCTTTTGTGCCATCCACTAAAATTCATTCTTGTGCTACTTGTAATCTAATAAAGTTTCATCCTTTCTTAGTTCTAATATATAAACATATATAAAAATATGTTTATATATACGACCCTAGTTCCAAGGGCTGTATATATAAACATATTTTTAATGCTTTTCAATGCTTATTTGTCAAAATGTTTATTGTTTAATGGTCAGTTAGACCAAATTATCACCTAATAAATGCTTATTATGGTGATAATTATACTGGTGATACTTCTACTATTAATCTGGATTAATTATTCTAGCATATATGTTAACTCTAAAACTCCCAAGTTCTTTGTTCAGAAGTTTTAAGACTTATACTAAATCAAATCAGCTGCCATAATACAATGTTGGTGAAGGTAAACTTTACTACACCCATCTTATGAGCTGCAAGCTGAAGTAGACTACAACAAGTTTTGATTGCAAATTATGTGTTTTTAATTTTAAATTTTTTAGTCTCTAATTTTACAAATTGTTTTATTCAAATAACAAAAGTTGTTGGGATCCCTCAAAATGGGGAAATCAAAGATGGGAAATTAGGAACCCAACAGCTAGAATGCCTCTCAAATTCACATTATTTTTAAATGAAACTTAATTTGAGAACAATGATGAATGAATGATGATATAAATAAATGATCTCAAAGTTTTATTATTAATTCTTTTATTAAATTTTTTAGAATTTTCACTTCTTCGGATTTTCTTGGGAGTTATGGGAAAGTTTTTAGTTTCTTTATCCAGTATTGTTGTTTATGCTTGGTCATCTGAAATTTATCCAACAGCGATCAGGTAAATACTGTTTCAAGTTTTTATTCAAATTATTTTTAAAAAAAGATTATCCAGTTTGTTTATCTATTCTTAGTTGATGACAATTGATTAGATTTTTTTTTAACACAGATCACAAGGTATTGGTGTTTGTTCTGCATCATATGTTGTAGGTTCTGCATCAGCTCCATGGATAGGTCAATTTTTGGGCTATATCAATCATATCCTGCCATACTTTATTATAGGTGCTTCATTATTAATATCAGGTGTTTTTTGCTATTTTCTACCTGAAGGTAACAGAAAATCAATAGTTCAGCCATTAAAAAATGACGACTTAATATTATGTAAGTTTTATTTTGTGAACTAAAATTTCTATTTATTTATTTATTGTATTATGGTTAGATTAATATCCTAGTTGTACTTACAATTTAGTTGTGCGGATTTTTAAATTTAATTTTTTTTTTTTTTTGTGGATTGATTGTTTGATTGATTTTAATAACTGTGGTTGTTTGATTGATTTTAATAATTTTATTATTGAACAAGGTAAAGTAAAAACTTAAGTTAGTAAAAGGTAAGGTAAAGTAAAAACTCAAGTAAAATCTTAGTTTATTATTCAAAAAACAATACATTTATAAAGTCAAAACAAATATTACGCTGAAATAGCACACTTTATAGCACACTTTACCTTGTACAATAGTACAGTTATTAAAATCAATCAAACAAATTGATTTTAATAAATTATTAAATTAAAAAAAAATCATATCAATCATACAAATATATAAATCATATCAAAATCATATAAACAATATCATACAATCAAACCGAATCAATAAGTATATATACTTTTTCTTTTTTTTTTTTTTAATTTTGATATGTGTAATTAAGTTTTATTTTGATAAAGTTAACGATCTTCTGATTTTTAGGACTCACATGGAACCACTCAAATCGATACCTTTTCGCTATTTAAAAAATCATTGAAAGACAAGTGAAGCAATTTTTAGTGATTTTTGTTGACAGACATTTTCAAACTGTTATTTCTTTTGTAAAGCAATAGCATTTTATTTTTTATAAAAAAGTAAATATATTTTATAGAAAACTTATAATAAGTAAGTTATTTTAATTAATAAATCTATAAAGTAAACTTTCTAAAATGCTGATTACAAAAACAGTAATTATGTTAGGGTAATGCATGTTTAAAAAAGCATTTAAGTATTTGATTACTATATCAGCTTGAAAAAGTTCTCCTGTGAAAAATTTTGAAGGTAGTAGATTGCTTTATATATATATTAGGGTTGCACCGATGCCTACTTATGGCCGATGCCAATACCGATTGGTATTGGCATCGGCCATAAGTAGGCATCGGTGTTTTACAAAATTTAAAAATCGGTGCTGATTACAAAATTTAAAAATAATTTTTACTTTAATTCATATTTCTTGAAAGATAAATTCTACTAATTTAACTATATAATCTTTAAAACATAAATAATTCAATTAAACAACTAATAAAAAAATGAAGTTCTACTATTAACTAAAAGTTTCGAGTAAAAAGCTTATTATTAATACTAAGTGGGGAGGGAGGGGAGGCATTTGCGGAAACGCAAATGCCTCCCCTTCCTCTCCACTTAGTAGGAATAATAAGCTTTTTACTCGACACTTGGTTGGATTAGCCGGTTTTGGTGAGAACTTAGTAGGAATTATTAGTATTGCATTCAGAAACTCGGTTTTAGTTAATAGTAGAATTTCATATTTTTATTTGATGTTTAATTGAATTATTTGTGTTTTAAAGATTATATACTTAAATTAGTAAGATTTATTTTTCAAGAAATATAAATTAAAGTAAAAATTATTTTTAAATTTTAACTTAAGTACAGATAGCTAAAAAATTAATAATAACCCTTCCTAATTTAACTGCTATAGTAGTACATTACAGTGTAACTAATTTAACTTGTTGCCTTAACAATAAAGACGCTGGTTTATAAAACAATTATAAAAAGAACAAATAAAGAAGTGTTAGCTTGTATTACTAGAACATTTAAAAAAATACAATAGATAACGATGGTCAGTCATTTAATAATTTCGAAGGTGCCAATTTTTTATTCGACCATAACTGTAAGCAGTTGCGTAGGAAGGTTGTGAAAGTTGGAGGGGGGGGGGTCTGAAAACATATGTTAAAAAGGAAAAAGTTCCTCAATTTTGTATGATACAACAAAACAAATTAAAATGATCCATTTATTCAACTATTTATCACACGCAACGTGGTCAATCTTCTTTTTAACGTGACTTCTCATCTTTTGCCAGCACACATTCATTTAAAAATAGTATGCGATAGTATTATAAATAGTTTTATGGCTAAACTTTACCTTGTAATGTTTAATTGCGATTGAGTCAATACAGACTGGAAAATGATAATTCCGCTGTTGCTATCATAAAAGTTATTTCAAAACTGTTTAGAAAATGGGGGATGAGGGGACTAAATGCAGTGTCCACCCCCCCCCCCTTCTCTAGTATATCATAATTAGAGGTGTGTCAAATATACCTGACTTCTATAACTGCATTTATGATACTATAGTATCATTAGCGAACAATGCCACCATTATTATCCATTTGTCTTTTATTCGATACAATTAGTCATTTATTCAACCATAACTGTATTTGATATATGATCGACCATAACGTTTATTTGATTTGATTAATCTTTTATTCAACCACAACTCTATCTATAATAAAATTTACAAAAATTATAATGTAATCCGACAACTTAAAGTTCTGCCGTGGTGTATTGGTTAGAGTTCTACCTTGTGAGCTGAAAGTAATATAAAAATCATTATTAGGAAGAAAGCGTAAACTTACTGGTTAAATGCTATTCAAAGCTGCTCTGTGATAACATTGCAAAACAGCGTGATGTTATCACAAATTAAAATTAAAATTTCTAAGCCACCTTGGGTCGCTACGCTAGCAGATAAGAAGCAGAAAAGATACAACTTACAACAACAGACATGTTCATATCAGGCGCGGATCTAAGAGGTGGCCATTGTGGCCACGGCCACATAGTTTAAAGTCAAATTGATTTATTAGAAAACTTATTTAATGTTAATCAAAGATCTTTTAGAACTTTTGGAATTAACTATGGAAATATTTATGTTATTGAAAACGTATATAAACAATTTTAAAACTTGCACATCATTTTTTCGTCTAAGTGACTGTTGATAAACCTACGTCACGCTAAATTTAAATTTCAAAACTTCGCGGTAAACATACCGCTATATTATTTCAAAAATCTCTGCAAAAGAGAGTCAATAATACTTATAAACTCTGCCTGACGTACTTTATGAATGACCCTTATCGGCTTATAGTCTTAGCAATAATATATAATATATTATATATTGTATAATATATCATTGGATCATAGAGATAAAATTTAACGGCAGCGAATTTAGTTTTGGATTTTTTTTGCTAAAGGAATATCTCTCAAAATTTAATTGTATCTGCCGTAATTTACGAAATTCGGCCATAGAAATTCCTGCCATGGCCACAACGGTTCTTATTACACGTTACCAACGTTTTAATCTATCAATAAATGCTCTCAAATAAATAATAAAATATAGATCTTTTAAACGTGAAAATAAAACTTGGCCACACAGTTGGTTTTAACGTATCCGACTCAGAAAAATGTTCTGTTCAAGAGAAGCCAACAAATTAGGGTTTTTTATTCGCTACCGTGAGATCATCATAAGTATCGTTTTCCATAATTCTTTAGAAAAATACAAATATGTTAAGATCAGTTACTAATCTTTAATCAAAAGAAAATCGTAAAAAAAAAAAAAAGCAATCACAGCTAAAAATTAAAAATAAGTTAATAGGATATTTTTTTTTTTTTTTTTTTTCAGTTTACAATTATTAACCGTAATATAACAATATAACAATATATAAACTTGGTATCTGAAAGAAGATCCAAATGATCTTGTCGCCAAAACCATATAAAATATATCATACGTGTATATATAGTAAAATAAAAATACAATTGATCAAATAACTATTAACAATGTAGAAGAAACAAAAATTGAAAATAATTTTATAAATTATCAAGGGTGAAAAAAAGAATTTTACATTTCAAAAATATTTATATATATATTGCCAGTAGAAAGAATATAGTTTTTTAATTTAGTTTTAAAAACGGAAAACGAAATTGACAAATCAAAATTTGGAACAACAATTTTGTTCCATAAATACGGTGCTCTATAGTTTATGCAAAATTGATTAAACTTTGTTTGACAAAAGGGTTCAATTAATAAATTATTATTTCGTAAAGCATATTTGTTTACAGCTTTATAAGTAAAAAGATCTTTGAAATTGGACAATGGTCGTTCACTTTTACAACGAAACATAAAATATTATAGACATTGAGTTCGTAAACGTTAAGTGCTTTAACGTTTTTAAATAAAATATTTGAATGAGAAAATAGTTTAAAGATAATTTAAATTGGTTAGACTAGTTAATAAGATAGTTGTTAAAAAAGAAGATAAAAGAATCTTAAGAAGAATTTAATTCATTAACATCGTTAAGAAGTTTTTGTTTGAGTTTTTGTTTAAATAGAGAAAGTGAAGAACAATTTTTCAGCTGGTTATTTAATAAAGTGTTCCATAATTTAGGACCTCTGATAGAAAATTTAGTAGCCAAATAGTCTATTTTAGGCTGCTCGTAATTGTAATTTGAAAATCTTGAGGGTACACGTGATTAATTATTTTGAAAAGTGTATTAAAAGTTATAGGAGTTAATTTATTATGTAGTTTGTACATAAATATAAGAATTTGATAAAGATTTAATTGAAGAACATTGAAATATGTTCTTTCCATATTTAACGAGAATAAGAAATTTAATAAGAAATATGAATCCATATTTAACGGAATTATTTGCTTGTGCAATAGAAACAAAGCATAGGCCTATGTGTAGCCTAATGTGTTAAATTACAAAACTAGACTCATTAAAGAGATTTTGGAGGTAAATTTAATGTTTCATAGAATACAGGATTCTTATCATGGTGGCATGGTGGGCTTTTAAACTCTTGCTATGGAGGGCTAACCTTTGATAATAAAGTTTTCAGATGATATTGGACAGATGTAATGGTAAAAGTAAAATACAGATGATTTACAGGTGTTGTTGGACAGATGTTATTAGACATGGCAAAAACTGATGTTGTTACCCTTATCCCAAAAAACCTTTGCAAAGATTGAATAGCCTGTTTAGAATAGCTTTGCATAACCAGAATATTTTCGAATAAACATGTAGATAATATGGCAGGTAAAAAGTGAAATTAGATATTTTACAAGTCAACTCCTCATATATGAATTTATTATTACCTATAATACTTTTAAATAGTTTGCATTTTTGAAATATTCAATTGTTTAGAGAGTTTATTTCTAAGGATAGATATCAAAATCAAGTTTTTTTTTTATTCAAACAGAAAGTTATTTCTACTGGGTAAGATTAAAATATGATATTATTTTTCTAAGTCTATGTATATAATACGAATGATCTCTGAGACCTGTCTTTGATTTGATGAATATACAGAAAAAACCAAAAGTAAAGTTACTTACTAAACAGTGGGGAGGGGATAGGTAATCCACTACCCACCCCTCCTTCCTTCACTGGCCAATATCAAATTGCATTTGGCAATTTTAAATATAGTCAGCAAATTTTGACATTTTAAAATTGGCAAATGTAAAAAAGAGTGGACCTTATTTTTTGTCGTCTATTGGACCCCTTTCTCCCCCCCCCCCCGCTCTATCTCCTGCCCACATTAATCATTGAAAAAAAATTAGCTCTCGATCCACGCCTGCATTTAATAAAACATGTTTGATAAGTAAAACGGAATAATTGCATATGTTACTATTTTGTTTAGGTAGGCACTAAGCTATGCAGTGTTGATGAAGAATTTGCTTTAATTCATGACTTTGGAAATATCCAGATAACAACTGTAAACCTAGTACCAGGTTATTATGCCTGTGTTTCCTATGAGCAAAAGTGGTGGATAGGAGTCATTGAAGATATTAATTTAGAAGAAAAAGATGTGCTTGTAAAATTTGTGTGTCCTAATGGTCCTGCTCGGTTGTTTAAATGGCCACCAAAGGAAAGCCAATGCTGGATTCCTGATTTCCACATTATTTGCAAAGTTGAGGTACCGATAACAAAAACAGGACTTTGCTACTATTTAGCCAAAGAGGACTTAAAAAAATTTATTTTCCTAAAGAAGTAGAGATTTTTATATTTAAGAGTCTATTATGTCTTATCCATTCTTTTTTTAAATATTATGCTTTGTGATCCAACTTGTAAATAATGTGAATGTAAAGCATATATAGAATCACTAAAGTTTAGTATTTTAAAAAAAATTTATATACGTTTAAATTTTGTTGTAAATATCATATGAAAATGAAAAATATAATAAAGTCACTAAATTTTTAGTTTCTAATTTGATTGATTGGTAAAAGGTGGGGTTAAATTAAGTGTCTAATGTAAAAAATATTAAAAAATTTTGTGCCTAAATCAAACATCAATAATTCTTCAAATATACGGCCAAAATAAAATTGGTTCGAAAAGTAGATGTTGATCTTATTTTTAAGAAAATCGAAATTAAATTTTTTTTATATCAGTCAGATTTTTTTTATAGCTATAAATGTCAATGCCCTTTTTTCTGTGCGTAATGAAGTGTATTTTATGGATCTTAAAATAAGCTACATTCCCTTGTTTTGACATAAAAAACTACACTTTTCGGATTTAACAGGTTTTAAACTCTTTTAGTACAAAGTTTCAGAACTGTGGCATCACTACAAGCACCTTATTAAGGTGAAAGTAAACGGAATGATTTTTGGCACTTTTCCCCCCTCAGTTTTTTGTTGTTTGTGCATTAGGTGTGTATTGAAAGGAACGCTGAGTAAAAACCTTTTCTCTTGTTACCAAATTTTATATATAAAAAAAAAAAACCTAGACACCCTACTAACTCACCTAAAATAGGTACCTATTTTTGACTTAAGTTCTTTGTATACACAAGGTTGGTGTTGGTGGAGGGCGTATCATAATAAATATTTGAATATTAATAATGTTTAAATATATATTATTTTATAAAATAATATCGAATAGTATGTATAAAATATATAAAGTATAAAAAATGTAAAATTAATATTCAAAATTTCAATAAAAAATAAAAATTTTATTTAAAAAAAAACAAGATTTATAATATATTAAAGGGTACTACATACGCCATTCCAACGCCGTATATGCCGTATACTTTTATGCCGTTATACTTTTAACGCCGTTATACGCCGTATACTTTTATGTACTCTTATTTTCTTTTTTAAGACCATTTTTTTTGATAACAAGTTTTATGAATTTTGATAAGAATTGAAAAGGTTATGACATTTCAAATTAAGAAAAACTTAAGTTTTGGTCACAGTTTCTTCAACAAATTTATATATCAAAAATTTGGTACCTTAAATACTATAACTTTTTGTAAAATTGTTTGATTTTGATAATAATTTCACCATTAAAATTCTGTTGTCAAGGTCTTTCCAATGATATATAACAATCTAATGTTTGATTAATTTAAAAATTTAATATAAAGTATGACAAAAGTTTTTTTAAAAAATTTTGAAAGTAAATGCTGCAAAAGCTTTCTTCAATCATAGTTGATCCCAATTTGGTTTTTATGAGAGCAAGCTTTTAGAAAGAGAGCTTTCCTTCAGCCACTAAAACCACAAATGCAAAGCAAAATACAGATGGAAGAAAATATTGACTGAAGACATTTCTGGTAGGTTTTGTTAAGGAACTTAATTCTACTTGTCCAAAATTATTTAATCGCTTAAGAGCATTCAGGCGGCGGATTTCTTCAATCAACTTCTCCTCTTTTACATCATTTACATAAAGATTTGTTAGCGCTTTGCATTTTTCTTTCTAGTGTTTTTTCATCGCCAGAAGGAGATGAAAAAACACATGTTTTATTAAATGCATAGATAGCAAACGCAGAGGAAATAAAATAAAATACAAATATTTTTGATAATGATTCTGCAAAAATCTAATATCTATTTGAGTTTATCAATAAAAAATATGCGTGTATTTTAAAATATGGTAAAAGGTATAATTAAAAAATAATAATTTACCTTTTGATAGCCAAGTGGTACAAACTGATTTTGTATGTACAAACACTACGTGTTCCAGGTATTGTATTAACAGTTGTAGAAATAGTGACATTAGTCATTTATTGTTTTTATATTTTTTTTATAATGTTTTATATTGTTGTTGTTTACACTTATTGTTATTTCAGTTAGAAACTAACATTGTTTAAGATATAATTATAACTGAGAACAACGACTAACTTTTGTTTAAGTTAGTTTCTTATGCATTCTATGGAATTTTAAAGAAACACTGGTATTTCAAAGATTAAAACTTCTTGTCAGTGGTTGAAATTGTAATTCACTTACATATTCGTTTGAAGTTGTTAATGTATACACAAAAAGTTGGATTTTGCTAACCTTTTTCTTTCCTACATTATGTCCACAATAAGCTTACCTTGCCAAGCCCCAGGATGCAATGTCGTCATTGAAGGTCCCAGCGAAGCAATTGCAATTGCATTTTTCAACAGTCACCAGCTTCACCATCCTCCAAACTCGATTGACATTCATTCAGCGTTCTCAAAACATAAGGCACCTAAAATGGATCGCCCCCACATCGGTCAGGATATCTCAGAAGAAGAGTGGGCAAACTTTATTAGTCGCTGGACATTGTTTAAGAGATGTACAGACATCACACAAGAAGAGATGACAGCACCGCTGTTTCAGTGTTGTAAGTCGACCTTGGAAATCAACTCCTGAAAGAAAATCTCATGATAATTAATGAAAACGATGAGGCATTTCTAAAAGCAATGAAAAAACTGGCCGTTATCCCAGTAGCCACTAGCGTCAGAAGAGCAGAACTCCTTCAAATGAGGCAGGGACACAACGAAAGTATTCGGTCATTTTATGCAAAACTGAAGAGCAAGGCTGCTACTTGCAACTACACTGTTTAATGCCACTGCCACCCACAAACAACTGTTGATTTTACCGATGTTATCATACGAGACATTGTTGTTGCTGGGCTATCAGAAACTGACATCCGCAAAGATGTACTTGGATGGGTCTCCCTTGACACAGCCTCAGTCACAGATATCATTGCTTTTATAGAGGGCAAGGAAATGGAACGAAATGCACTAGGCTGTAGTTCAACAACAGCAAGTGTATCAACTTTCAGGAAACAAAACAAGAGCGTTACACAGAGTAGTGAAGGGACCAATATAACAGCCAAATGTCCAGATTGCTCAGAATCTTACAGTTTATTTACAGAAACATCCAGAGGATGGAACAAAAAACCCCACAAGCTGTGTCTAGACTGTTGGAAGAAGCTCAGATTTTGCACTTCTAAAATTAACAACAGAATCATCCCAAATGATAAGAAATCGAATGCAACCAAAGATGTTGATGCAGGCGGACTTGTGTTAAAGTTAAGTGCAATTGAGCATTCAAATAAAAAAAGGAGATCACAAATGAAGGCCAATGTGAAACGACACTGCACAGGAATAAACCATCACATATTTACCCATGATAAATGGGCCGCAGCTCAATTGCTTGTTCATCCTACAATTCTGCTGCGTGTGACTACTAAAAAATCAGACAATTTGTTAGTAGTCACAATAGTCTGAAATGCATGTCGCATTCGGTATTTCATTTCCTACCATTGTACCAAAATTTATACAAGTTATTACAGATACCGGTGCACAGTCCTGCTTATGGTCTAGGAAAGGGTTTGACAGTGCAGGCTTTAATGTAAACAATTTAATACCTGTGAAACATAGCATGTCGGCCGCAAATAAAACATAATTTCGTATAGATGGTGCAATTCTTTTACGCCTTGAAGAACGACAATCTAATGGTCATAAAGTTGAATGTGCAGTTATGGTTTTCATAAGTCCAGACGCAAACGGATTCTATCTATCTAAAGAAGCAATGACCCAACTGGGTATCATTTCTAAGGACTTTCCAGAGATAGGCAGTGCCCTCCACGGAGCTATTAACTCAGGCCCCCAAACTATAGGGACCAAAACATCCAGTGAAAATAATACCTCACACATGTGCAATTGCCCCAAAAGAAGTCTCCCAGCAGGTGCATCCACCAAACTTCCATTTGTCTGTTGTCCCAAAAACAACGAACGGATGAAAGCTTGGCTCCTTGAGAGATACTCTGCTTCAACATTTAACACATGTCCACACCAGATTTTACCTGATATGAAGGGACCTCCAATTAGTATTTTAATTCAAGAAAATACCAAACCAGTTGCAGTATTTACTCCAGCCACCATACCAACCCATTGGCAAGACCAGGCGGAAAAGGATTTAATTCGTGATGAAACTCTTGGAGTTATTGAAAAGGTACCTCTAGGAGAACCTACAACATGGTGTCATAGTATGGTTATCACATGTAAGCATGACGGTGGGCCTCGTTGCACTGTTGATCTATCTCCTTTAAACAAGTACTGCTACAGAGAAACTCATGCAATGAAATTGCCTTTCCAACTAGCTCGTTCAGTCCCAAGAAATTCACGGAAAACTGTAACCGACGCATGGAATGGTTATCATAGCATTCCGATACGGGTTGAAGACAGGAATCTTAGCACCTTCATTACTCCTTTTGGGCGCTACAGATACATCTGAGCTCCTCAAGGTTTTGTATCTAGTGGGGATGGCTACAACAGACGTTTCAACGAAATTTTAGTAGACTTTATTGGCAAACAAAGATGTGTAGATGACGCCATCTACTACGATGACGACCTAGTCAAACATTGGTGGCGGACAATCGAATTTCTTGAGCTTGTTGGTAAAGCTGGGATCATTTTGAACCCACAAAATTTCCAATTTGCTAAAAGAATAGTGGATTTTGCAGGTTCCAGAATATCTAAAATTGGAGTTGAACCACTACCTAAATATTTCGACGCCATTAGATCATTTCCAACACCATCCTAAATAACAGACATCCAATCTTGGTTCGGCTTAATGACCCAAGTATCACATTACGCTCAAATTACGAGAAACTATGGCCCCATTTAGAGTTCTGCTTAGCCTAAATAGTTCTGCCTAAATCAAAATTTTATTGGTCGGACGAACTCAACACTTTATTCAACGTGTCAAAGGAAAAAATCATCAACGCAATTAAAGATGGAGTCCAAATATTTGACATTACCAAGAAGACCTGTTTAAGATGCGACTGGTCAAAAAATTGGGGATAGGATATTACCTAAGCCAAAAACATTGTGAATGTGATCGGACTCCCCAGATTGCTGTATAGACGGATGGAAAATAACCCTAGCAGGGTCCAGATTCCTGCCATCTGCTGAACAACGGTATGCACCAGTTGAAGGCAAAATGCTAGGAGTGGCATGGAGCCTGGAGCAAACTAAATATTTCACACAAGGTTGTGATAACCTTATGGTAGTAACTGATCATAAACCACTTGTCAAATTATTAGGAGATAGGACCTTAGATGAAATTGCTAACACACGACTTTTCCGACTAAAACAGAGAACTTTGCCATGGAAATTTACCATCTAACATCAACCAGGAAAAACAAAGCTGGCAGCAGATGCTATTTCTCGTTATCCTGCAGAGAACACAAAGGAATTTGTTAATTTAGCCACTTGCAATCAAAATACCGATTTTGACAACACAGAATCACTAATAATAGCCTCGATACGAAACGACACAGATAAAATGATTTTGTGAGGGCAATGCTTACAATAACACCAGACCCTACTTGTCAGTTATCCCCCGCTCAAGTATTATTTGGCCATCCCATTTGCGACGCCATGCCAAGGATAAAATCCAGAATACCTATGTTTAATAACGACCAATTCTCGAAAACGTGGAGACATGCATGGTCTGCAAAAGAAGAAGCATTACGAACGAAATATCCAAAGACCCTTGAATCACTTCAAGAACACACACGTTTTGTCACACCACTACATAAAGGAGACAGTGTCTTCATACAAAATCAAGTAGGGAACCACCCTAAAAAATGGGATCGTAGTGGAAAAGTTGTTGAATGTAAGGAAAATGACCAATACATCATTAAGGTTGAAGGAACAGGTCGACTAACATTGAGAAATAGAAAATATTTGCGCAAATTCATCAACCCACTAAAGTCATACGAAACCGAAGTTGCATTGACCACACCACCAAAAACAAGCTCTAGTCACTATAACTCTGCCAATTTGCTAACACCATTTACAGAGTATATCCCAGAAAGTAGCAACAAAGTCACACCATCCCAACCGGAACTAGCATCATCTGCAGTATTGCTACCGCCTCCTACATTAGCACCAACGGTACCACCACTACCTCTACCAACAACTCCAGTGCCCTTACCGTTGATGCCAGCATCTTTATCAACAAGCTCGCCGCATCTAGCAATGCCACCCTTATTGAATACGGAAGTCCCTTATTGAATACTGAAGGAGATCAACCATTTAAACGTTCATCCAGGTTACGTATCTCCAAGAAATTCTACCAACCAGAAACCGGAAAATCTTTGACATTAGATGATTTTAAGAAATGAACCAAGAAATTATGTTTATATTCATTGACACTTAAAAACATGGAAGGGTATGTAGAAATAGTGACATTAGTCATTTCTTGTTTTTATATTGTTTTTATATTGTTTTATATTGTTGTTGTTTACACTTATTGTTATTTCATTTAGAAACTAACATTGTTTAAGATATAATTATAATTGAGAACAACGACTAACTTTTGTTTAGCAGAATCCAATCGTTCTTTAAGAGCGGTTCCCACCAAAGTTAAATCTTCTGATGAAATATATATGAAATTTATGCCTTCAATGTTTTCATTGCAATATTTATACATTGCTTGTGGAGATAAAATATGATTATCCATATCTCTTTGCAAACTTGCTAGTGTTGCCAGACGTTTGACTGTACCACCTATTCCATGACAAGGTTGCTTACCGTGACTAGTTGCAAAAAAGTTCCATTTAGCAGTAAAACCAAAATCTTCACAATGGAAACAAAGATTTAACATATTTTTGCAATTCTTATACTACCTGCACACCCATCTGAAAAGTATTCAATATTTTTTATTTGAGGCAAATTTGTTTTTATATCATTGCAAACAACCTCAATAATTTTATAAACCATGTTCACATGATGGATCGGATCATCCGAAATAATACAATAGGATTTGTGCTTGAGAATGCCTTTCTTTTTTGAAATAAATAATCACTGGATGAAGTGTACATTGTAAATTTGTCCAATGAAAGCTTTGCACTTTTCTGAACTACAAATTTATAGTTTTCTGAAAAATCACCCAGAAATAATGATGTTACCTCCTTTATATCTTCTTTCTTCATCTCAGGTATAATGCTTGACTCTTTGCTAAATACGAATGTGGTGCAAGTTTTTCCAGTTTTCTACATACTAGTTCAATGTATTCAAACACTGACTCTTTATTATGTGTCAAGTTTGACCTATCTGTTGTTGTCCATTTATCAAATTCAATCTCATCATCATCTTCAAATTCTCCAAGTATATCATAAAGTTTTTCAACCAATGCATTCATAGTTGCTGGGCATTTTTCACATTTCCTCATAATACAGTCTTTATTAGTTATATCACAGACAATATAAGGTAACAATTCTTTGTATGTCAATAATCATCAAGAGAATGTAAAAGCAGTTTCAAATTCTGATGAATAGCACAGACGCATACAGAATGTGTTCCTGAGGCACCAACAGTAATACACTATTTAGGTCGCAAGGTACAAAACCTTGAAAATCCTATTTTTATTTCTGGGTTCTTGGTTTTAAAGGCAACAAACAATTCCTTTAAATTACATAAGAGCAAACGTTTTTGAATGTGGACATTTTTCTTTATGCTTACATAGTCTTTTTTACCAGGCATTATACGGCTATGTTCATCGTCTTCGTAAAAGTTCTTTACTAGTTGAACTGTTACATCAGGAAGAGCTTTTTCTAATTTAGGATTAGACATGGTTAAAATACCTTTTTCTAATGTTAACTTACGTGCAGTTCGAACTACATAGTTTGTTACATGCAATGTTTCAGATACCTTTTTTATTGACCAGTCTGTTGGGGCAAGTGTCGCAAGTTGTACTTTTCTTGATGTTGATGTAGACTCTGCAATTTTGTTAGTTAACAATACCATCATGTTATCAAACAAGTTTGCTTTTTTCATATACTCATTATTAAAACTTGACTGTTCTTCAAAACTTTCTTCTGATATATTAAGGGAAATGGCTACCTTTTTTAATGGAGGTTGTTAATGCTGTCAATTTTCATTTACCTTCTCTGATTTTACCTGACTTGTGCAATCCTTTGACCTTAATTGGAGATACTCCGGCAGATGTAAAGTGTGTATCTACACTTTCTTTTTTATTTTGAATGGATCTTTCATTAACAATATCAAAATCTTCATGATTTTTATTTTCACTTATACTTTTTGATAAACATGTCATAACTTTACTTCGACAGGTTCGACCCAGTTTTTTTCCAGGTATAAGATTTAAACCTATGGTTTCTGCTTCTAACACAGTATGCATTGTAATCACACGTAGAGATGCTTAAAAAGAAAGTAATTACATTACTTAAATAACATTAATTATATATTATGTAATTACATTACTATACAATTTGTTATATTATTAACTATGAAACATTAAACAAATCTTATTACCAAAAAAACTTATATGACTTATTAATAAGGATATTACCTAATGAAATATAAATATATAAATTTTTACCTCTACACACCTTTTGGTGACTCATATCTTACAACTAACATATCATGATGGTGTGTGTATATATTAGTAATTTGTTCTTGTTTCAGATTTGTTTGTTTTTCAAGTAGCTTACGATCATTGCTGTCAATATCTTCAATAAGATTTCTTTCTTGAGTATATGATTGTTTATAAAAAGCTCCATAATTATTTACAAAGCAGCAATTAATTTTGTTATCCATATAAAAATATAATGAGGAATCTCTGTCTAAACACTTAATACAAGAAATCTTAAATAATCTTAATGTCCCTAACAAGAAAAGTACACTTGAACACAAGCAATATCATATCAATATGTATTTATAAAGGACATATTGCCTGAACAAGTAGCTATTAGTTTAATAGACATATTTTAAATGCCTAACTATCAACTAATTATTGTAAATTCTCCATTAACTACTTACAAAAAGTTGTGTAAAAGTAAAAGATAACTAAATATAATTTTATTTAGTTTTGTAACTTAACATGGTAATGTTAATTAGACATTATACATTATTATATCATTTTATTACTTTTTTTATTGATGATAATAAATGTTTTATTACTACAAAACAATCAACAATAAAAGTTACATAATATTGTTAAATTTAATGACATGATATTATGTAATGAAAATGACATTATTATTATGTAATGAAAGTAAAAAGAAACAAATTTATAAAATGTTCAACTATGTTTTGTAATAACTTTGTAAATTTTTTACAAAGCTATTACAAAACAAAAATAATTGTATTTGTATTCAAAATAAATTTGCAAATTTTTTTTTTTTTGCAAAATATTTTTAGAAAAATTGAAAAACTAAAACATCAATAACTCCTTGATAAAACATAACGCCAAATAAAAATTGGTTCGCAAAGTAGATATTTAAAATAGCGAAAACTAAAACTTTTTTTCATCAGTCAGATTTTTTCTAGAACTATAGTTGTCAATGGCCTTTTTTATTGTCATTAACAAGTGCGTTTTGTGGATCTAAAAATAAACTATATTTTATTGTTTTGAGAGATATAAGTTTATGATTTTCAGATTCAGCAGGTTTTAAACTCCTTTGGTACCAAGTTTTAGCTTCGCAACATTATTACAAGTTAGTTAAAAGGGTAATGGTAAATTGACATATTTCCGGCTTTATTCAGTCAAAAAATAACTAACTTCAAGTTGCTGTAAATCTTAAAGGGTTAAGAATTTTTTGAAAAATTTTACAGCCTTTCCTAACTTATATCTTTAAACATTTGTGCCAAATTTCAGCGAATTTGGTGATGCAGGGTGCAGCCCACAATTATTGGCAGAAAACAGTCCCGTAAGGTCGGATTTACGCGTACCTATTTATAACTATGTTTACCTTCAAATCGTAACTTTTTGACTTTTTCCGTCACCTTTCAGTTTTCGATCGTCTCTTCTTCAAAATCCGCATTTAGATTATTGCAGTTTTTAAACGCAATAATGTAAATGCGGATTTTGAAATAAAAACAACAAAATAATAATACTCAACGCTATTAAAAACTTACGAGGTAAGTTAATAGCGTTGAGTATTATTGTTTTATCCTGAAACTTTAATAAAATTAGAAAAAATAATTCTCGGTTTTTTATCGTCTTTTGGTTAACGTATTATATGAGCTGTCTCTATAATAATATTGTTGATGAATTAAAGTTGTTTTTTAAACATGTTTTTTACGACATTTTTGCACTCGTTTCAATTTTCACCTGGTTTTTTTAATTTATCTTATCTATTCTTAAGTTGTTCCGTCGATAACGGTTGTGCAAATCTACTATGTTTTTATAAAGATTGTTCATTTCATTTTTAACTCTTTGTGATCTCATTCATTTTTTTCGAAATGTTTGTTACTCAGAAATTAACATTTAATTTTAACTTTTTCAATTTTATGTAATCGATTAGTAAGTATTTTTAAATCTGCTTTTTTTAAAGTTGATCTTTTTATAAACGCTCAGTTTCGTTTTAAATATATTTTTTTTAATTCTTTAAGTTTGTTAAAAATTAATTTCTCGATATTTTTAAAATATAATTTCTATTTACTTTTATTCTTTTATTTTATAATAACTAATTTCACTTTTCTTTTGTTAAATTGCGCAATGACTTCCAACAACACTTCCGTTCACTTAGAATTCTGCCAAAAACAGCTTTCAAAGAGCAACAACAATTTTATAAACAAATTTTAAAAACAACAGCAATAATTTTTAACAAACAACAGTTCTCAAAAACGTCCGTTTGCTTTGAGTTCCCGCCAAAAAAAGCTTTCACAAAACAACAACAGCTTTCAAAACATTTTAAATTTTAAAACAAATTTCAAAAACAAAGTAATTTTTAAACTTTTAAAAGCAATTTTCAGACTTTCAAAACAACTTTTAAAAACAGCAACAATTTACAAACTTTCAAAAAACAAGTCCGTTCTCCTCGAATTCCAGCAGGTAAAAACTTTTTGCTTTTAAAGATCGCTCGATGCATTTATCATTTAGCAAAAATAAACTATACTTTAAGGTTGCACGAGAGTATCAGGGCAAGTTAAACGATTAAAACTTTCATAGATATGTGTATTATACATTGTTTCTCGTTAAAGATGTTAAATGTAGGATCTTCTTGACTCATTGCATGAGTTTTGCTTGTGTCTCTGTTTTAAAAAACATGAGATGACTTAAATATGTGGAATAACGGACTTACCGTAATTAGTATACTAGTCATGATAAGTCTATTCCACTTCGACCATTTTAATAATTTCGCTTTATTTCAATAAATTTTAAAAAAGAACAAAATATAAAAATCTTTGTTTTGAGTTAACGATTTATGTTCAATACTTTATAATCTCTATAAAAAATAGAACAAAAAAAAAACAGAGAGGGACCTAATTATTTTTCCTTTAATAAGTTTCTATTAATTTTTCAGACTATCCCCAGCTTATTAGGATTCTTGCCCCGTTATTTTTGAAAAAAAAAACGGGGCAAGAATCCTACGAGGCTATGAAAGAAAGTTGTCGTGTTAAACGCGCAGGCTTAACTAATTACTTAATCACATTAATAACGTATCTCTATCATGGCATACGCGAAAAAATTTCCAACGATGTTTTTCTGTTTTTAGAAATTTTAAAAAGCTTTTTAAAAAATTCACTCCATTTCGTTTTTTATAGCATGTAATAACTTTATATGTGTTATCCATATCATATCCAAAGGTCTTTAAAAATATGTTACTTTTTATTTTAAAAACTTAGAAAAGATTAAAAAAAAAAAAAAATCGTGTGTAAGCGAAAGGATTTGAACCCACACGAGGCACTTCAACCACTTAGGCATGCTTTATCATCTTTTAAAACTACTTAATAAACCAAAGACTTATCAAAATTTATAAAACGCTATAAATCAAAATTAAGGAGATATTGCCACAATGGAAATTTCAAATAAATCTATAAAATTTGAGAAAAGTAAATATGTAAAATTTTATTTAATTTACATAACTTGAAGTTAACATGTTAGATTTTTGCATAGATCGTTCTCATAGATAAAATTCAAATCATTACGGATTGTGGTTTTAAAAAAATATATTTTTATTTACACATTTATTAACAAATTAACAAAACAACAATTTTCAATTGTTTTCAAAATGCATAACTTTATTGAACAAGCACGTCATCTGTTTAATCTGAAAAAATGAACCAAAATAAAAAAAAAAAAGAAAAATACACCACATCTAATTACTGGAAATCAATTTATTTATACATAATAACAAAACAAAATATTTTACAAAACTATTTTAACTACATCTGCATCATCAATTAAAAATTGGTACATTAACCAACTACAAAAATACTAATTAAGGCCAACTTTAGCATTTATAAAATTAACATCCTGGCAAAATATATGTTAAATAATTATATCATTTATGATAATGATAATAGAAGATTCATAGATATTTCAAAAATTTATAAAAGTTGAACAGGAAATACAAAAAATTTACCGCGTGCCTATCTACAAAGCCTCGCGCGTTATCAGTTAAGAGCGTCCGAGCTGACTCTTCCAATATTATATGGAGTATAATATTATTTTAATGGTTATCTATATTCTGTCATTGCTGCGCACTCACCTTTTTAAATATCTTATTATAGTCTTTAAAAAAAAATTTTAAGTTAAACTTTTAATATAAAATCTCTCACAAACAAAAAAATGTTTATAGCTTAAGTCATATAATTTGAAAGCAATTTGATTTTTTTAATCAATTAAAAATAAAAATAAATAAAATTTTAACATAAATAAATATTTATTTAAAAAAATAAACAAAAACGTGCCAATAGGTAAAACAAACATTAAGAAATACTTCTTTTTTTTAATTAAAAGATTACCTGCCCAAGCAAAAACGTGCCAATAGGTAAAACAAACATTAAGAAATACTTCTTTTTTTTAATTAAAAGATTACCTGCCCAAGCCAAAACCCTTGTCGTTGTATTATCCCTAGATAAGCAGTCAATATGTATATACTCTACGGTGCGCATATCCTTCAAAAGTCAGTACTGCGCTACTACTCTACTGCGCTAGTTTAATTTAAAGTTAAAAACCAATAATAATAAATCTAATTTTTTTAAATTCCCTTTAAATTTAATGATCTTTACCTTTTTTTAATTAAACTTGCGAATAGGCTTTAATATATATATATATATATATATATATATATATATATATATATATATATATATATATATATATATATATATATATATATATATATATATATATATATATATATATATATATATATATATATATATATATATATCAGGTCCGTATCCAGCATTATTTGGTCTTCGAGATATCTATTTTCCAGATATGGGGCAAACTCCAAACATTTATATGTTTACACTTATGTCAAATAATGATGCTTTGCAGAAAAATGCGATGATTGGAGCTTGGGAACAAAAAGCCCCTAAATTTGTGCTCCCCTGCCCCAAACGTGAGAGCAACAAGTTGATGAAAATTTTTTGTACTGTTTTTAACTAGACTTATATTTATCGATAAATTTTAAATTTCATAGTAAAATATTTCAGTGTTCAAAAATTTTGACCATATAAAGTTTAAGCCCCCCTCAATTTGAGGGGTCGCAAATTTTATAATGTTATAATTTTTGAAAGCTGAAATATTTTACTATAAAATTTAAAATTTATCGATAAATATAAGTCTAGTTAAAATTAGTACAAAAAATATTTTTTTTCTTCCTTCTCCTTTCTTTTCTCTCTCCCACCCCATCTTTTTCTCTGCCAAAAAAACGCATGTGCTGCAACCAGGGATACGGAGTCTCAAAAGGGTCTCCGGATTTGAAAGTCACAAAAAGATTACTTCTTCCATGTTTTTGATATTCAGGAGCTCTAAAAATATAAAAAAGTTTTTGAATTTTTTGGATGGGTAGACAATCAAGATTTTTAGATTAGAGAAACTATTAATTTTTGAAACCGCAGTCTTTATGTAAAAGGCAAGGAGTCCTTAAGTATAATAGCGGCATGGATTCCGGGAATCTGAGTTTAAAAACAATAAGTTCAAAGTCATTTCATCTCATGAGTTTTTTTCTTATAGCTAATCATAAGCCAAACAAAATGTTTAAAGCTTCTGGACACCAAAGAACAGGAAAAAAAAAGAGATATTACGCCGGAGTCCTTTTGGGACTCCGCATCCCTGGTTGCAACAAAAATGCAAGTTAATTTTATGTTTAAGAAGACAACTTTTAGCCAGACACCTCCCCGTGGACAAACCCACAACTGTGATAAATAAGTATTTGAAAATTTAACAAAAATACTTTATTTTGTAAATAAAGAAGTTAAGCATAACATTTAATATCTCATTAAATTCTTTTAGCATAGTAAACCAAAAGAATTTAATAACTACTAAACTCAAGTAATTAACCATGCATAGAAGAAACCAATGCGAAATGCGAATAATGTGAAAAGGTTATAAATAAATAATTTTAGAATAAACTCATTTCAATATTTCAATCAATTCAATATCTAACTATGAATATGTAAAAAATTCTTGACTATAATTTTAAAAACTGTTAAACAACAGTCAGTGACTTTTTTGATTTGTTTTGTTTTTATTTATTTTTCTCCATGAATCAATTTAGAATATTCGACGGCGTCCAAAATCTCTTTTCACTACGCTTTCGTTTTTTGGAAGTCTTGATAAAAAACAAACACATTAATTCCTGAAACTAGAGGTAAATACAAATTTAAAAAGTTAACAATCCCAATTTTTAACTTTTTCTTTACTTTTATGCATCTATTAAAAATACGTGATATACAATCTTAATATTAAAAATAAATAAATACGAATGTTCGTATAATTTTTTTTTTTTTAATAAAAAATTATTTTTTTGCCAAATATGAGAATATCAATAATAATAACAATAATAATAATAATTATAGTTGTTATTATAATTTTTAAGTTAGTATAGTCTAACAATAACCTAGCAAATTACTATAGCATAATAACATTTATTGTTTATGATTAAATAATCTAGACAATTTCTTAAATTTTAGAAAGAGTTTTAAATAAAAAAATTTTAATTTGTAATACTTATTACATTATTATTGTTATTATGATAGTTTAACATATACTTATAAATATAATTTACTCATATACTTATAATATACTTAACATTTTATAAATTTTAATATATATATATATATATATATATATATATATATATATATATATATATATATATATATATATATATATATATATATATATTCTAATAAAGTTTTAGAAATTAGGCGTAATTTATGAGTTAAGAATTATGTGTTATGTGTTTTATCAATCTTTTTATATTTGAAGTATATTTATAATAATAATAACTATTACTGTTAATATTATTGTTATTATTATTATTATTATTATTATTATTATTATTATTAATATTAATACTACTACTATTATTAATATTAATACTTCTACTATTATTGTTGTTATTTATAATTATTATAAATATTATTGTAAAACAAATGCAGTATATTACATATTGTTGTATAATGATTTCTTAGTTAAAACATAAAATATCTTATGGTAATAGCAGTAAACAAATTTATATTTTTTAGGAAAGTTATAAATTTTTATAATAATATCATTATAGGAAACACGCTGGTTGTGATGCCGTTTTTCTTTTCTGAAAGACTCCCTGTTCCTTCATTGAAATCATATTGTACTTTAAGTTTGGTTATTTTCCTTCTATCAGCATTATTTGCTAAAAAAAAAATTCATCAGCATGATGAAATTGATTCTAATGTTTCCCAATTTGACTCTATATATGATGTTTATCTAAATGAATCTTTTTGCTTGTGGGTAGGTATATACATACATATACAATACTTTAATCTATTAATTTTATACATAATTTTTTTTATAACTTAATTTTTAATTATTAACAATTTAATTTCATATGTATTTATATAACCCTCGGAATTCAGAAAAATGAGGTCGGCAATTAATAAATAACCTCAAACTGTCATGCGGCTGGCATCAGATCAGCAAATATATTTTGACACAAAGGGGTAACCATAAAACATAGAAATAAAGGTCGGCAAAAATTTGCCGACCTTAAACACTTTTAGATTAGCTGTTAGGTAGACATTGCTGAATGCCAACCCTTTTTCCGAGGGCTGTATATATATATATATATATATATATATATATATATATATATATATATAATTATATATATATATATATATATATATTTAAGATCAACCATAAATAAATAATTGCCAAAAAATAATACATTGTTAATTATTATTATAATTATTTATATACGTTTAAAAATACATTGATATTTCGATATAAATTTCCAGTTTATCACTCGCTGACTTTTTAAAAAGAAAAAATAATAATTTGAAAAACTTTAAATTACATATTTGAGAAAAAAAAAATCAAGTATTAGCATATTTTATAATCTTTTTTAAATGTTTAGTTATAATGTTTTTTTATTTGTTTAGTATAGACAAAACGTGTCAAACATCGAGAAAAAAAACAAATATTTTTATATTTTAAAAAACGAAACATTCCAAAACATTTTTAAATAATAACAATTTACATTAATGATTTAAAGTAGTTTTGCGGTAATTAAGTAAATTGGTGCAGTTTATATCAATAAATGAAAAGCAAATAAAAAGAATTTAATGACGTCAAAAATCACGTCGTGCTTATGCGTTGCGCAGTATTTATTCATCACAAGGCCTGTACATATTTATATATACATACATACATACATATATATATATATATATATATATTTATATACATATATATATATATATATATATATATATATATATATATATATATATACATACATGTATATATATATATATATACATATATATATATATATATATATATATATATATATATACATATATATATATATATATATATATATATATATATATATATATATATATATATATATATATATATATAAATACATACATATATATGTATATAAGTATATATATATATATATATATATATATATATATATATATATATATATATATATATGTATATATATATGTATATATGTATATATATATATATATATAATATATATATATATATATATATATATATATACAGACTTGGTCAGTAAGGCAGGTGATTATACAGCTTTATATGACCACTCAAATAATATTTTATTTTGACGATTTAGCGGCAGTTTTAACATTTTAATAAGGCGCTGGAAAAACTTATCTTAACTTAGTTATAAAGAAACTAAAAAACAAACTTATTTAAAAAAAAGAAAA
>NC_061156.1:15139546-15162046 GCF_022113875.1 Hydra vulgaris | reverse complement strand
ATATATGTATATATATATATATTTATATATATATATTCATTTATATATATATATTCATTTATATATATATATACATTTATATATATATATATATATATATATATATATATATATATTTATATATATATATATATATATATATATATATATATATATATATATATATATATATATATATATATATATATATATATATATATATATATATATATATATATATATATATATATATATATATATATATATATATATATATATATACACACACACACACTTATATATATATAGATATACAACCCTTGGAATTAAGGTCGGCATTCGGCAATGCCGACCTAACTGCCAACCTGAAAGTGTTTCTATGACCTCGTTTCTATGTTTTGTGGTTAGACATTTGTATCAAATAATTTTTGCCGACCTGATGCTGACCTCAAAAAGTATGAGGTCGGCAAATTATTGCCTCTTTTTTCCTAAATCCAAGGGTTATATATATATATATATATATATATATATATATATATATATATATATATATATATATATATATATATATATATATATATATATATATATATATATATATATATATATATATATACAGGCCTTGTTTTAAATAAAAAAGTGCTTAATGCATTAGCTTAACGCGATTTTGATGTCATAAAATTATCTTTATTTTTTTTTATAGACGTTAAATGTTTTAACTACCGCAATAAATAAATAACCGCAAACTAGTTCAATTTAACAATTAACTCAAATATAAACTATAAATGTTTTAAATATAAATTTATTATGAAAATTTTGTAATGTTTTCAATTGTTATTTTATTATTAATTTTAGTTCAATATTATTTAGTAAAATATATATATATATATATATATATATTTTAATTATTTCTGAAATTTGTTTTTGAATAATTGTTTTTAATCGTCGTTGATTAAAAAATAATAATGATTTTTTTTTTAATTTTAAAAATTTCTAGAGTAAACAAAAAATATTAACATTGATAAACACAAACCCATGTTAATTATTTTAAAACGATTTTGTTTTGACTAGCAAAGAAAAATTTAAGTTTTTAAATATTTAAAAAATTTTTAAAAGCGTTTTAACTTGCGTTTTATGAAAAATATAAAAAAGTTTTGTCTGCTCTGAGCATATTTTTGATACATAGTTTAGAACGCGTTCGCTAGGAATTTAATTAATAAATTTTTTATGTTATTGTAAAAATATTTTACTTTTTAAACAAATCTCAAAGAAACAGAGTTATAGAGAAAAATTGTTTTCAACGATTAAATCTTTTTTTTTTAATTTTAGGAAATTAAAAAAAAAAATTAAATATAAAAGACTTAATTATGCAAACTTATTTGTTAATTATTCTTAAAACAAAAAAACAAATACTATTACGCCAAACTTTAATCGTGCAAACTTAAAAAAATACTTAACTGAAATAATTTAAGTATATTTAATAATTTGAATCGTATCTGTTTATAGTAAACTTTCGTAAAAATCTGTTTATTAAAAATTAAGTTCCTTAACTTATTAACAAACTCAAAAGTATTTTCATTCTACGTATAATTACAAAACTCTTTTTTTTTTCGTTTGTAAGCAATTTAACTTAATAAAATAAAAAAAGAAATAAATATGAGGTAATCTTTGTTAAGAATAAATTTAATTTATTTATTGAACTATATTTTTATTTTTAATTATATATCAACTTAATTAAAATATAGTAACATGTTAAAATATTTTAACATGACTTGTATTATTTATAAGCCGTTGGGCAGTTGCCCTTACGTCACTATTGTTTTTGGATAATATTTTATTTTGATGAAGATCACATAACTTTCATTTGATTTTAATAACGTAAGTCTTCTCTTTTTTTGTGATCATCGCATCGGCAAAGCATCGGCAAAGTCCCAAGATTTAAAAGTTTTTAAAGTAAATCTTTTGTCCTTCAAAATACAATCCATATTCGAACTTTAAACAATTTAGAGCTAATAGAAATATACAAGGTTTTTATATACTAGTTTGTTTTGTTTTATAAAGAAAAATACATATTCCTTAGTAAAAAATGGAGACTGTTATTAAACTAAAACATGCCTTAGTATTTATTTAACGGAACCTGTAATGTGCGCGTGCATAATAAAACCTCTGTTATATAAATATATTCAACGTAATATTGTGTCATCAGCGGGTGTTGTTGTCTACTCATGATTTCTTTACCTTATAATATAACTTGATTTATGAAAAAAAAAAAACTTATCGAATCGCACGCAGAAGAAATGTAACAAATTGTCTTCATTCAAATATTGCGAGTAACAGGTAATTTTTTTTTTCTGTGCCGACCCCCTTCCCCCGCATAACTTAAACTATATACCTTTAACTAATAAGAAAAGCAAAGACATTTTTTTCAACATCTCGAAAAAATGTCTTGATATTTTTGTTATCATGATAACAAAAATATTAAGACATTTTTTGAGATTTTATTAAAAAAAATGTTAATTCTTAATTATAAATTTTTTTGCAAATGTTTTTCATTATAAAGTCAGTAAAAAATTCATAAAAAATCTATATTACAAAAAACTTTTATATTTTGTATAATTAAATATGGAATATAGATTTTTTAAAAGTTTTTTACTAAAAACTTTAAAAAATTACTACTTTTTATCAAAAACATTGCAAAAGCTTTGTAGTTAAGGATTGACAAACAATTTTTCATGTTGCTAAATATTTGGATAAAAAGTTTAGCGTCAAATTAATTGCTATAAAAAGGAAAGATATATCGCAATGAAAAGTTACAACAATTATTTTTAAAGTAAATTTTTTTTTTTAATAAATATCTTTACATATCGTTATTTAAAAGTTAATGTGGTTTTTTTGAAAATTAATTACTTCTTTTATGTTACCGCTAATTTAAAAGTTAAAAAATGATAAAAAGTAGCTTAACCAAAACAGCTCTACGCGTACGTAAAAAGCGCTTAAGGCGTACGTAAATCGCTCTAGGTGTAGCGCTTTAAAACAAGGCCTGTAAATATATATATATATATATATATATATATATATATAAATATATATATATATATATATATATATATATATATATATATATATATATATATATATATATATATATATATATATATATATATATATATTTGTATATGTATATATATATACATTTATGTTTTCTGCATATAATATATATATATATATATATATATATATATATATATGTAATTTGAATATATTTTAGATGTTTTCTTTATTTATTAACATTAATGTATTTTATTGCTAGTCTTTAATCAATATGGCGTATTGCTGTTTATTTCTTTTTGGCAAAGTGATCCAAAAACTTGTGCTTGGTGATTTGCGTGTCTCAGAAGAACAGGTAAAAATTTTTAAAAATTATTTGATAATAGAATAGAATAGAAATGTATAATTTCGGTCTATAACAGCCAAAAATTTAGCAACAATTAAAACAATATACAAGATCTGAGATTTGAAGTTTAAAATTTGAAATGTTTTTCAATGTGGTTCTTAAATTGGTTTATGTTTTTAGACTCAATAATTTCTTGTGTTGGAACATTCCAGTCATTAACAAATCTTTTAGAGAAAAAAATTATGTCTGATTGTGTTAAACTGTAGTTGTTGTCTGTTTTTATTGACTTTATGTATTTTTAATTTTTGGCCTCTTGCTCAACCATTAGTATTAAAATATTCAAAAAACACATTTTATGCAAAATCTAATAACAAGTTATTTAATAACAACTTAGATAACTTCTATTAGTAAGAAAAGATTTGAACCCAGAGTTTGAAACTCTTCTAATACCATAGTAGGATAGCTTATAAAGTAGAATGTCAACATCTACAGTGTCAAATGCCTTTTGAAGGTTGATAAAAATGCCACATCCAAACATTCCTTCATCCAGAGAATCTTTAATTTTTTCTGTTAGACTTAGTAAAGCAAGTGATGTAGAGTAGTTTGTTCGAAAACCAAATTGTTATTCAATTTATTGAAAAATTTTTCTAAGCGGTTAAACATTAGTCTTTCAAGAATTTTATCAATGTTAGAGAGGAGGGAAATTGGCCTGTAGTTTGACATTAATAGTTTAGAATCAGTTTTAAAAATAGGTATAACTTTAGCTGTTTTTAGGTTTTCTGGGAAAATACCACTTGAGAATGAGATATTAAAAATATTAGAAAGAATTCTTAAAAGTTCCGTTTTTAATAGTTTTAGAATTTTAACTGGCATACCGTTTGGTCCAGAAGCTTTATTTGCTTCTAAGGAATTGATAATTTTTGAAATTTCATGTTTTCAGAAGGTTTTATAAAGAAAGATTTTTGAGAAGGATTTGATAAGTAATATGTGAAATGATTTATGAAGGAATTGTTGCCTGGACATTCTTACCAACGTTAGTAAAGTAGTTTTTGAAAGCATTACAAATATCAAAGGGGTTTGTTATTGTTTTATTGTTATGTATGATTACATTAGGAGTTGTGTGAGAGTTACTTTTAATATTAATAATGTTTTTGATACCTTTCCAGGTTTCTTTTATATTTTTTATGTTTTCAGTAAAATAATTATCATAGTATTTTTTTTTTGCTTTCTTTGAGTTTAGGTTGAAGGTTATTACAAAATATTTTATACTCATTATGAAATATGGTTTTATTTGTTTGATTTTTAGACCTAATATATTTTTTAAAGAGATTATTTTTGTATTGAATAGAGTATTTGAGTTCTTCTGATATCCATGGTTTAGTCTTGAATTTAATGTTTTGTTTGTTAGGCTTTTTCAAAGGCGCATGAATATCAAGCAGTAGAATAATGTAGGAAATAGTATTCTCAAGAGGCTGAGTACAATTATCAGGGTATGTTTTTGGTTCTCTGTCTAAACTAATTTTGTGAAAATCGCTTGTAAATGCAACTTCATTGAAACTTTTCCAGTTTCTTTCCTGAATTAAGAGCTTTTTGTTAGGTGGTGTTTTAAAAATATTATAAGCTATCAGAAATTGGGGAAGATGATCTGAGATTGTGGTTTACAGAAGCCATGTTGTTGTTTTATTATCAAATTACAGAAGCCATGTTGTTGTTTTATTATCAAATTGTGCACTACTACTTTATTCATTATCTTATCATGTATCTTACCCTCCATTAATTTATATACTGAAGTTAGTGAAATTGGACGATAATTAGATAGTTATAGTTTACTTTCCTTTTTAAACAGGGCGATAATGTTTGCTTTTTTCCAAAGGGCTGGAGCAACACTTGGTTTGCAAAACTTGTTGAATAATATTCATAAAGGCTTGCAGAGTGATTTAGAACACATTTTGAAAACTTTATGATGAATGTCGTCTACTCCTAGAGTTTTTTGTACATCAGGTTTGTTGATATAAGCTTTAATAATTACTACTGTAAAGCTTGGATTCGGGCATTCAAAATTAACTTATGAAATGAAATACTTTTTTATTGTGCTCGCTCTTATAGCTCCGTCTGTTGTAGTTTGTTTAAATGCTCCTTAAATTCCATCAATCAAATATAATGCTTCTATTGATTTCTTGATGTTTTGCTGTTAATATATGACAATAATATAGTGTTTTAGCATTTAGTTTGAAATTCAGTGCTAACTTTCTTTTGAAATCCCAGATTTGTCTTTTTTTTTATATATATTTGAATTCAGATATTAAAAAATGCCTTTTTTTTGGCATTTTTTAATATCTGAATTCAAATATTTGTACATAATAACTAAATTTTGTAAACCACAAGTTGCACTATATTTTACACATATGTTTAAGTTCAATGTGCATCCAAAGAGGATCTTTTTTTTTCTTTTTGCTATATAACAACCTAAATAAGTAAGTGGTGACCCTTTTCAATTATCCCCAAAGGTAAAAGAAGATAAATGGCTAAAAATACTCTGTCTTCACATTCAGTTATTATTAAATCTTGCACATTACTTTCTGAACCAATTTTTACTTGGAATGTTGGATAGATAATATTTTGGAACAACGAATTAACTCAACTCTTTTGCTTGAATATCCTAATTATATTGAAGTAAATTGTAACTTTCATACCAACTTATTAATGAATAATTAAAATTTCCAAATAACACGATAACCGAAAATTTATTTTTTTGATGCAAGTTGATAGCTTGTTTAATTGTATAGATTATAGTTACATTTTTCATTTTACTACATAAACCTGGTGGAAAGATACAGCCATAAATAATCTTTTCTAATCCGACTTCAATAAAACACCAAATTTGCTTTATAGTATATTGTTGTCTATAATGTAGGATTTGATGTTGTTTTTAATATAAATAAACAAACTCAACCACCTTTTCTATCTATGTCTTTTCTAAATAGATTAAAACCTGAAATATTTGTAGATGATGTATCTGACCACCAAGTTTCACTTACAAATACAACCGAAGCATCATGATGAATAATTTCAAGTAAAAGTATATATGATCGTTTAACTTGTTGTTTAGAGACATAACATTTGTATATAAGTATTTTAAATAAGTTTGTTTTCTCAAGCCAGTGGTGTACCCTTTGGTTTTTCCCAGTCGCTCTGCAGGCGGCTGAAATAGTTTTTATAACTCATTTGAGTCGTCCGATTTATAATAATCAGTAGTCTGGTGTAAAAGTTTTTTTTTGTATTTTTTTCGGGTGAAAATAATTAAGAAAAAAAAATTTAAATGAAAAAAAACTACTAAAATACGTCTAATAAGAGATGGTTTATTTAAAAGTAAATTAATTTATTTAAAATTAAAGATGTTTGTTACTTTTGTCATAGTCAATATCTGTATCGTATCATTTTTGTCAATCTTAACAAAAGTTTCATTACGTGAAGCAAAAATGTTGTTAGCAAAAACTGGAAAGAATCGTTTTATATATAGAAAAATATTCTATTATTCTCTCTCAATCTTCAATCTAATTTAATTTAGTTGAATGTTTAAAAACATTATGTTTTTAATGTTTTAAACATTTTTCATTATACTAAGATTTTTATTTTTAGAAAAAAAGAACTTCCTCTTGCATCATTAATTACGTTCTAATAATGACTTTTTCATATGCATCTTAATAATGTTTTTTATCTTATTGGTTTTGTTTGACAAAATTAAAAAAAGTTTTTATTTTACTAACGAAAAACAAATGAGATTCAGTATTATTAATGATGTAACTGCCCATTCATGTGATTCATAAGCGACTATAAGGTTTAAAAAAATGATACAATAGCATTTGGAAATGAAGGAAAATGTAATTTTAAAACTCATTTTAAATTGAGAGGAAGCGTGCTTCAAAATGCAACAACAATGTTAAAAAAAACAGTACAGTTGCACTTCGAAATATTAAATCGCATGTTGGGATCTATAAAGTTTGGTAGAATTATATAGCTCACTGTAGTGTACTCATTGTTAAACGAAGTGTTACTACTTTAAATTTTTACAGCTTTTTAAAGTTTTTTTTTAAATAATCACAAGGAATAAAATTTTTATAGATCAAAATATGGTTTTATTAATAAACACACTTTTGTAAGTAATATCTTGCCGGATGACCAGACAGTTTGTTACTTACAAAAAAATGCCTGTCAGTAGTTGACAGGCATTTTTAAAAAATTTCAGTTGCCCTTGGAGAAAATGAGTTGTCTTGTGCTACTCAATGATCATGAGAATACACGCTTGTAAGCTGGTAAAATGTTCTTTTTTTAAACTTACATCTGATTTTTTTTGATTACTAATTTCGTTATTTTTTGATCTTTTGAATTGTGTCGCTCCTAATACCATAACGAAAGAGAGATTCTCCTGACAGATGAACATTTAGTTTGTTTCTTTTTTTATGCAAATCATAATCTAATTTGGCTTGCATTGGTGTTTGATCCAAATTAATGAATTCATTAGGAAAAATATTATTAATTTTTATGATAGTACCGAAATTGTTTGTTTCAGTGATGGTATTTCAACAAGTATTGCCCCTTTAGCATTTTTGATATTTACTTTTGGTTTACATCTTTTTATGTATATAATTTTATTAGTGTCTATATTTATATCAGTAAAGATATGTTTAACATCAGAAATAATAACATTCTTCTCTTTTTTTTTCTTGAGTTCTTGCTTAACAGAGATCACATTAATAATACTTATTTACTGAGGTATTAACTTCCTTCTTACGCCAGAAGTTACAACATTACTCCATGTTTTATAATTAGAATTTTTTTTGTTTTTTAAATTAATAATTTCTTCACTTTGTTTTCTAACAAGCCCTTTCAAATTTCCAACATTTGTAATTCCAACAAAACTTCTTCTAAAATTGCTTTTGTTTTCATTTTTTTTGTTTTCATTTTTACCAGTAAGTTTTGTGTTTGTAATTTTATTTTGTTTTTTATAGTTTTTTGTAATTTTTTTACTAGTTAGCTTATTAAATTTTTGCTTTTTGATTAATATTTATCTTCTGGTTGTTCTTAGTTTTCACTAATTTTTTGTTTAGGAATAGACAATAACGTAAGTGATATGATCTATTGCGAACTAATTTAAAAATATATTTGCAAACAAACTAAAAACCAAATTAAAGTTAAGAAATATATACTTAATAAGTTGATTTAAATCTTACCACTGTTCGTTTAAACAATATAACAAACTAATTCCAAAACAAGGACCTATCCTAAAAAATTTAAAAGCAAATAATAACTAAATAAATTTGATAATTTAATTGATGTATATATATTATTTGAAGCAAATATAAGTAGCTTGAAAAACACGTCTTGACACTATGGAGCAGAAGTAATAATAGAAACATGTTTAATCATATGATTTATTTAGTGGAATTTATAGTAAATAAAATTTTTAGATGTTGTTTTTATTGTTTTTTATTTTATTATTATTAGCATTTGCAAGATAAGTTTTGGAACTACATCTTTTACAAAGTCATTTTTGTATTTGGCGTTGTTAATGCACAATCCATAAGTGAAGTTTTATGTTGGGCTGCTTGGTTTTCCATGTTAGGTTTCTGGCATATATTTGGTCAACTTTGCAAAGATCGATATAAATATGTAGGTTTTTTTTTTTTTTTTTTAAATAAACAAAATGATTACTTAATCATTAAAAATATATTAAACAGACAACGATTATAACATTATTATTGATCATTAAATTCAAGGTAATAATCATTAATATTTAAAAGCACATAAAAGTGCACTAAATATTATAAAACTTTAGTAAAAGTAAAATGGTGTTAAAAAAAAATTTTTAAATGAGATATTTTAATTTTTTGTTCTCATAAGTTTTTGAAAAAGCTAAATTCTTTTTTTTTTTTTTTCTTAAAAACTTTTACACATTAATGTATATAATAAAGTATCTTGAAGTTGTTAATTATTTCAATTTATAATGGCTCACAATCTGTTTATTAAATAGATCTTATTTATAGTTAAATTAAAGTTAATACCCAGTGAGAAATTGTCTAGCGACCAGCTAGCGGTATTTGTAATAATAAAAACAGCAATATGGTCATAAGGATCACTAGCTAAGTAAGCTAGCTACTAGCTAGCAACAGCCTGTAATAATCAAGATAGCTATTGCAATAAAGATTGCCATGAAGATTGCAAGCTAGAAAAGCAAATGATTAGCTAGCAAATATTCTCATTACATTATTATATTACTCATTTATATCTATACTATACTATTATTATTACATATTATTTATTAGCTTATTTACTTACTATAAATGCAGACTTGCCTTAATTTTCTATTTAGCTACAATAATTTAATAAATAATATATTAATTGAAAAAATATATCCCTATTGATTTATAGAAATATTATTATAATTATATTATTAATATAATTATAATAATATTATTATAAAATTATAAAATACTATTAATATAATTATAAAAAATATATCCCTATTGATATATAATATATATAATATTGATTTATAGTTTTATTAAGCAACATCGTTTTAGAGCTATCAACTTATTGTTTTAAAATAAACTAAGAATGCAACGAAAAATCTGTGATATGTATATACATATTGCTCC
This sequence comes from Hydra vulgaris, assembly GCF_022113875.1. NCBI lineage: Eukaryota > Metazoa > Cnidaria > Hydrozoa > Anthoathecata > Hydridae > Hydra > Hydra vulgaris. Next base: position 15,152,017 of record NC_061156.1, on the reverse strand, counting down.
AGCAATAGTTGGCTACTAATTTGCCACCTAACAGCTATAGAATTGTCATTATGTAGTAGCTAGCAAAAGAGCTACAACATGTAGCTATTGATATTTTGTAACAACTTGGCTACCTAAAATGCTACAATATGTATTTATTGAGTAGCTTTAGATTTGTCTTTATTATATTTAGATTGTAGCTATCAATAAATCTACAATTTATTGATAGCTACAATCTGTAGCTATCAATAAGTTGTAATAATATTGCTAAGCTGGAATAAGTAGCCATTGACTAGATTTGTTGCAAAGTTGTAGTTTGCTACGATATGTATAATGCTATGTGATGTAGCTTTCAATGTATTGTAGTAATATCAATAGCTACAAAGTTGAGATATCTAGATAGTGACATGTCACAATATCTAGATAGTGACATGTCACAATATCTAGATAGTGACATGTCACAATATCTATATAGTGACATGTCACAATATCTAGATAGTGACATGTCACAATATCTAGATAGTGACATGTCACAATATCTAGATAATGACATGTCACAATGTCTAGATAGTGACATGTTACAATATCTAGGTAGTGACATGTCACAATAAAATAATATCAATGTTCAATTATAATCATAAAAGATTCTAAAAATCAAATTTTTTGAGACATAAAAATCATGTGAGAAAAAGTTGCTTTTATAAAATACTAAATTAAAAAAACTTTGAAAGGATTATTATGCTATACTTGATTTTCCTAAAAAGAACCAAGTAGAGTGCAAATGAAAGTAGAGGTTATGTGATATGTGTATTAGGGTAGAACAAACATTTTTTTTCTCTGATTTTTGGTTACCATAGAAGCATGTTTTACTAAGTAAAACATGCTTCTATGGTATCTTAGGAAAATGTTTTTTTCCACAATATACTGCAAAAATGGTGTGTTTCCCACCATTGCAACTTTTGGTATTTTTTTGTTTTGATTAATTGATAATATTAACCAATCCGTCATGGCTGTTTTTTAAAAATTACTCAGTGAATTTAAATGTCCAATTTTAGGCCATCCAATTAAATTATCTGTAAATAACTTCCAGCTTATGAAAACGTTTTCATGTGTTGTTTTAATGAAAAGTTATAAACTAGCCTTAAAATCAATTAAGCCAGTTAAGTTTTCTTATGTTTTCAATAGTGTTGCACAGCAATTTATATCTGTGTTTGATAAAACTTCAATACCCACAACTCTGTAATGGTTTTAAAAGTTATCCAATTATTAAATGGATACCATGACAGTTATTGTAATCTTATAAAATTCTTTAATCGTGATAAAGAAAAAGGGAAGTTCAAAAAGAGAGTTTTAATATTTATTATACTTAATATATATTTTTATTTAAAAAGTTTATAAATGTGAGTGTTCTGTTTTAATTATTGTTAAGTGTGAAAAAGAAAAAATATAGCCATCCTTGAATTAGCATTGTAGTAGATAATTAGAACTGTTGAAATAAAAGTCTCAAAAAAGAAATTACACAAAGACAAAGTATAAAATTTGCTGAACATAAAAGAACTCTACTTCTAATAATTTATTATTTACAACATTCATGCTCAAACCATTAAGATAAAACACTATAGCAAAAAGAGATTGATAGTGATGCCTCAATATCTTTTGAATAAGTCATCGATGAAGAATCAGAAGAATTTAAGCTAAATCATTGTCAGATGCACATTAGAATGAAAAATAATGCTCTAACTAGTGGTTATTATAGATTAATTATAATTTAACACGCTTGAGTAATTTACATAATTTTGGTATTATAACCAGTTATGATCACATTCTGGTTGACAAATATAAAGTTAGAAGAGCAAAAGTAGATAGCTGTTCACAACTTCAAAAGCAGAGTAAGGAAAAATATCCAACTTTCAATAGTGCTGCATTTGATGGGGCAATTTCAGTCATTAAAAAACTTAAATCAAAACAGATTTGACAAATCTTAAAAGAAGAACTCAATTTTACAAGAAACAGGTTCTGTTTATTTTGGTTATGATTCACTCTCTGTTGGCTTAAGAGATTGCTAGTAGTTTATTTCATAATTAAAATAAGCTAGATTTTCATTTTATAAACTGAACATAATTAAATATTATGTCCAGTTTACAAATACTGTTACAAATATGGGATGGAAAACTGGTATTATTTACATTATTAAAAAGTAAGTAAAAAGGCAACTGCACTTGCCTGCTACACTTTAACGAATTGCTATTTCGGTATTGGTTTCAAACCTGGTTAACAACTGCAAATGAGTTTTACAATTCTATTTGAGCCTTGAACCCCAACAGAGGGGCACCAAATTTTAGCTTCTTTTTTTTTTTAAATCATGTCCCTGTAGTAAAAAACTATTTACTTCACAAATGAAGCAGAACATTCATTTGAAGTGATAAACTCATCAAGGTTTCTGTCCAATGATTTGCTAAAAGTTATAGACCCAGTTATTGAGAGAAACCTTTTTTTTTTTTGAGAGAAAATTTTTTTTGACTAATAACCCATTTATTGAGAGAAAACATGCTTTTGACAATAATAATAGATACACAGGTTCGTATCTGGGAATTTGGTTTTACACAAATTTTAAAAGCAAGAAGCCTAGCTTCTCAAAAAAAGCTTATCAGAAGTTTTTTAACCACCCAAAATTAACTTCCTTGCTGATGGCTACACAGAGATGGTTAACTTTAATTTTACTACATTTTTTGCCACAATCTTTGCTGCAAAGTGTCTTAAGTGTTAAGTTTATAAAAGAGGCTTCACAAAAAGTACCTGGCTCCAAATCCAGAGATAGCATTATAAGAACTACACATAAATCCAGATCCTCTATGTCTAATTTTTCAAGCAAATCATATTTTTAACTTGTTTTAAAAATCATTGAAAAGTAAAACAATATGTATTCTTGAGAAAGGCAATTTTAAACAATTGCAAAGATGATTTTTTATTTTAAAAAATGATTTATTATTTCATTTATTTATCATTCCAAATCTTTGTCCTCACTTAACATGCCCTATCTAATTTTTTCAAATTCAACTTTGTTTAAAAAATTATTAAAAAAATATATTTCTTCAAATATTCAAGCACAATACGCTATCTTCAAATGTAAAGTATTATTTTTTTTTGCATTATCCTTAAGTACCCAAGAGACAGTTTTTTTGTGATATATCAAATTAAAAATCAGAAAAAGTTTTTTTTTTTATGCCTACCCTAATGTATATTGGTTTGTTACTATTTTTTTTTTGTAACTGGTGCTAATAGAGCAATTACAAAAAATTAAGTTTTGTATGAGAAGTTTCGAATATGAGAACATCTTGGCATTGGACAAGTGGAAAAAGGTTTTTGGTGAAAAAGTTTTGGTTGTTGATCATGAAAAAGTTAAAGAAATGCTTGTTTACAAAATTGAAAACAATTTGATAGCCAAACCAATAATAATACCTTGATTTGAAAAAGAAGAATATCTTCCATTTAATGCAGAAAAATGAAATGAAGGTAGAGTTTTCAAGGTTTAGTTTTTCAAGTTTAGTTCAATACTACCTTTAATTCAATGTATTGAACTAAATTTAATAAAATTATGTTAGTAATAGTGATGAAGCAAACAATGAAAATAATGATTCAGAATCAAATTGTAATAAAAATTGTAATAAGTATTGTAATAAATCTCAAAGGTATAGAATTGCATCAGCAATTTTAATGGTATAATAGTGAAAATTCCTAACAAAAGCAAGAATATATATATATATATATATATATATATATATATATATATATATATATATATATATATATATATATATATATATATATATATATATATATATATACTTATATATATATATTTATATTTATATAAATTATATATATATAAAATATATATCAGGGTGTTAGCCATTTTATAGTTTAAATAGGCAAATATTTGATAAAGTTATTGCGCATGTAACCTAAGTTAAAAATGGAATTGCCCATATATATATATATATATATATATATATATATATATATATATATATATATATATATATATATATATATATATATATATATATATATATATATATATATATGTATGTATATATATATATATATATGGGCAATTCCATTTTTAATAATATATATATATAAATATATATATATATATATATATATATATATATATATATAATATATATATATATATATATATATATATATATATTATATATATATATTATATATATATATATATTATTTTTATAATGTATATATATATATATATATATATATATATATATATATATATATATATATATATATATATATATATATACATATATTTTTAAAATATATGTATATAAATATATTGAATATTATTAGCTGACTTCATCTCCATTTACTCCGCGCAGCAAGCATGTCAAGTTAATGGTACTTATTTGTGTAATTTGTTTGTCAAGCACTGTTATGGGTGTATGGGCTGTGTCATATGGTTATCAAGAAAGTGTTAACATCATGTTATTTATGTTAGCTGAGGTAAATTTTATTTAAAAGTTATTAATTTTTTTTTTTAGTTCAAATTTTGTTTGAACTAAAAAAAAAAATTCAAAAAAATTCAAAGTTTCAAAAATGTGTTTCAAAAAAATATTATAGGTTGTTCAATAGGATGAATCATCCTTTATGAGGGTGTATTATCTACAATAAGATGAGGGTGTACCTTTATGAGGGTGTATCATCTACAATAGGATGAAGGTGCATTGTTATGCGGGTATAACATCTACATTAAGATATATATCCATTACAACAACAAATGACATTTTGATGATTTTATTTTATCCTAGCAGTTTTGAAATAAACTAAGAGATAAAACAAATATATTTTATTTGAAAACAAAAAGATTTTAAAGTTTTAGTATATAACACTTTTATTGTAAAGATAATATACAGAAGCAAGTGTTAAAAATAGTAAAAATCTATGGCAGAGGACATGCAGAAAATTATCATTAATATATACAGTCCTCAGAATTAGGTTTGGTATTCAGTAATGTTGACCTAACTGCCGAATTTTTTTTGCCAACTTGATGCTGACCGCTAACAGTTTAAGGTTGGCAATTCCATTTTTCTTTATTCCAAGGGCTGTATATAACATACCAGGATAGTTTAAAAGAGTATAAAAATAATATTATTACTACAATGATAATAAAAAGTATTATAAGTAACATTATTAATAATAATATTATATTTTATTTTAGTGTATTTTGTTAGGATTGAAGTCACTGCACCTCTTAACAAGGTCAGATTATATGTTTTTAAATTGTTCATAACCTATTGTGTATATATGCCAATGTATTTATATCTGCATAAATATGTATCAAAATTATTATTTGAATAATCAGTTATAAAAAATAATATTATGAAATAAGAAAAATAATTATAAAAATATAAATGTTGCTTGTAGAAATATTTGTATTTATTTACATAATTAATAATTCTTTGAATAATATAGAGTAAAATGGGGTAATTTTGCCACTTAAGAAATTTGTCACCAATTGATGTTCCTCTATTTTTATAACTTTTAAAACTTTAATCAGAAATAAGATTTTTTTATGATTTAAATTTCTATTAGAAGTAAAACTTTTTTACTTTTTATTTATTAGAAGTCTTTATCTTTATTTATTAGAGGTAAAACTTCTTAAATTTCTATCAATTTATGTCCAAAATTACTTTCTTTATTTTTTGATTACTTGATTTGAGAAATTATGGACAAAAATAATCTTCAAAAAAACTGGAAATTTAAAATTCTCTTGAAAATCAAATTATTTATTACTGTCAAAAATTTAAAAAACCAAAATGTAGGAAATTTTTCAAAAAACTGTTGTTGTTTTTTCTTTCTAATTTTAATTGGTTTCGAAGATATTCCGGAATTATTAAATGAAGGAATTCTTCCACCTATTTACATTAAATAGAGATGCACTTTGATTGGATAATTAATATTATATCCCCTACCTCTTGTTTCAGTAGTTAATTTCTTAAGTCATGTTGGTCTTATAATAAATTTAAATTAATTAAATCAATCAATTATCAACAACAATGCCTCAAAACCTCAAGAGAAAGTCTGTCACCAATTATAGCATAGAGGAAAAGCTATTGCAAAAGTTGAACTGGCGAAATGAGCTACAAGCGTGATGCAGAACTGTACCGTATACCTCGAAAGACACTAGCAGGAAGCATTTAATATTTAAAAAGTACCAGGGCTGGTATGTTAACAGCTTTAAATTATGTGACTTTAATCTATTATAATTTGTAAACTAAAAAGTTTTTTTATATTTTTATGATGATATCAAAACTCTATTTTTAGTTAGCAAAATTTTCAATTTATTGTTAGATTGCTTTTATTTAACTGATTGTAAATGTGTTTTAAAAAATTTATAAATATTTTGTTAGATTTATTTTGTAAATAATTAACCTGACAAAATTATCCCAACTTAGATTGGGGTAATTTCATCGTTTTTTCTATTCCTATTAATGAAAAAATTTATTTTTCAATTTTTTAAATTTGTGTAGTTTAAAAAAAAATATTAATAACAATAAATTTTTTTTTTTTTTTTTGAACCACCTGAAATAAAATGTAATTTTAATTAAACTAAAAATATTTAAAATAAGTAAAAATTTTACTAACATATATTTAGATGATCAGGTGTAGCAAATTATTGGCAACATTATACTTTAAGGTTTTTTTTTTTATTGCAGCTCTTAATTTTCAAAGGTTATATGTAGTGCTCTAAGGTTAATGTACCAAAATATTGGTTTCTAATTTCTAATTGCATTTTTGGTTTTTAAGTTTTTTTAATTTAAAGATTTGGTGGTGAAATTAACCCAGTTTACCCCAGTTTAGATTTTTTTTTTAACTTATTCACCTACGCAAACTAAAGGGATAAACAAAGTCTACTTGTTTTTTTAAAACTAAAGTTGATATGATTAGGATTTCAACTTTAAACTCCTAAACACCAATCTTTAAGAAAAAGAGAAAAAAATGTTTTTTAAATGTTTTAAATGTTTAAAGGTTTTTACAATGTTTTTAGTTGTATTTTATACTGTGTTTTTAATTTATTTCATGAAAAAAAACATTTTTGGTGTTTAGATACATGTTTCAAATTTTGGAAATTCAAACAGGTAATTTTGATAAAAAGTCAAAAGTGGCCTATTATATTGATCTAATATCTGAATGTTTGGTGTTAACAGTTGATTTATGTTACCATGTACACATGCTGGTGAGTATATTTTGATGTCTCAATATTTTCTGCATAAATTTTCAAAGATGTATTTAAAAACTTTCAGTTTTAAGTAATATTATCATTTTTATTTAGTTTGTTTTAATATATATATTTTTTTATTTCTTTTTTACTATAAGGTTTGGTCGAATGTCTTTCTTTCAATGGCAAGCTTGGTGTTGTACTGGAATATAAGAAGTATTGTTTCTGAATTTAAAAAATGTTTAAAGATGCATAGATTGTATCAAAAAGTTATCAAGAGCGTTTCCACCAGGTAAGTACAAACATGATTGAAATTATTTTTGTTTGCAAAGTTAAAATTCTGTTTTAATTTCTACTTATTTAAAAAGGTTTCCACTTGCCACTCAAGATGAGTTAAATGAAGTAGCTGATCACTGTGCAATATGTTGGGACAGCATGGAGACAGCAAGAAAGTTACCATGTGGACATTTTTTTCACCAGTATGTATCAGCGATCATACATTTAATTATATTTTATTGTAACAATAAAAACAATAAAGATAGTTCAATGAAGTTAACATAAAATTAAGTTCATTGAACTTTGTTTATTTTTAATTTAAATAAATTAAAATATCTTTTATAGTATGTAAACTTATTCCTATAAAATTCTTTATAACAAAGTACAATATTTCTAGGGGTTATATATACCCTTTTTATTCAAGTTTTTAATGTTTTTTGCACTTCGTAAAGTTTAGAATAAAAAATAATCTTGCAATTTATTCTTATATTGTGTGTCAATTAAATAAAAAATGTTATACGAGGTGTTTTTATTACTTTTTTAACTGTTATGAATGTTTTTTAAAATTTTCATACATTAGCAAATTAAAATAAAAATTAAGAAAAAAAATAGTTGTTTTTATGTATGTAAAAATTTCAAGTTTTTAATTATTAATTCTTAAAATTTTAGTTCTTGTTTATGTTCGTGGTTACAACAAGATGTATCATGCCCCACCTGCCGTAGGTCACTTACTAAGGATATGGGTTTACCTCCAAATCTCTTGAATGAAGAAGTACACACTGATGAACTTCCTGATGTTACAATGGATCGAAATGAGAGTGTTAATGGTTTCAGAAATTTTTTCTTTTTTCTTGATGGGAGACAAATTGCAAATTGGTTTCCAAGCTTTTCAATTGAAGTTTTTCATGGAAGATTAGAGCAAGATCAAAATGAAATGAATAGACAGGTATATAAATAAAACAACCTAACTGTAGGTAAACAACCTAAAAACTTAGTAAAACTGAGGGCTTGGGTTCGAACCAGCAGTATCTATGTATAAAAGGCATTTATTACAACAAATGAAGATATATTTTTAGTTCTCCTTTTTCTTTTTCTTTATATTTATATTTATATATTATTATATATATTATATTTCTTTATAGTTATATTTTATGATTTAATAAAATTAAATCATAAAAATTAGGCATAATATATTAGTACTGTGCCTGTCTAAATATATATATTTTTGTAGGTGGAACAACTTTTGCGGTTATTTCCTCACATATCAAGAGAGGCTATAGTATCTGATTTGCAGCAAACTGGATCAGCTGATGTAACAGCTGATAATATTTTGGAAGGAAATTTGACACCAATGCTGGTAGACCCTTACTATTATAAAAATTGTATCATAATCAGCAAGTTTGATTTAAAAATTTTTTTTTTTTTAATTATTGAAACTTTGCTTCTCTGTTTCTATTTTGCGATTAATCTCTGATTATTTATATTTAGCAATCTATTCAGTCACCTTCATCAGAAGAAAATGGTAAACTTTTTCTTGTTGCGTTTTTATTAAATTATTATATATATATCAAATTATGAATATATATATCAAATTATGAATATATATATATCAAATTATGAATATATATATCAAGTTATGAATATATATATATATATATATATATATATATATATATATATATATATATATATATATATATATATATATATATAGATATATATGTATATATATATATATATATATATATATATATATATATATATATATATATATATATATATATATATATATATATATATATATGTATATACAGGCTTCGGCAGGAATGACGGGCTATAGCCCGTGTCCGTCTCCGCACCCGTCTAAGTCAGTTTAGACGGGCGAAATAAAGCCCGTCTGAAACATAAGTTTTGTGTAAAAAAAAAGATGAATATTTTGATGTTTTTTTTATTAAGATACTCTTTTAAAACTTCTCTCATGACATAATTTTAATATGGATAGCAAACTCCAACTTATAATTGTTTATATTTAAATATAAAAATTAAACAATTTAATTATTATTGTATAACATGATGTAGAAAATAATATAACTAAATCTTACAGTTTTTTAAACGACGGTAACTGTTTGATATAATACCAAACAGTTACCACATTATGTTCAAAATTTAATAACTATAATATTAAATAGGAAAATATACACATGTGATGCACAAGAAGTATCATGTTGTTTTGGTTTTTCAATGTTTATAATAATAACGATAATAAACTAATTATTCATGTATTTCGCTTTTTTCCGATAAACTAGTTTGTCTTACTTTAAAGACATTTAAAGTGATATTTCCGCGTTAACTTCCGCGTTAACTTCACGTTTTTTCTTAAAGAGACGGCAGTTTATTTAATATGCAATTATATAACTCGTTATTGAAAATGAAATATCTCATTAAAAATCAACAAACGTCTAATCAATTTTTGTAGATAATATAAATAGTGTTGCTTTATAGTTATGAAGTTATTCAAGTTATCCAGTCATTCAAGTTTTTCAAGTTATTCAAGTTTTTCAGTAAAGATAGTAATGGCATCATCTGGTAGAAGAGTTACATTAGCAACATTTTTGAGTTGGGGTAAAGATGGAGTCTGTGGAAAAGAAACTGAGGTGGAGAATGGAACAATTTTTGTTGTGAAGATATGGTGTATGGTTTGTATAAAATATAAAAAAGAATTGCTTCGCGAGTTAAAAGGTCTGGCAAAATCAAAAGCATTAGCATTTATAGAGGGCACTACGAACGTTAAAGCTAGCAACATACATACGCTTATATACATGCTTATATTGTATATAAAGTAACGGAAGCCCCGGTATCTTAAGAAATTATTAATACTTCTAAATAAAAACTTATTTTATTAAAAGAAATTAGATTTCAAATTTTTTATTCACGTATCAGAATAACTATTTCCGATCAGGATAGGCATAGGTAAAGCAAAGTTATAAAAATATAAATAACAGTTTAAGTTTTTAATTTGCACGCCCAATAGAATGCAAGAGTATATAAATAATTGAATTTGAAAAATAACATAGTTACGTATCATATTACCAAGTTAATCCCAAACAATTCTAAAACTATCGAGCTCATTGATTCAAGGTTAAAAAAAAAAGATTTCAAACTATTTGCTGAATAATTAAAAAAAATTAGATTTTGAAAATATTATGTAATATTTTTATTCACAAAGAATAAGAGAAACGAATGAACTAAAAAAGCACGATAAAAACCTGTATAATTTAATCGAATACTTGAATAAAACAATAATATATAAATATACTCAAAAAGACTTCGGTAAAAAAACTCGTTAGGATGCTTGAATAAGGAAACGTGATGAAACGCCATGGTTGTTTCGAGGATTTTTCCCGTCGTTTTCACGTTCATTCGTTTGACTATATCTGCCAGATATTATCTGGAATAAAGATTAAAAAAAAACAAACATAAAAAACTGAATAAAGTTCCTTCGAGTAAGAAATCTAAACAAAAGCAACCATAAAACAACTAACCCACGTAAAATGAAATTAGATCTGTGCAAGTGAAAACTTTGAAAAACAATTATTGAAATCTTAGTTTTAAGTATTATCCAACTCATTTACTGCAGTGTTTTAATTACTTAAGTAATTAAGCATTTTAAACAGTTAATCGCTTTCTAACATATTATTTTAGTGCAATTCACAAAATGTTTAATATTCAATGACATTTTCATTCAAAAAGAAGAAGAGAAATTAACAAATTAAAAAAAAAAAAAGTTTAAACTTTAGAATTTTTTTTAAAGTTTAAAAAAGCCCGTGCAAGACCATCTAGACGGGCGGCCCTCATAGCCCGCCAAGTTTATTTAAGACGGGCTTTTCATAGCCCGTACGGTTTTTATTCCTGCCGAAGCCTGTATATATATATATATATATATATTTATATATATATATATGTATATATATATATATATATATATATATATATATATATATATATATATATATATATATATATATATATATATATATATATATATATAAATATATGGGCGATTCCGCAAGAAAGAGGGGGAAAAAAAAAAGCAAAAAAGTTATGAAAACACATACTAAACTCTAAAACTCTTTTTTTTAACTATTTTAAAATACTTTTAAGCAAAAAAGCAACTAAAAAAAATCATTTTATCATACCACAGCATGGTTTTTAAAGTTGTAAGGGTTGTATAAACATGTTTTGACGTTTATTTACAGCCTTGTCGTGTAATGTTAAAAATCGTACCGTATATCCACAATTAAAAACTTTGATAATGTTATATTGCATTTTTTTAACATAATATACATGGTTAAAAATAATTATTTATACTTTTTTTCTTACATCATTGATTGATTTGTTATATTTGTTGTTTTTAAACATTAGATTTTTTGTTACGACCGCCATGGTTATGTGACGGTTGTAACAAAAAAAAACACAAAAATTCTTGTAAAACTTCAAGTAAAAACTTTGAAACTCTGCATATAATAACATGAATATGTGCTAAATACACACACCAAAGGATTTTTTTTTTTCACCATCCTGTTCGCAGCATTAAGTCTGACAAAGTTGTTTTGTTCAGAAGTGGTAAAAAGTAAATGTTATGACCGTCACGCTACTAGGAGTTTAATTTTGAAAAAAGTTGAAAACTTTAATGCTGTAACTTTTGCATACAAAATTATATGATAGTTTTTCACATTTCTGGAAAGTTTCAAGTCATATTCGTTTTTGGTTCATCTTCAATAACTTATAGAGTGTCAAATGTTATGACCGCCACTCTCACGGAATTGCCCATATATATATATATATATATATATATATATATATATATATATATATATATATATATATATATATATATATATATATATATATATATATTATATATATATATATATATATATATATATATATATATATATATATATTAAAATTAT
>NC_061156.1:15031310-15138546 GCF_022113875.1 Hydra vulgaris | reverse complement strand
GGATACACTGAGGAAAATGGATTTTTTGTTTACAAAATCAATCGCACAAATTGCTTTAAAAGATTACATTTGAATAAAATACACATGCATAAAATTACATAAATAAAAATACATTACATAAAAATACATTACATACATAAAAAATACATCCCTTATATAAAAAATAAGAATATACTAATAAAATCTATAATATATTTACAAAACTTTGACAAGTTAAAAAATAGTTTAAAACATTTATTATTGTAACCAAATAATGTTAGTTTAAAACATTAATAGCTTTATAGATGTGGCTCCAAGAATTAAAATAGTAGTTCGCTTGATAGGATATTCTTAAAATAATTTATGCTAGAAATTTTAACCAAAACGCAACAAAATTTAAAAAATACAATTTTTAAAAATATTTCAACAGAATACTCAGGACATTCGGTTAGTATTCTTTGAATACTCTACTCATATTATATATATAGTATATATATATATATATATATATATATATATATATATATATATATATATATATATATATATATATATATGTATATATATATATATATATATATATATATATATATATATATATATATATATATATATATGTATATATATATATATATATATATATATATATATATATATATATATATATAAATATATATATATATATATATATATATATATATATATATATATATATACTATATATATATATATATATATATTTATATATATGATAAATTAAAATTCTTCAGAAATATGTTTCTAAATGATTTTCAAAAAAGTTTTTGTTGATAAAACAATAAAAACTTTTTTGTGTAAAAAATGTTGTTTTATTGTATAAAATAATTTTTTTTTTTAATTTACAATTTTACCTACCCAGGAAGGTAACTTTGTAAAGAAAGAGTACAAACGATAAATTAAAAACAACACCCAATTTAACAAGGTCCATTATAAAAAGGCTCCCTCTTTTCGCCTATAACATAACTAAAAAATTCTTATTATGCTTATACGAAAACTAAAAATAATTTTCTCTCAAGCCTAAATTCCAAACATTGACAAGCAAGATTACTGCCTATGTAAAATTTGTTCAAGTTATGTGGCAGTAGTGTAGTGATAGAGCGCTTGCTCTGTAACTGATTTAGATTACCAGGCCACTGTTAAAAAAGCGTTTAACTTGTTTCCCAATGCAGCATTTTTGTTTGTCAGGGTTTGTGTTTCAGAGTTATAGGGTTGTGAGAGAATTGTAACCACAAAAAAAGAAAAAAAAAAGTTAAGTTAAGCGTATTTAATTTTTTAAAAATAATGTTTTTGTAGAAATGTAAATATAAAATTATTAAATTTATCTTGCTGTATGAATTCATTTCTGAAATTTTTGTATAATATATAATGAAAGTAAAATAAAAAAAAAATAAAAAAGAAAGCTCTATAGTTTCTGTGATTTTTAAATTTTTTAGAAACAGATGCCCAAAGTAATGACCTACCATTAGTCGCAGATAAAAAAGATACATTGTTAGAAGGAGAAAATTTAACAAGCGATGGAGATAATCAACTTATTGACGAAGAAGAGTATAGTAATCAGTTAAGAAGAAGGCTTCCGATGAGGTCTTCAAGTTCCATAAGATCAGCAAGGTTTTTAGATATATTTATGCATATGTTAAGTAGTGCAGGGTATGACCCTGCGGTCACAAGACATGTTTGAGACATCTGAAAACTGTTTTAATATGTTTTGAGAAGTTTTAAACACTTAATATTGATATATTTATGCATATATTAAGTATTGCAAGGTAGAAATTATTATAGATATATTCATATTTAAAGTATTTAAGTATAGAAATTGCTATAAAATAAATTTCTAGCTGTAATAATTATTTTTGACAAGTAATTTATAAATATAAGGATATTCTTTTAAATATTTACATTTTTTTAAAATTATATTTAAACTTGTTACTTATTTCTCTCTGTTTGACAAATATCTTGAATATTTCAACTCTAAGGGTAACTTGCTAATCAGAGTTCCTGTAGTTTGTAACTTTTTATTAAAGTGTAATTTTGTTCAACTTTATTTTTTAAAGAATATATTTGTGTCTAAGCACTTTTGCCCAAAAAAGTATTTCTAAAAAACTTTTTTTATTAAAAGTTATAAAAAAATTATAAAAAAAAAAAGTTGTAAAAAAATCAGTACAATCACTATATTTTATTTAGGAGATGCTTGGTAAAATCCAATTCAAATGAAAGCGCGTCATCTTCTGAATTGTTGAAAGAAAAAGAGGAGCGACGAAATCTTCTGCTACAAGCAACAGAAAAGCGCATTCATCCAATCAATGAGTCATAACGAAGATGTTTTCTGATTATTTACAATCCACTGCTGATTTATTTAATGGTGTAGATATATTTTTATTATCAAATAACAACCAAAGTATGTTGATATTAAAAGAATAACAATTCAGATGCATAGCATGGAAAAGCAGCCATATTTATAGAATTATAATTTATTATTAAATTTTTTGTTTGCTTCGTCGTAATTTTCGTAAATAAACATTAAACTTTGAAGTTCATATGAGTTTTAATCATTTCTAATTATTTTTATTTTAAAAAATCACTATTGTTTTATTTTTTATTTTGTTAACTTTAGTTAGAAAATTTCCTATATCTTATATTTTCTTATTTTATTTATTTGCATTATGTTTTTTCTCATATATATGTGACATAAATATAGTATATATGACATAAATATGACAAAGAAGTCTTTTCTTAAATTAAATTTTGTGTTGTGAATTTTTATATCTTGTATTACTAATTATATTTTATAAAGTTTATATTTAAATTGCAACTTTGCATTGTTTTTGTATTTTGTTTTTTATTCTCCTGTGTTGTTGAAAAATTATCAGAGTTAGTAAATATATTTATTAAATTTTATAAATATATTTATGGTGTTATAATAAAATTTTAATCTAAAAGTTATAAATTTATTTTTCTGTATTTACAATCATAGTAAAGTTATCAGTAAAAACTTTTACTGATTTCACTATCATTATAAAAGTTGTTAAATTTTTTATTCCTTTTTATTTTTTACATACACATCTGTATATCTGCCTATTAATTAATCATCACTCTATCATTATTAATTAATCATCACTCTATCATTATAATTGGACATTGATTAATTTTTTAATTTATTTGATTATTAGAATCTAGTGTTTTATTTACCATTATATGTTATACATTTTTATATAACACATTAAAAATTATATAAAAGCATTTTAAGTTAGTATATTCTACAAATAGTTAAAACAACACCCAATTCAACAAGGTCCACCATAAAAAACGCCCTGCCTACAAACAACATAACGAAAATATTAAAATTTGATTTTATATATCTTAAAATATATCTTAAAATTTTTTTTATATCCAAGTGTCATGGTGACGCTTGGATATAAAATATAACTTTATATCCAAGTGTCACCATGAGAACAAACTTTTGCTGGATAACCACAAACCAAAATTTTTCTAACAAATTTTTTCTTGTGCAGAATTATTTTTCTATTAAATGAAACTATATTTTTACCTGATGTGTATATATATATATATATATATATATATATATATATATATATATATATATATATATATATATATATATATATATATATATATATATATATCATATCGTATTATATATCTTATATTACAACTCTAAATACAATTTTAAAGAATTATGATGACACCAAATAATTATTAAACTGCATTTAAGTAATAAATGTAATTTAATCTATAACTGAAATTAAAATATTGCATTTTAGTATTTGATTGTTTAAATAAGTGAGAGTTATGATATAGCCATAAGGACGAAGCTTATAATTATGAAACGCTCCTAAAGACAATGAAAATTTTTTGTTTCTAATGAAATTTTTAACTTTGAATAGAAGTAATTGAATTGAGGTATGATAATTTTTTGTATTTAGTTGAAATGAAGATGACTGTTTTATGAAAGTAACAAAAAATCTAGATATTAATCGATAAATATTTTTTATTTATTAAAACAGATGCACGAAAACATTTTGTTTCTTTGCAAGTTATTTTTTAAAGTGCAGGGGTAGTTTAAATAACTTTAAAAAAACATGGAATAAGTTAGGTATAGGTAAGTGTTGTCTTAAAGAATTACTCTGAAAATAAAAAATTTAAAGTTATTTCACTGCTGTAGTTGCATCCTGCTACATTAAAAATGAGATCAGAGTATGTTTTTGCTTTTTCTTCTGTGTGACATTCTCCATATTTTATCACCAGCTAGATTTATTGCTCTTGAAAAAAGTTACAGTGTTAAAACTATAACACATCATTGAAGTTGTCTCTATCACTTATCAATCAACGCATTTAACTAAAAATGCCTGACATTGTTATATATTTTAAAATTCAAGAAAATATAGCACCTTTTTTAAACATTAAATTTAATATTCTACAAATAAAATTTAATCTGCATTTTTACCCATTTAAGTAAATTAACAAAAAGGTTTTTGTCATTGTATATTATTGTCATTAATATATTTTTTTAAATGCTATCTTTTAATGTTTATTTCTTGACAACTGTTTAAATATGTTAGAATAATAATTCTCTATTTTTATGTAATTCATTTTACCCTTAGACATTCACTGCTTGTGTTTGGCCATTCAGCAAATTTATACACCAAAGTTTGAAAAAAAAAATTAACAAGAAGTTAGAAAAAAATAAAGTTACTTGATTTATAGCATAACCTTAAAATATAGACTAAAAGAGTCACATTTTGATAAGTTATATTATTATATGAGAATATTTTATAATAATTTTATAATAATTAGGTATCTAGCAGATTAAGTAAAGCATATTTACATAACTTTTGTCCTATTTTAGAAAAAAAAAAAATCAATAAAGTTACAAAATCAATAGCTTTGATCAAGTTTATATTTAATAATGGGTAATGGAATGAACAAGGTTTGTTGTTTTATAAAACATTTTTATAGCACAATGTTTTTAAATATTGAAAAATTTTGATTTTAATTTAAAAATTCGAAATAAGTAAAATGTTTGAATTTTCAGTATAATGTTTTAAAAAAATATATAATAATCATTTAGAGTTATTTATGTGTATGTTATTTTATTATTTATGTGTATTACGTGTATAACTTAAAAGTTGAAGTTTAAATATGTTATAAATATTTTTCAAAAAATTTTAATTTTTTTATTATTTCAGCTTTAATGCTATTACTTTTTAGGTTTTACCAGGTTTATTTATTGGTAGCTTAGAAGGTATGTAAATTATTTATTTTTAGATTTATATATTGGTAGGTGAAAAAGTATGTAAATTATTGCTTCATTATTATGTTTTTTTTGTTGATATTTTTGTAATTGTAATAACATATTATGTGTATAACATAAAAGTTAAAGGTGTTTTTGCTTCCCATATTTACCCCAGGGTACAGTGGGCCAGCTATGGAAAAAAGGTCAAAATTTTGATATGATCTAATCAGTCTAAATATCATATGCAATGTTCTATATATATATATATATATATATATATATATATATATATATATATATATATATATATATATATATATATATATATATATATATATATATATATATATATATATATATATATATATATATATATATATATATATATATATATATATATATATATATATATATATATATATATATATATATATATATATATATATATATATATATATATATATATATATATATATATATATATATATATATATATATATATATATATATATATATATATATATATATATATATAATAATAATAGTAGCTCAAAAGAAAAGTTATTTGTAACAACAAACAAAAAAAAGAATCCAAGAAGCCTTTAAAAATCATCTTGGATTAATAATCAATTGCCCAGATCTGGTGGTTCTGGGACATGACCAATGGTGAAAATACAGCTCGTCGTTTTTTTTTTCAATCTGAAAGTGTTGTGACCGAAATATTAAAGTTTGTTTTACAACTGTTCAAAAAAGTTGCATGTCATTTTGGTCACTATCTTGTACATTTTTCAGACACAATAACTTTTTATTCAGCAAAGATATAAGCATAATTTTAACTAAATTATATCAGTTAAACATTCAAGAAGTATTGTAAAAAAAAGATTTTACAAAATAACAAATAGAAAATTAAATACAGCATTTAAAAATAAACAATTCCTGTTTTTGCGTCAAAAAAGGTTTCATCCACTCTGCATTCCAACCTCAATTTGTTATTAAATCAGTATTAAAGTTACATTTTTGTTAAATATTAAATAGATTTAGTAAGATTTTTGTATTATTTTTTGTTCATATGAATTTTTTATTTTTGTTAGAATAATTATTAAAAATTAGAGTTATTAAATATTATTAAATTATATTATAAATATTATTAAATTAAAGAGTTATTAAATTATATATTATTAAAAATTAGAGTATAGAAAAAATAGAGAAGGAATTAGATTGGCTAGTGATAGGCTATGAAAAGAAAGAAAATCACAGTGAAATATAGGGGAAATAGTAAAGAAACCACGTGCAACTGTGCAGTCCATTATCAAGAAATACCAAACCATACAAAAAATTGCTTATAAGCCACATGCAGGACATCCAAATAAAATTCAAGTATTACATCAACAAGTTTTTTTGGAAACAGTCATCCAGAATCCTAAAATAAGTGCTCCAAAACTCGTTGGAATGCTGCATAATGATTTCAATTTAAAAGGTTAAAACTGTTAGAATAACCTTAAGAAGAGTTAGATACAATGTTAAAGTACCATTGAAAAAGTCCTACATCATCAAAGTCAACAAAACCAAACAACTTTGGAAAGCTTCATATTAATGAACCACAAACATTCTGGGAATTGCTCCTTTTCAGCGATGAGTCAAAAATTAATGTTTTCATCAGATGGAAGAGTTTGAGTCATTTTTCAGCAATTGGTAAACGATCCAAAACAGCCAAATGTGTCAAGGAATGGCTTATATTTAAAATAGCTGAGCAACTTCATACACTTCACAATCTCTAGATTTAAATCCTATTGAACATCTGGAATGAATTAGGTAGAATAATTATGATCCACAATGTGAGGAATCAGCAACAACTAAAATTAGTAATTTTAAAAGTGTGGGGTAAAGTGGATAAAATCTTTTTTTCTTTTATTCAAAAATATTATATTTTGTTTGTTACTCTAAAAAAACCTTTTTGTAGAATATTTCCTAAATGTTTAAATGATATAATTTAGTTTATATCATGCATACATCATTGTTGAATAAAAAGTTATTGCATTTTTAAAATGTGCAAGATAGGTGGATGAAAACTTTTTTCACACAGTGTTTGTTGTATAAATTTTTTCACCTTCATTAGAAGTACGAACTCGTGTTAATGTGCATACTAAATATAGTGTATATGTTACACATAATAAATCTGCTACTACGCAAAATTAACTTGTTGCTATGCCAAATTAGGTATTCATCACAACTAAATATAAAATAATCACTTTTTTAAGTAACGCAGACCTCATATTAGTACTCATGCTGAACTTAGTAAATAAAGACCTAATATTTAATTAGTTATCAATTTTTTTCTATTTAAAGTAAATTCCGACCCAATGTACAGCAGTAACATAGATATTTGATTATAAATAACACTTATTAGCATCTGACATCTAAATTGACAGAAAAGAACATTTTTTTATTTCTTAGTATTTCTTTACTTTATTTTTAGTTTTTATTTCTTTACTTATTTATGCTCAGATGCTATACAGCACAGTTTTTACAATAAAATGTTTTAATAATTTCAAAGTTAACTGGCAAATTAAGGCAGAAGTTAATTTACAGCATCAATAGAAAACCCATCGTAGTTTATATTTTCTTGCTTCCTTTCTTTAAAGTTTTTAACAGATCATGCAAAGTGAACAATATTCTTCTTCTGAAGAATGGAAATGCATTGAGTTAGTTTCATTATTTAACATAATTACTCTTTTTGTTCTCTGTCTCTGACTGTTTTTTTTCTTTTCAATATTTAACTTTTTGTTATCTAAAGAATATCGCAGCTGCTATTTTCTTTCTTCATCTTTTTTTTTTTGTATTTTCTCTTTTTTTTTCTTGCTATAGCTGCGCTTTCTTTTTATTTTTATTTTTTCTTCTTGTTATAGCTTTTCAAAAATATCTTCTGCAGTTAAGACCTGCCCAATCTTTGCTTGAACTTGTTTTATTATTATTTTTTAAAGTTTAGTACTGCAGCTCTTGTTTCTTTTAAGGGAGTTAAAACCAGTTTGAAAAATCTATAATTCTTGGTTGAACACTTTTGATAATCAATTAGATGCATGTTCTGTCTTCATCATGCCATGTTCTGTCTTCATCATGGTTTACAGTTTTCTGAATAGAGAGGGAAAGACAGACTTATCAACTACCTGCAAACAAATTTCCATAAACCACATATATATATCTTCATACCACTTTAAGAGATCAAACAAATGACACTCACAGAGCTGCTAGACATGGCTTGTGTGAGGAGGAAGAGGGTGAGGGAGGGGTGAGGGAAATATGCACAGCATACCAAAATCAATAATTTTTATTTATTATACTGATATCAAATAATTTTTTTTTTTTTAAACATCTTTTACTTTATGTACAACCTGCTCTAACTTTTAATTTAATTAATTGAAAATGATCTTGTTCCATTTTAAAAATATAAAAGAAGAACTCTTTCTCTGTATAAAAGACATCATTTTTTCCCCCTAGATTCACAAGATGAGAATCAAATAAAGAGCAATAACATCACTCATATTCTTTCATTACTTGATGAACCTCCTGAACTGAAACCTTTTTTACAGGTAAGGAGTATCAGAATTTTTTTTATTACAAGTATAGGAAATAAAAGTTTTCACAAAACAACACTCTTAAAAAAAAATTATGTAATTGGTAAAAATTGAATTCTAAATTAATAAGTTCATTTATGATAGATTATTTATGAATTAAAACTAGGGGTGCATTGATGCTTACTTTTGGTTGTTACCCCTGCCAACTAACAGGTAGATACTCATGCATTGGCATCAGCCCTAAATTTGGATTTGTACTCTCTTTTTTTACTATTAATTTTTACTATTATATATTTTATTACTATTTTTTACTATTAACTTAGGATTTTTTCAAATATAATGTTAAATAATAAAAAATGTTTTTGACTTATTAAGTCTATCAATTTTTCTCAGTAATCCTCAGTCCAGTGGCCGTATTCTCATCTCTCCATTAAGCTTAACGAAGCATTTGTTAAAAAGTTCTTTTTAACTACATTAATAAAAAAAATTCTTTAAAAAAATAATTTTTTAAATAAAATTGTTTTATTTTAGTCTTAGTTTCATTTAAACAAATTTAAATAAAGTTTTTGTCATTTCTTTAGTTAAAAATGTTGTAATGAAATTTTTGGCAAACGCTCCGTTAAGCTTAACGGAGAGATGAGAATACGGCTGCAGGTAAACAAAATTTAAGAATTTACTCCAAACTTCTTGAATATGAAGTTAAGTTTGTTTAACTTAAAAAAATTCATATGTTATTACATTTATATAAATATGTTTGATAATTTATTTATATAATTAGTAGCATCATAGCTACATAATATATATATATATATATATGTATGTATATGTATATATATATATATATATATATATATATATATATATATATATACATACATACATACATACATACATACATACATACATACATACATACATACATACATACATATATACATACATATATATATATATATATTTATATATATATATATATATATATATATATATATATATATATATATATATATATATATATATATATATATATATATATATATATATATTCAAACAAATAAATAAGTAAGAGAGCGGAGAAAAGCTCTCCTAAAACGACCTTGGGGAGCTGTGCAAACTGCTCCTCATTTAAATCGGCGCTCTTTTTTAATTTTAATTTTTTTTTGTAAACAACCGTGCTTTTTAAAAACAAATGCAGTATATTATGCAATTAATTTTTTTTTAATGATATTGTGTTTTTTATTTTAGTTACGATACTTATACTTTTGTAAGAAAAATTATATTTTTGCAAGAACCGTAAATTGCTCTCGTAAACCATTTTAAGGGAGAGAGAGCCCACCAAAACCTGTATAATTATATATATTTATGTATATATACAGGCCTTGTGATGAATAAAAACTGCGCAACGCATAAGCACAACGTGATTTATGACGTCATTAAATTCTTTTTATTTGCTTCTCATATTTATCGACATTAACTGCAACAATTTACTTAATTACTGCAAAACTACTTTAAATCATTAATGTAGAAATGTTATTATTTAAAAATGTTTTGGAATATTTTGTTTTTTAAAATGTAAAAACATTTGTTTATTTTCTCGGCGTTTGACACATTTTGTCTATACTAAACGAATAAAAAACATTATAACTAAACATTTAAAAGATTATAAAATATGCTAATATTTGATTTTTTTTTCCTCAAATATGTAATTTAAAGTTTTTAAAATAATTATTTTTTCTTTTTTAAAAGTCAGCGAGTAAATTTTAATATTTTACGATTAAAAACTGTGCAATAGCTAGTATTTTATACCAGCAATTTTATATAATATTTATTTATTTATTTATTTTTATTTATTTTCATAAAGCGGTTGATAATCACAATCACTCGTATTACTAAAAAACTTTAATGAACGTTTTGAATAGATTTTTAATGTTTACAATGAATTTTATTTCTAGTAAAATAAGTACAAGAGTTTCTGTAACTTTTAACAAAAAAGCGATTGTTATTATTTAAGTAATTTTTTTTGAGTTACTTTTTACAAAAATTTTAATAACTGTACTTTTTTATTGAATCAAGTAGAATACGTTTTAATATTAATCCTTTTATTTTTTTTTATTTGCGCTTACCAATTTTTAATATGTTTCCTCGAAATTACTCTTAAATACGTCTAACAGTTAATAAATATTTTTAAATCTATGGAATAATTTTAAAACCTAACAAACCCCTGTAAAATAATTATTTAAGTTAAAAATCTAAAACTAAAAGAAAGTATTTTTGTTCAATTTTATCAACAACTTTGCTACTGCTGAATAATTTTATTAAAGTATTCGCTTAAAAAGATTTAAACTTTTTTTTCATCTGAATTTTTTCTACTTGTAAATAATGAGCATATTTAATTTTTTTGTAATTCAAACTTTTATCTCAACTGCGTGCGGTTTTTAAAATACTTTATTAAGTGTTAAAATAATCGTAAACTACTTCATTAAAATTCCGCTCAAAAATATCTTTAAATATACTCAAACAAAAATTTTTTTGCTTGACGCAAATAGCCCTAGCTACACGCAAAATCGCTCTTAGGACGTAAAATTCACATCGCCTGATTCTTGATCGCAAGGCCTGATATATATATATATATATATATATATATATATATATATATATATATATATATATATATATATATATATATATATATATGTATATATGTGTGTATGTATATATGTATGTATATATATATATATATATATATATATATATATATATATATATATTATATATATATGTATATATATGAAATATTTACTGTATTAGACATCCTATACATTTTAACTATTTAAAAGTTAAGAAACATTAAAAATGAGACTATTGTCAGAGGCAGGTAAAATTTTTGATGAAAAAAGAGCTTGTTTGTTGCCCAAAACTGGATAGCAACTCTTTACCACAATATTCCTAAACTTTTAGAAATCTTTACATAAGTGATTACTGCAAATAAAATTAGGCAAAGTTACAGATATGTCGTCTAAAATAATTTTATTTTATCGCTTGTTTGAGGTTTTGTGTTTTGTTTACATTGCTCAAAGTGGTGACTTTTTAATATAAACATAAAGAATGTTTATTGGCTTTAGTACATACATCTATTATCTTATAGCCTGCTACTACAAAAGAGTGCTGTTACATCATTATCTGATAGTCTGCTGCTACAAAGGAGTGCTACTACATCAATTATCTTATAGCCTGCTGCTACAAGGGAGTGTTGATACATTGACTAACTTATAGCCTGCTTCTATAACGAAGTGCTACATTGACTGAGGATTGGGCAGCAATCTTTTTTCTTTTATTATTTCGATTAAAATTTCTAATTAATAAAAACTCTCCACTAACGAGAGCGCAACAAACAAAAAAATAAAATTATTTTAGAGTGCTAAACTGTAGCTTTACCTAAAATTACATTGTATTTATTAAGAATTTTGTATTTTTTACCTAGGGTTACCCATAGTCCTTCATTTCCCTGTAGGACAATAATTTTTTGATTTAATATACACAGTCTGTGTCACATGTCTTAAATAAATAAAGTAAAAATTTAATTGGGGCATTCCGTCCTGAAATATCATAATTCTGGACAGAACCGGAATGATCTAAAAGTCACAAATTCCGGCCGGAATGACCTAAAGGGATGTACCGCAATTCATAAATTAACGGCATTCCGGTACATCCCTAGTTTATATACAATACTTAATTTATTAATAATTTTGTAACAACTAAAGTGATTAGAAAATAAATACACATAAAATATGTCGGACAAAATGACCAATAAATGACCTTTTTTAACGGACAAGTACCGAACAATGTCCGATGTCTAGCGCTTATTTCGAGCTGGCTTCAAATACTGTTTGATGCAGAGAAAAAAATTGAAATAATAATTTACATTTGTCAGTTTATATTTATTTTACCAGAGTTATTATTTTAAGTTTTTACTTTATTTATTAATTTTTATCTACATACATTTTATCATCGAAAATTTAATGCAAGGAAACAAAACTTAAATTTGTTTATATCAAAATATTTTTAGAACCTAAAGTACAAATCAATTATCATACAAAACCTTCCTGGTCAGAACATGTGAGTTTTTATTTATTAATTATTTATTACATTTATTGCTAAGTTTTTTGTTATATTAGTTGTTAAAGTTATTTATCTGTTTCTAAAGTACTAAAATATTTTTTGTTAAAGTTGTTTTAGCTTTTTTTTTTTTGAAACAAATAAAGTATTATTTTTACTGTACTATTATCACTGTATATATAAAGATTTTTTTTTAATTAAGGATGCAATATTTTCACGAGTGCATTGCATTTATTCACAGAGGGAGGTATGATATATATCCTGTAGAGTTTTTAGCCCATTTATCATTTTGCTGTTGCTAGGTTTAATTTTTTACAATAATGTATAGTTTTCTCTTATTGTTTTCTGTATCAAATTTTTATTGAACATTTTTTGTCAGCATATATATACATATACGGCGTATATGTATATATATGCTGACAACGCGGTAGTGGTGTAGTGGTAAAACACTTGCTTCATAAGCGAGAGGTTCCGAGTTTGATCCCCACCACGTCCCTGGTAGTGCCGCGCTCAACTTGTTTCTCCGTGTAGCGGCCTTGTTCGTCGAGGTTTGTGTTTCGGAGTTATAGAGTTGAGAGAGGGTTATAACCACTATTAAGTGGCCTTCTCGGCCTTGAGAAGGTGAATAACAAAATATATATATATTTTTACAAATAACACAATTACAAATTGTAACTTAAGTTAGGTGTAGAGTTTTGGTGTATTGCTAACCTAAGTTGCTTACAGAGAGTTGTCTCAAAGAAATTGCAGTTACAATTTCTTTTTGTCTATTAAATTGTAAATTGCAATTGCAATTTACAATTTATTAGGTAACAAAAAAAAAAAAAAAAAAATGATGGACTTTTTCTAAAATATTTACAAGTTTAATCTTTTCTTGAATTTATAGTTAAAGCTTTAATTAAACCTCTCTTTTATTCTGAGATTTATTTTAAGTTTATGATTTTTTTAAATAAATTTAAAATAAAAAAATACTTTCAAAAGGATACAAAATAAAAACAATTTTTTTTTTTTCAAATTTGTTATATATTAATTATTTATTCAAAATATATAAAATATTTTTTTAAATAAATATAATTTTATTTTTTTGATATATACTATTATTTCAATAAAATATTCATAATCTTTACATATTGTTCAGTTATATAAATTTAAAACAATTTATATAGAATCTATTATCTTAATAAATAAATGTTTTACACTAAAAATTATTCATTGATTTTTATATCTTCTCACATTTTACATTCTGCATTTTCTACATTTCTATTCATTCTACATTTGCATTTTATTTTTCTATGCATCTATATAATTCAGGGTTCCCACACCTCCTTAAAAACCTTAAATATCCTTAAAAAATAAAAACCTCCTTAAATGTTCTTAAATAACCTTAAAAAAAGTTAAAATTTGACTGCTCTGCTTAATTTCTCCTTATTTTTTTTTTATTAATTATCTAGAGAATTTTTTTAAAGTGAATGGATTATACTTGTTAATAAAGAAGATAATATATAGATTTTTGATAGTTTTCAAACCTATTTTTATTATTATATATATATATTAATATTTATATATATATAAAGTAATAATAATTTCTCTGTTTATATTTAAAACTTATTGAAAAAATAAGATTATGTTTTTAATGTAATCGTTTTCTTCTTAATTATTCTTACTTTTTTTTTCAAAAAAATGTTGTTTGCGACCTAATCTCCTTAAATATTAGGAAAATATCTCCTTAAATCTCCTTAAAATCCTTAATTTTAGCTTTAGTTTTAATAGTGGGAACCCTGTAATTCTTAATCAGTATAAATCAATCAGTAATCGAGTTTTTTATCATGATCAATAAATTAAATAAAAAAAAGGAGAAAGGGGAGAGTAAAGGGAAGTCTAAAAACACTGGGGGCCTTTAATTTTTTTTTTCAAATTTTTTTTTTTGGATTCTTAACTTTAGATGGAAAATTTAGACGTAAAAAATTGTAATAATTTAATTCTTAGATTATTATAAGTTATAAATTCTTCTTACTTTTTGATACAATCCTAATAGCATCAATGTCTATAATCAATCTCTAATGAATATCTGATATAATACATTTTTTAACTATATGTTACATATGCTGCGTATATATCCAATATAATACATGTTATAACTATTTGTGCATATGCTGCGTATTTATCCAATATAATACATGTTATAACTCTATGTTACTTATGCTGCGTATATATCCAATATAATACATTTTATAACTATATGTTATATATGCTGCGTATATATCTAATTTAATACATAT
Organism: Hydra vulgaris; assembly: GCF_022113875.1. Classification (NCBI taxonomy): domain Eukaryota; kingdom Metazoa; phylum Cnidaria; class Hydrozoa; order Anthoathecata; family Hydridae; genus Hydra; species Hydra vulgaris. The sequence goes on along the minus strand of NC_061156.1, from coordinate 15,123,310 downwards.
TATAACTATATGTTACATATGCTGTGTATATATCCAAAATAATACATGTTATAACTATATGTTATATATACTGCGTATATTGAATATGTGTTAAAGTTTTTGTAAATCATAAACAAAGTTAATTTTTTCTCACTCAAACAAGTGTAGTCTTGCGTGGCATTAAATGAATTTAAATTAATTTGGAGTGCATACTAGTGCTTCTACTGGATCTTGTTTAAGTATTAGTAAGTTGATAATGTCTAAAAGTAACAGTAATTGATAGTCCAAAAGAAAATCAAAATTATATTGCAAAACTTTTTGTTAAACTATCAAATTAAAATTTACCCTAAAGCTGTAGTTAGATAGATAATAAATCATTATGTTTTTTGGTAATATCAGAAAACGTTTAGAATTAAAAAGTATTTAAAATTTTAGACCCTCGATTCCAGAGCTTTGTAATTCCAAAAATTCAGACTTCAAATATTGATTTTTTGGGCTCAGTAATTTTTCTAACAATTGATTTAAATAGCTGATGTTAGTCTGTGTGTGTGTGTTAATATTACTTCAGATGATTACTTATAAATGCAAAAAAAAAAATGCCGCCAATGCAATAAACAGTTACTCATTGTGTAGTTATCAACCAATAGGAAAATATTTTATATGCTCTATATATATTAAAATCATATATAATTCCAACATTATGTTGCTGGGTGTCTAAAGATGCCCAAAACAACTGTTCATAATATCATTCACCGCATCATATATATATATATATATATATATATATATATATATATATATATATATATATATATATATATATATATATATATATATATATATCCTTATAGTAAAGTCGAAAGAGACTTTTACTGTAAAAAAAGTCTCTTTCGACTACAATTTTTTTACCTCGTCTCTTAGCTGCATTTTATTGACGTCAAAATGTCAAAGCAATTAAATTAATGCGAAAGTACATTAAATTTTATTGTTTTTTAAAAAAACCGCAATAATAATGACTAGAAAGTTTTTTTAATTAGTGGTGTTTTTGTTTTTGTTTTTATTTTAATTAAAAAACATTTTTAAAACATGCGTAAAAAAATTCATTATTTTTTATTCAAAACATTTTTAAAACCAGTGTTTTTTTATCATATAGAACATATTAAGGGATGGGGGGGTATCAAAATATGCTTTTCAAAAATGTTATTTTTGGGACACCTTAATATATATTTTGCACTAATTCTTAAAATGTGTGCTTTAATTTTTCATTTTAAGAAGAAAAAAAAAGATTAATGAAAAAAACGCTGCCTCAACCCAAAGCCTCAGTTGGTTTAGCGACACTCCCTTATATGTTCCTAGATAGTCAATCTATGTACTGAAACCCCAGTTACCTATTTTAGTATGATGTCATCAGTGTGCGTAGGATTCATTTCTACTTTTTTTTGATTGCTATAGTGGAAACCAATGAAATTTTTAATATTGTATCATGTGATAGTGAAAACCAATTTCGCTTTTTTTTAATATGGCAGCTAAACTTTCTTAACTTAAAATTTCAGAAGTATATAGTTATGTTAGTTCTTGCGATATCAGTTTTTCAACAGAGTTATTTTTTTTAAAGGTTAGCTTTTCTTTTCTTATAATCTTATTAAAAACTGATACTTTAATTCAGTTGCATTCAGTTTAGAAAGTTTCCATATTTGTGGGTTGTATCAAATTTTGCATACAAAGACAGATTTGTTAAAATTAATGCATTATATGGATTCTCTCATATATGTAGATTTTTTAGAATCAATGGACATACCCAAGACAACCATTTTTCAAATATAGTTAGAGACTTGATGAAAATACAATTTGTGTCTAATAAATTAAATCTTTAATAAAGATTTTTGCTTACAATCTAGATGTAGTTTTCCAAATCAGAATCGATTGTTATATTTGCTTCTCATGTGCTATAAGAAATTAAAGTCCTTTTTTTTTTTAAAACAACATAAACTAGTTGTTGTCATTTTTGTTGTTAATAGCAAAAAAAATTGGCGCAAAAATTTTGTCATTTTGTCAGAAATTTTTGGCATTTCATTGAGGCAAAAAGATTTACGATGCTTAATTTTTTTTGTCTTATAGAAATCGTCCTTAAAAGAAAATAAAAGAATTAAAAATTTGGTTTTTTAATATTAATTATTAATTTTAAAAAACTTCTAATGTTTTTTTTCTCTTTTATTTGCATATAAAACCTACCCATCTCTTTCACAACCTACTCATTACCTTTACAACCTATCCATCCTCTTCATAAGCTATCCACCTTCATCACAAGCTACCTATCCTCTCCACAAGCTATCCATCCTTTTCAAAACCTACCCATCTTTTTCAAAACCTACCCATCCTTTTCACATTAGTTTATGCACAGATACCCCTGCTTACAACCATTTCAATGTTATTAGTTGCGTCATATTGTGCACTAAATTTACAGTAAAAAATACATTTATTGAAACAATGCTTTTGTGTCTATATATCATCAACCAAGAACCAAGAGGCTATATGTCCACATTTTTTGTTTTTTCTGTTTATTATTTATAAATATTCAACAAACAATTAGGTGTGTTTTGGATATAACTTTAAAAAATATTAAAAAATTAGTCCGACATTCTGGCAGAAAATCTTTAAAAATTAAATTTTTAAACTTGATTCTCTGGGAAACACAAAAAATAGACATACGGTCTCTTGGCTCTTAGCTGGCGATATGTAAACTAGATTTTGTTTTATGTTTAAAATTTATTTTCCATTATACACATTTATACACAATTATTTAAATTTTGATTTTGATTAACTTTGATTTTATTTGCTAAATATAATTTAATTGACTATTAGGTTATCTGAAGGCAATGTCCTTGTGCATTGGTAAGTTTTTGGTTTTCTGCGTTTGTGAAATAAGTGGTGATTTTTTATTTTATTTTAATTTTTACACAGAATAATTATAATCAAATTATTGAAAATTTTTAACTTTTAATTATTAATTTTGCATGTTTAAGTGACACTGGAAGTTCTCGAGCAAGCACTGTTTGTATAGCCTACATAATGACTATAGCAGATGTAGACCCAAGGTCAGCTTTACGTTATTTAAAAGCAATGAGGAATATTGTCAGACCAAACCATGGGTTCCGAATTCAACTTGTGTTGTATCATCGCATGGAAATCTCGGAGGTTATTTTATTTTAATTTTTTACTTCTGTTAATGGTTTTACTTATAGCAGGTATTTCTACTTTTTTAAAGTAGTAATTACAAATTAAATTTTAAAATACAATACAACTTACAAATAAGTACAACTATTTTTTTATTTTTGAAATAAATGCTCTTTTTTTTAATTACAAAAAAAAAAAGATGAATTAAACTTGTAATAAAAAAGAATTGATACCTACTGCATCATTACTGGTAATGATACCAACTGCATCATTACCAGTAGTTAAATCAACTAGTTAATAAAGTTGTTTCGACTTTTGTTATGTAGAAGTAATTTTTATTGGAATTTAATAGGAATGGATAAGCTTTATTTCCCTAAGTTATAAAAATCCAAAACCGTTATTTTTTTAAGGAACTGATAAAGTATATTAGGAAAAATGAGTGATGTTGTGAGAGTTTCGTCATTTAAACTAAAATTATCTCAGACATCTTATTGTGGAATACCAAATGGTTTTTTTTTTTTAAATAATTGCTTAATCAGTTTTTCATCATGGGCATAGATTGCATAATTATAATCAGTTTGTGTAATGTGCAATAAGATTTAAAAATTAATAAAAATATTAGTATTGAATTTTTTCTTATTATTTTGGTAATCATAATAATAAAAGAAAGTTCAGATTAGACTATCATCATTAGTGCATTTGTTTTTAGTAAACTATTTTTCAAATTTTAAATTGTTCTTTTTTTTAATTAGGTCAGGGATGCTTTGATTGAAGTATTTGGTGATATTAATCCTGCAGATGGAGCGGAAATTAAAAAAGTTTTGGCTGGATTAAGTTAAAAAATTATTTTTTGTTTTTAATTTTTTTTTCATTTTTTATTTAACTTGGAAAAAGAAACTCTAGATAAATAGTTAAAATCTAATATTTATTGTCAGAATTTTAAAGTATTTGTAAATATAACTTATTCATATATAAATATGTTTATTTGTAAATATTTAAATGTTTATATAATTTAATCTGTATGTAATTTTTTTAATTACGGAAAAAAGAATTATTATTTAAAATTAGAATTTTGTTTCCACTTTTATGCTGCTTTTGAATAAAATCATCAACATATTGAACAGGTTTATTATATCTGAAATGTAGAAGCTCATTTTCTTTTTTTATATGTAATATTTTTATGTCTTGTAGTGATCTCGTGTTTTTTATTTCATTTCATTTTTTTTTTTTTTTTTTTTTTTTGAAGCAAATATTTTAATTAATCTCTATTTATTTTTATTTTAAATTTTATTTGGATTCTACTTATAAAATGCGTTTTCAGAGTATGGGTTTTATCCATAAAGTCCATTTAATCGGTTGGATTCTACTCCTAAAATCCATTTGTGGAGTATGGTTCCCACTTATAGAATGCAGTTATGAAATTATTTTAAGAATTTATTTGATGCTATTTAAAGAATGGCACTAAAGCTAATGTTTTGAAATTTTTGTTGCTGTAAATATTTTTAATATTATTTATGCCTTTATGATGTTTCTATTAAAACCTTGTCTTATCTTTTTGAGACCCAGATTTGCTTTTTTATTTTTTATTTTCTGGTTATCGTAGGGCCCTGGTAATTTCCTAAATAAAGGTAGTGGGATGAGACATTGCTTCATTCAAACAATTCATACTTTCCTCAAAAATAGAATAATAAATTAAGTCAATATAAAAGTTCATACAGAATAATAAAATACAGAAAACAGAATAATAAAAGAACTTTTTCTAGTTGTGATTGGTTATTGGGTCATGGTTTTTTATTTTTTTATATTTTATTTAATGATTTATGACATTTCAGTATAAATATTTTCATGTAGCATAACATGATATAGTTATTAGTTAACATAAGTGTTGTTTATTTGTTTTTGCAATACTTTATTTTAGAATATTTTTTTTAGGATGAAAAATAATAGTTGAGAATAATAAGTTTTTCCAAATGGGGAATAGTATGAATAAGGTAAATTTTAATTTTTTTTTTTTGATCTTCTCTTCTATGTTTCTGACACCTTTTTCTCTACATCTCGTTTTTACCAATTCTACTTGTTTTTTCATATCTTTGGATCTTTGGATAAACATATGGAAATTTCCTTTTATGTCTTATTTAAGCTTACTTAAAATGAATACCAAAAATTTATTTTAGTATTGATTTTTTTAAAATTAGTTTATTTTTTGTAACATGCACACATATATATCTGGATTTAAATTGGCATTTAAATTGGATTCAAGTTAAAAACTAAAGGATATATATATAAAAAATATATATATATATATTTATTAGTGATGTGTTATCGGCCAAGGCCAATTGAGGCTAATGATAGGGTTCAATGTATCTATATGAAGGTAATATCTTAACATTAGGTATGCAATTTGCATATATAAGGTGTGCCTATGCACCAGGTTGGTTTGGCTTATTAGCCAATGTCGATGCATCAGCTAATCCCGATTAATCAACTGATGCCATCAGCCAATAGTCAAGCTGATTAATTGCTGTTGCTGGTTACCTATAGCATAGGTTAGTAGGTTGAATCACTTCTGATGAGTAGGTACATGTTAAATATGTAATTTGAATCCTTAATATAATTATAATACCCTTAAATAAGTACATTAAACCTATTATTAGCCACAATCGGCATTTGCCGATGGTACATCAATAATATATATATATATATATATCAGGCTTGGTCGGGAAGCGGGAGCGATCGCTCTCGATTGCTGACCACGTAAATAATATTTAGTTGCGAAAAGCTGGCCAGATTTTTAGTTGTTTTGAGAACATTTTAAAAAGCAAAAAATAAAAACGGCGAAGATTAATTGGACCGATGAGAGACAATTACAAAAAAAATAAAATTAAGCGATGTTTTTTATATAAAGTAACAACTTACGATTGTTTAAAAAGGAAACAAATATTCTTTATTAACAAAGTTTGCAAGTTTTAGTTTTATTTAAGCTAAACTATTTTATAAATAAAAAAGTTAAATTTTTTAATACCTATTTTATGTTTCGCGTAGTTTGAAAAGTTTAACATATTTGAAGCGATTCTTCTTAGTAAGATAAACAAATGAAATAATTAAATCATTGACTTACTATAGGAATTAGATAATCAAGATAGAAATCAACTAAAAAGGTGAAAAATACTTAATGACCAGGAAGCGAAACTGCTTCACAATATCGCTGATGATGTTTAGTGAGTGGGCATTTTAATTTTAATTAGTATTTAAAGCAGAAAAAAGTATAACGAGTTTTAAGAATGGCAACTTAAGCGAAAATAGTTAGAGTAAGTAAACCAATATCTAGAAACTTTTCTTTATATCTAATTATTTGCTATATATATTTGTGTTCTGTCGTGACCTCAGGCGCGATGCTTGTTCATCCGCAAGTTACTTTGTATGCGTTGTTTGTGTTTAGTAACCAGAAACTACTTATATGTTTGTTACATAAAGTTAATAACTTTAACGATTATAACTTCATTGAAAACGCAATTATTTTTGTAAGTCTTTGTTTAAATCATAAAAATTGCTTTAAAAGATACATTACGATAAAAAACAAATACACAAAATTCCATTTACATAAAGAATACAATCTCTTTTAAAATAAAAAATTAGAATATACTAATAAAATCTATGATTTATAATAAACTTGTAAAACTTTAACAATTTAGTCAATATATATTTAAAACATTTATTTTCGTAAACAAAAAATATATATTCTTAAAACAATGCTAGAAATCTCAAAACGGAACAAATCGTGTATAATACAATTTCTAAAACTCTAGAACTTTATTTCGCTTAATCAGCGTATTTTTTGAACCAATAGAATTAGTTTGTTCGTTAATTTGGCGGGTTTTTAGTGTTCGCAAATATTCTTTGTATTCTTTCGCACAAAGATGTTTTGAGAACATTAAAGTTTTTTATGTTTCCATGTATGTCCGTAAAACAAATTTTTTTTGTTTCGTACATAAACTTAAATGTTCTCAAAACGACTAAAAAACCTGGCCAGTTTTACGCAACTAAATATAATTTCCGTGGTCAGTATTCGAGAGCGATCGCTCCCGCTTCCCGACCAAGCCTGATATATATATATATATATATATATATATATATATATATATATATATATATATATATATATATATATATATATATATATATATATTTATATATATATATATATATTTATATATATATATATATATATATATATATATATGTATATATATATATATATATGTATATATATATATATATGTATATATATATATATATATATATATATATATATATATATATATATATATATATATATATATATATATATATATATATATATATATATATATATATATGTATATATATACATACATACAAACACACACATTATAAATCCAGATAGTTTTTCAGACAAAGATGAGAAAGACTAAAATAAAAAATTTATTTTGTTTCTTTTTCAGAAAAAAACTGAATGGATTAAAGTCAGCATTTTAAAACGTAATGTGTGCAAAATATATTAAGATGTCAATTTAAACCAAAAAAAGTATATGCATTAATTTTCTTGATTCATCACTTGGTTTTGACTATTTTCCATAATACCAATCTATTATTATATAAAATTCTTTTATATATTATTTTATTAATATTTTATTTATGTGTATATATATATATATATATATATATATATATATATATATATATATATATATATATAAATTCATATTCTTGTAAATGACAATTATCAAAAGACTATTACCACATCAATAGTTTTTTATTAATAAAGTTTTTTTATCCATCACTGTATAACTGATAATTTGTCCATTTTATCCACTGTATAAATGATAATTTGTCCATTTTATCCATCACTGTATAACTGAACATTTTTTTATCCATCACTGTATAACTAATATGAAAAATTAACTGGAAAAACAAAGTACTTTTAGCAGAGTAACTGAGGGACATGGATTTACTTTGTTTTATTACTTATTTAAAAGTTTCCTGGAAGTTTCTGAATGTAAAAACAAAAAACTCAAAAGATTTCTTTCTTTTTCATTGATTTTAGAAACAACTTTTTATAAATTTCTTTTTAGATTCTTCCTGGATTGTACATTGGCAGTTTAAAAGGTTGTTTTTTTTATCTGTTGCTTAGCTGTTTTATTTCTTATGTTTTATTTGATACTGTTTGCTGCTGTGATTTTTTTTTTTTTTTATGAGGTAAGCCATTAATTAAATTATTTATTTGTATTAAATACTTTAGACTCAAAAGATTTTGAACAAATCTCTGCTAACAATATAACGCACATACTATCTATTCTTGATTACCCCCAACCAAAACGTGTATTCAAGGTATTTCACTAAAAAATTATTTTAGCTTAAAAAAGTTTTTTATAAATAAATCATTTCTCTGGTGTCTTGCAATGGATTGTTCCCTCTATAAGAAATAACTACAATGCATGTATTTAACAAAAATAAACCAACGTTATTATGTAAGGAATAAACACAGTTTTTAGCTAGCTATGAAAGCAATTTGAAACATGATTTAAATGTTATTGAACCAAGTTTTTTTTTGAATAACTATGACAATTTGTCAATTAGTATTTCAAAAAACTAATCTAAATGAGATAGACGCTGAAGAAGATGTACGGCAGCAAACAAGTTCATGATTAAGATGTTTTTCCTTGCTACCTAATTTAAGTCAAGTAAAATTATATAAATACTTAATCATAGATATTTCTATAATTTTTGGAGCTAGAGGTGCTTTAAAACATAAAACCTCTGGGCATTAGCTATTTAAAAAGAATTTTATTAAAAATTTAGTTGTTAAACCGTAAGCCAATGTTGAAATAAATTCTTTTTTTGCCAGAGCTTTGTTTGGTGTTTTAGCTTCAATAAAAAAAATTGCACCTTATTTATATATGCATTGTCAAAAATAAGGAATGTTCTATATGCTAAATCTAATTGTAATGCTGGAATGGAAGGATTCTGCAAACATATTGCTACAGTATTATTTCAATTAGATTAATATAAACAATTAAATCTAACTCTTGTTCCATTTGATAAAACATACAAAGAAGTATTGCATCAATGGCATGTTCTTGCTGAAAACAAAAATTCAGAGGTAACTAAACTTTCTAATGTTTTTTATGAAATAAATGATTTGGAAAATGCTTCAAATAACTCACAAATGCGCCTTTTTGTATGAAGTAATAGAAACATAAAACCAAATATACTTATTCAAAAAAAGATTTAGTTATAGCTACATTGTAAAGGTGTTATAGCATTATTAGAGATTGAAGCTTTAGATTTTATATTTTTTATTGAAAGATATTTTTATTGAGAAAATTAATTATTTGAAAAAACACTGGAAAAAAAACTATTTTACCCAAATAAGCTAAATTTTATTTTAGTTTTAAATTTTACTTTTTTATGCTCAAAGTAAAATTTAGTTAATTTAGTCAAAGATTTTATATTCAAATATATAAAAATATTTTTTCATTTATTTTATTTTTATTTATCTGAAAAAAGTTTCTCAAAATTTGATAGTTCTTTATTTGATGTATTTTTCTTTAAAAAAATTTAAACTCTTATTTGTTTTTATGATGAATATGAGGACCGAAATGCGTTACAGTTTTTTTCTATAGAAAGAGCAGTTAATTATAAACCATATTGTTCTTTATCAGTATATATATATATATATATATATATATTCATGATAATATATATATATATATATATATATATATATATATATATATATATATATATATATATATATATATATATACATATATATATATATATATATATATATATATATATATATATATATATATATATATATATATATATATATATATATATATATATATATATATATATATATGATAATATATATATATATATATATATATATATATATATATATATATATATTCATGATAATATATATATATATATATATATATATATATATATATATATATATATATATATATATATATATATATATATATATATATATAACTTTATATGTTTATAACCAATAAGTAAAAAAGTTAGTCAACAAAATAAACAATAAACGAAATATTTTCTTCTTTTAATTTTACAAAAATTACTCTAATTATAAATTTTAGCACTAGAGGCCTTTCAAAAAATCATCAGTAGTGCTGTTTTTGTTATTATAACAACAAAATATAATTTAAAAAAACAAACAAACAGGAAGTGATAATTATTTAATGTTGCTGTTAGCAACTATTGTAATGTCAATTAAAAGAAAAACAAACAACCTATTACTTCGCACTAATGGGCACATTTCTAGTTGTAGAACTGGGCAATCAACAGATAGGTTTGATAACCAATTGTCAACGTGCGCATAACTCCATTTAAGAACCTTTTTTCCAGCCTTTTGTGTTTGTGGAGCTAAAAAATGAAAAAAACCTAATTTCTTATGAGAAACATTTTCACAACCAAAAACATGATACTTTTATATATATATATATATATATATATATATATATATATATATATATATATATATATATATATATATATATATATATATATATATAAATAATAACAAATAAAGGTTTGAAAACTATCAAAAATCTATATATCATCTTCTTTATTAACAAGTATAATCCATTCACTTTAAAAAATTTTTCTAGATAAATAAAAAAAAATAAGAAGAAATTAAGGAGAGCAGTCAAATTTTAACTTTTTTTAAGGTTATTTAAGGACATTTAAGGAGGTTTTTATTTTTTAAGGATACTTAAAGTTCTTAAGGAGGTGTGGGAACCCTGTATATATATATATATATATATATATATATATATATATATATATATATATATATATATATATATATATATATATATATATATTATATATATATATATATATATTATATATATATATATATATATATATATATATATATATATATATATATATATATATATATATATATATATATATATATATATATATATATATATATATATATATACTCTTGCATGTCTCTTGCGTAGCATCAAAAAATGTTTCCCATAAACTGTAGTTTTAAAGAGCGCGTTAATAAACCAGACCAGAAAAAGTAATTAATATTGTAGTCGTAAGAGACTTTTTTTACATTAAAATGCTCTTAAAGCTACACTATATGGGTATATATATATATTTATATATATATATATATATATATAATATATATATATATATATATATATATATATATATATATATATATATATATATATATATCCATATAGTGTAGTCGAAAGAGCGTTTTAATGTAAAAAAAGTCTCTTACGACTACAATTTTAATTACCTCGTCTCTTAAGCTGTATTTGATTGTCGTCGAAATGTCAAAGCAATTAAATTAATGCGGAAGTACATTAAATTTTATTGTTTTTTAAAAATTTTTTAAAAAACCGCAATTATAACTACTAGAAAGTTTTTTTTTATTAGTGATGTTTTTGTTTTTATTTTATTAAAAAACATTTTTAAAACATGAGTAAATGTTACTACATCGACTATCTTATAGCCTGACTCGCAACGGAGTGCTGCTACATCGACTGACAAATAGCCTGACTCGCAACGGAGTGCTGCTTCATCGACTGACAAATAGCCTGACTCGCAACAGAGTCCTGCTACATCGACTGACAAATAGCCTGACTCGCAAGGGAGTGCTGCTACAACGACTGACAAATAGCCTGATTCGCAAGGGAGTACTGCTACATCGACTGAGGGTTTGGTTTGGGCAGGCAGTCTATCATTTGAAAAAAAAAAAAATTTAAGTTTTTAAATTTTTTCTGGTCTGGTTTATAAACGCGCTCTTCAAAACTACAGTTTATGGGAAACTCTTTTCAACTACCTTGCAAGAATATATATATATATATATATATATATATATATATATATATATATATATATATATATATATATATATATATATATATATATATATATATATATATATATATATATATATATATATATATATATATATATATATATATATATATATGTATATATATATATATATATATATATATATATATATATATATATATATATATATATATATATATATATTTATATATATAATGTTAATTTATATAATGTATGTCAGATCAGCGCTCGCTGACTATGTGCTCGGATCTGAATTCTCACTTCATAGCACATCATTCCACACCAGCACGGGGCAGTAGCTCTTTTGGCTAAGAGTGATGGCTTGTGGCCTACAGTGACTAATGTGTGCATTCGATCAATTGAAATCCATTTTGTAGGTCTTACGTCTGGCTGTGATGTGCTAGCTCATAAGCGCAAGGAGTGAGTGTGTTTAGCTTTCTATTCACCTGATTTGAAAGTGAACGGAAACATAACAAGACCATACTAGACAGCCAAACGGTACATACTAATGCATTACACCATCACACCTGTAGACATCAACAGCCTTTAAAATCAGTATATCAAATATTTGTTCTTTATTATATACTTTTGTTCATAATCTTTTTTTACCTTATCCTTGTATATTTATTCAGATTTGTGTTACAATGTGTGAATGAGGCCGTATATTTGTGAGAAGCATAACAGCGCGAAAATTTTACACAAAAGTACGTATTAGCGTATTTTTTATAACAAATGTATTCTAGGTTGGAATATACTGAACAATTTCACTAGATAAGTTTAGACTAATCACGATTTTGTTAGGTTTTTTTGTTTCTATCTAATTTTCTTGATCTGACGTCGCTAAGTTAGTTTGTTGTGGTTTGCAGTATACAGTCTTCACTAACGTTCCTTTGGTTGTTTTGTCATTAATATTGTTTTTTTTAGAACAAGAAGGTTGCCTAATGTTAAATGCAAACAAATTCATAAATAACAGACCTTTACAAGTAGAACTTGGAATGTTCGATGTCTCTGAAAAAATATTTTTAAATTTACTTCTTTTTATCTTTAAATTATAGATGTCATAATAGCAAATATTTTTCAAAATCACTTTATTTCTATGGCACCAACATTTTTTTACCTCTTACACCTTCGTATTTTTGCGCTTTGTGAGCTTTTTATTATGAGTTTGTTACATTAATGACATATACTTTTATGTTACACAGGTAATTATCAGTTCTCAATTTTTTATCCAGAGTTTAGAATATATATAGTACCTTATTTATTAGGCATTTGTATGGTGCGATTATTTTAGTTATGAGTATCATTAATAAACCAGCGGATTTTTAATGACTTGTTTGCTCATAGATCATTGTTTTATCATTTGCTTAAAGATGACTAGAGTGTGAGTTTTGGTTCCTTTTTTCCTGAGTTGCTAACTTTTACTCCTCATACTAAATAGTCTTTACATTAATTTATGTTTTTTTTACCTAAATGACATCATCTTCAATCTGTTTTTAAATTCACATTTCCCAGGTCTACGTAACTGGACGGCTCCGTTGGTCACTTTTTGTGATCATTGTGTCGCATAGGCAAAAAAATATTTAATTATAGCTACATTGTAAAGGTGTTACAGCATTATTAGAGATTGAAGCATTAGATTTTATATTTTTTATTGAAAGATATTTTTATTAAGAAAATTAATTATTTGAAAAAACACTGGAAAAGAAACTATTTTACCCAAATAAGCTAAATTTTATTTTAGTTTTAAATATTACTTTTTTATGCTCAAAGTAAAATTTAGTCAATTTAGTAAAAGATTTTATATTCAAATATTTAAAAATATATTTTCAGTTTATTTTTATTATCAAAATTTTTAAAAAGTTTCTCAAAATTTGATAGTTCTTTATTTGCTGTATTTTTCTTTAAAAAATTTTAAACTCATATTTATTTTTATGATGAATATGAGGACCGAAATGTATATATATATATATATATATATATATATATATATATATATATATATATATATATATATATATATATATATATATATATATATATATATATATATATATATATGTGTAAAGAAAAATTAGTGCGTAATGTCAACTTTATTACTTTTTTTTGCAAAAAAAAATTCTCATAAGATTTTGGATTTGTCTCAGATATTCAAGTATGGTAGGTTTATACCAAGATACAAAAAAAATGTTTTTTTGTTTTACAATTAGGGTGCATAACATTCCGTAACAAAAAGGCTTGTTGTGTAATATAGTTATACTTTACAAAATTTATTGAAGTCTATTTGCTAGTGGTGATTTATTTGGTATCCTTATTTTACTAATAAATAGATTAAGTTCTAGCTCATTGCTTTTAGGTATTGACTTATTAAAAATCATACCAGGACAAGCAGAGTTAAATTTAGTAAATGTTTTAAACCAATATTTTAAATTTATTTATATATATAAAAATAAAAAAAGTTTGTGTGTTCAAGTAATTTCACAATTAAAATAATTCAGTTTTGAAAATTATGTTGGTGAATAAAATGTAACTAATATATCTCAGACGGACACCATAAAAGTACCATCTTCAATTCCATCAAACTGGCTAGTGTTGCATTTACACTACTCTTTTACACTCCAACATGTCACATGTTCACAAGTCTAACTTGTTGCGTTTCTGATAGACGTGTTATATGTGACGTCTAAATGCCTGTTTCAATAATCCAAAAACACCATCTTGGGCAAACTTTATGTCTGGCTATAAAAAAATTGAAGTTTGTAGTTTTGTATAGACCCTGGCTTTCTCTCCAATTGCAGTAACAAAGCCCTGAAACAATATTTTCTCTTAAATTTTCCAATGGTGTTCGACATCAATCTCTTCAAGCTCAAGATTTTCTGTTTTATACAAGTTGATTAGCAATCTTAACTATTCAATATAATAAATTAATATGTTACCCCATGTGTAAATTAGAATGTTTCTATTTGTATTCTTCTAATTGCCTTGTATTTTTAAAAGTATCATAGTATTTGATAATGAATCGTGTGAGTCAGTTATCAATTTTTGAATTTTATTTTATCTTAATTTGGAATTTTGGTAACTGCATAGTAAAGAAGAGATCAGAGGAGAGCTGTGTTGTTAGAAATACCGCTGTTAAACCTCAAGAAATTACTGAGTATGGCATTAGATATGTATTTATTGATTGTTTACCTGATCCCCTGAAATCATGTTAATCAACAATGATGAGTATTTTTCTAATTAATTCTTTTCAGTTAATTGTTATTACATCAATCTAGATCTTCCTATATTTTGAATAATAATGTACTTGATGAGTCATCTACTCTTTTTCTTCTAGGATTAACTCTTACTTCCGATTGCCATATCTGGAGCGGATCCTCGAATGATGCCCTTTCTTTTTTAGACAATTTGCAAAAATGCAATGTAAACATATTTGAACCTGCTCTTGCAGCCAACCTTCAACAATTGAAACATCCTCGTAATGTTGCTTCTCTTTCCCTTTTTTATAAATACTCTAATGGGTGCTGCTATAAAGAGCTAGCATCTCTTGTGCCAATATTTCTTAACTTGTTTTTCTTCTATATGTTATATTTATTGATTTTTCATTTATCTTTTTTTCATTTTCGTTGATTCTTGATTTATTTTTATTTCTTAATTTGATTTTGTGTCCTTTAGTTATAAAAAATGTATTTAAAAACAAATTTAAAAAATGAATAAGTATATATATTTTTTTGTTTTTTGTTTTTTTAGAAAATCAAGTATAAATTTATAAGAATAGCTGATAAACCACATGAAAATATGTATGTTCTTTTAAATACTGTTAAATGTTTTAAATTATTTTATAATTGAGTTATAAGAATAAATAGGTACTTAAAAATATACTGTTATCTTTTTATTTTGTTTCTTGTGTTGTTTTAGCTCTAAACATTTTAAAGAATCAATTCGTTTTATTCATAAGGCGAGGTGATTTCTATGTTTTTATGACTTTTTAAAATTAAATTATATGGTTTATATATATATATATATATATATATATATATATATATATATATATATATATATATATATATATATATATATATATATATATATATATATATATATATATATATATATATATATATATATATATATATATATATATATATATATATACATATATATATATATATATATATACATACACACATATGTACATATGTATATACACACAAGAAAATTTAAAGACAACATGAGATTTAAGCAATTTAGGAAGTGACTATTTTAAGAAAAAAAAATCTTGTAATCTTTAAATTTTCTTGTGCTGGCTGTAATGTCAGGTATATTGGAGAAACCTCCAGACATTTGGCAACTAGAATAAATGAACACCTTAAAAGTGATAAACAATCTCATATATTGAAACACTTAAATTTATCTGTTAATTGCAAAAATCTGGCTAACTGTAATTCTTATGAGATTTTTGATAATGCCCCAACCAAACACAAATTAAAGATAAAAGAAGTCCTCCACAATAAATGGAAAAGTCCCTCACTTAATATACAAACTTCACAATATGCTATAAACTTATCTATTTAATTTTACTATCAGTTTATTATTATTAATAATTTTTTTTTGACAGTTAGTTATTTTGATTGGTTATTTACCAAGTTATTTTCTAATAAGTATATTAGTTCATTATATAAATTTTTGTCTGTTATTATTTCTCTGTAAAGACTTCTATTTTTTAATATTTATTTCAGAGTTTTATTATTGTAAAATAATCTTTTGAAAATGTTAATAAAATTTTACGAAACATATCAAGAATAAAAAACATCGTATTATATATATATATATATATATATATATATATATATATATATATATATATATATATACATGCATACATATATACATATAAATATATATATATATATATATATATATATATATATATATATATATATATATATATATATATATATATATATATATATATATATATATATATATATATATATATATATATATATATATATATATATATATATGAATTATATTTAGAAATTTTATTTTTTATTGAGGTTTTGAATAAGTTTACTTAAATCAGCATTAAAGCAAGAGAATTGAAGCAGGTTACTGACTTAAGATATATTATATTAGTATATTTAAAATTAAATGTTTCAAAACTTTGCTAGTAAAAATGACTATGTAATCAGTAAAAATAGTAATCTGAGAATAATGAACTATAGCATCAGACATTTTTGGACAGATTTTATTTTAAAAAGTCATTTGATCTCTAAAAAGCTGCTTTTGTGCAAATAAGAAAGTTCAAATTATTTTGATTAGATATACGAGCTGCACAAAGAGAAAGTCAAAAGAGAAAACCAAATTATGCAACGAGGCTTGATATCGAAAAACGTTCAAATGTTTATTTAAAAAATAATTTTTACAGTTTGATATTTTTTTATATTTTTATATTTCTATAGCTATAGTTATATTTTTGTAATCCACTTGCTTCAATTACAGCATGAAGGAAGTTGAGCCAGATAGACACTACTATTGTTGTTGTGGTATTTACTTTTTCTTTTCAGAATCTATTACTGTTGGACTTCATCATTATCATTCTGCCAATAGCAAATACCATTTGAGATTTCCTTAGTAGATGATTTTGCTTCTGTCCCACCTTACACGCCATATAAACATAGTCTTTTTACAGTGGACACCTTTTAGAGAAACATATGTCAAAATTTTCCTTTTGATTTTTTTTAAAGAATAGCCATGGTTTATCACCCATGAGAATATTCTTTAGAAACTAAACTCATATTGCAGAAAACCAGTAAAAATGTGCACATGTTCTGCTTTATTGTTGTCAGAATGTTTGTTGGAGACCAAGGAGTTTTCTGGCTAACAACAAAGTAGAATTTCCTTTTTTTTTTCCAAGGTGTGGAAACCAATTCCCACACCTTTCCAAACTTTTTGAGACAAAGCACTATAGCTGACTAGTTGACATTAAATTCATTAGCCAGCATTCGTATTGTCAGGCTTTCCTCTTCTTCCATGGCTTCTAGTAGGGCCTGGTTGCTGAACTCTGATAGTAGTCTTCTTCCTTTTTCATCTTCAAGGATTTTGTTGCCGGTTTTGAGCCATCTTTCAACTTGGCATTTGCTAGTTGTTGCCTAATAGTTTGTCAAGTTCTTGAAATAACTTTGCTGCCTTCTAATCTTCTCTGAAAGGGTAGAGCCTAATGTGGTGAGTATAAAGATGATTTTTGATATGCATTTCTGTTAATGAAAGAGACAAGATTATTTTTTATGAAAATAATAATAAACAAAACAGGTTTTTTTTTTTGTACCTTCAGGGTTAGAGTTAGGGTTTGCACCTTTTTTTTAAATAAAATTATTATGCATCAAACTGATATTATCCACAAGTTATCTAGAAAGATTAAAAAAAAAATTCAATCTATGTTGATTAGAAACTAATTTTATTTTGAAAAATTCAATTTTTTTAATTTTCATTTGAGATCTTTGGGCATCAAATAATTTTTAAAATCTTGTAATAATGGTAATATCTTTCCTATTTAACTATAAATTATAATATTTATGTTTATATAAGCGCAGCATTCTTATTTGACCATCAAAATTTTGAACTTGCTAGAAAATTAGTTTTCAAAAAGAAAAGTTACATAATGCACCTAAAACCATGCCCAAAAATAAAATTTTGCAATTGATACCAACTTATAAGATGAAAAAATATATCCACTAATTTGCATTGTTATAAAATAATGTGTTGTTCTAGTGACATTAAATGATGTTTGTCCAGTGAAATTCTTACAACTTCAGAATTAATCTTTAATACAGTTGCTGCATTTTGATTTTAAATCATCTGTTTGATGAGATGAGAAAAGTTTTTTTATTGTGTTGTCAGCACAGTTACTGCAGTTATTAGGTACATTTCAGTTCTGGTCTTTAATTCTGTTAAGTTCTGATACGTTTCGGTTGTGGTCTTAAACATATGATTAGCAATAACTTAACATTTGGATTTGCACATCTTTAAAAATGACATTGCTTTATTTTAAAGTACTGAAACGTTTACTTATGCAAATTGCTATAAAACTTGTTAATATGCTATATAAATATTTACATTTTGTAATTAATATTATCGATCTGTAATAATGGTGAACTCTCAAACTGTACAGGGGAAATTAAATGCTTTTAAAATAGAGCATGCTAAGCAGATTGATGAAATGATGAAAAAAAATTTTTAATTAGAACTTGAATTAACCAAAAAAAACAATAAAATTTCCGATTTAGAAAAAAGAGTTAAGATTTTAGCTGAATTAGAAAATTCCAGTATGAGAAACCCTTTATTGTATTAATCAAAAAAATTAAGAAACATTAGTAACCTTAAAAATGTGTATATTTCACTCTATTTTACTGAAGCTGAGAGAATGTTAGATTTTCAATTAAGACAAGAAAGAAATAAGCTCAACTCTCAACTTGCTGCTGATACTACATTTCGATATGCTATCCGTGGAAACAATTGTCAAATTTAAGAAACTACAAGCCGTGTGTTTATATATGAATGCAACTTCGCTAAATAATAAAATGAAGGAGTTCAAGGTATTATGTCGTGATGTAAATCCATGTATTATCAGAGAAACTTGGTTCAGAGAGACTTCGATTGCAAATTTAGAAGGTTGCTTTTTGTACAGAAATGATCGTAAAGATGGTAGAATTGGTGGTGGTGTTGCACTATACATATATAACAATTTTGTATCCTATCAAGTTGAAGATAAAATTCTGAGTTCCGAAAAAGTTGAGCAAATATGGGTTGCATTTATTATCTGTAACAATAGTTATTTATTAGGATGTATATACAGAGCAAATGAAATTGTTAATATGGAAATCTTTAATAAGGTATTTGAAACTGCAAGATCTTATGTTGATAAACACAATTTTAAGGATATGGGGACTTTAATTTTTTAAACATTAAATAGTCCAAAGGTGTTATAAAATTGATTGAAAACAAAGAAAACTCTCATGAATTTTATGATATTTTGAATGATCACTTTCTTATCCAGCACGTTTCTTTTCCAATGTTTCAATTGTCAAACAATGAATGCCTAAATATTCTTTACTTATTATTTACAAAATGAATCACATCCAGAAAGAGAGCACTTAGTTCTAAGTTACGAAATTTTGTTAGGTCAGAAAAGTTTTATAAATAAGGATGTAACTGTATGAGATAGGAAAGCAAATTTCGATTCAATTAATAGATTGTTTTCCAATGTGCATTGGTTAACGTATTTTAATGGAAAATCAGTCCAAGAAATTTATAATATATTTATATTTTACATGAATGCAGTGTATAAACTATACATTCCAATTAAAAAATTAGATATTAATAAAAAAATCAAATATTTTAGATAAACAATGATCTTAAAAAAATAATAAAATTAAAAAAGACACTTAGATTTTGCAACTGTTCTTCAGGGTGGAAAGTTTCTTCTCTTGTGAATGAATACAAAAAATTTGCAAGATTGTCAAAAGTGAATCATAAAAAGCTAGACATGATTATGAAAATATATTATGAAAATATAATAGATTAGATGAAAATATAATAGATAAAAATACAATAATATGAATATGAAATGAAAAATATTATAATATGAAAATATAATAGATAAAAATAATAGAGTATGAAAAAAACCTTGTGACATTGGCTAAGAAAAATCCAAAGTTAATTTGCAAAGATATGAATAGACAACAACAGATCAATAACTCAATAAAAGTTTTACGTAATGAAAATGGAATAGTGGCAAATGATCCAAATCAGATCGTAAGTTTACTAAATAAAAAATCCAAGATGTATTTTTCCATGAGAATGAATTTAATTTGCCAATATTTGCGTCTAGAATCAATAAAAATTAGGATTTTGATATAATCTCATACAAAGATATTCTTAATAGATTCTAATAGATTAGAACGTTTAAATACAGAGAAGTTGTGTGGAGCAGATCTTATTAAACCTTTAATCTTAAAAAATTGGGCATATGGAATAGCTCTATCGCTTGCACATATATTTACAGCTTCTATTGTTTATAGTGAACTACCTGTTCAGTGGAAGTCGGCCAATATTATTGCTCAATTTAAAAAAAGTAAACTGTTGCCGTTGAATTATCATCCGAGGTTTAATAACAAATTTTCTAAATGCAAATAATCTTCTTTCAAAAAATCAACATGGCTTTGTTAAAAAAAGATCTTGTTCAACCAACCTTATTGAGACATTAGATGCAATCTTGTATTATTTATCTCAGAATATACCTGTAGATGTAATTTACTTAGACTTCGCAAAGGTGTTTGATTTAGTGCCCTATAAAAGACTACTGATAAAACTTAAATGTTATGGGATTTCTGGTACATTGTTAAAATGAATTGAAGTATTTCTAGAAAATAGAAGACAAAGAGTTGCAATGGGAGAAATTGTCTCATCATGGAAGAATATATTTAGTGGTATGCTGCAGGGTTTGGTTATTGGTTCTTTACTATTTATTATTTATATTAATGATATGTCTGAGAACTTTGTTAATATTTCGAAAATCTATGCTGATGATGCAAAAGTATTATCTAGGGTCGATTGTGAAGTAAGTGTTAACCTATTGCAAAATGACCTAGATAAAGCTGTCAACTGGTCCAACAAATGGCTATTAAAATTTGATTTTGAGAAGTGTTTGATAATGCCCTTCGGCAAAAATAACCTAAAAAGAACTTATTTTATGCAAAATATCCCTTTAAGTATCACTGACGCTGAAAAAGATCTTGGTGTATTTACCTTTGACTTGAAATGGAAAAATCAAATAACTCTATGTGCAAGTAAAGCAAATAAAGTTTTGGGTATGTTGAGCAATACATTTTTAAGTTTAAATTGTGAATTACTAAAAATTATATATACAACTTTTGTAAGACTGTTAATTGAATTCACTGATCTGTGTGGTCTCCATGTCTTAAAAATGAAATTAATCTCTTAGAAAAGGTACAGCATCATGCTTTAGTTGTAAGACGGATTCGGGGTGACTTGATTCAAATGTATAAGTTATTCAATGGAATTGAAAAATAGGTTTAATGAAATTTTGCCAAGAAATTATCAATCAGCAAAAGGTCATCAAATGAAATATAATCGCAAAATAACCAGTTTTTTGCCGCGGCATTATTTTTTAACAAACAGAGCATCTTTTTACTGGAATCGACTACCTACTGATGTCGTTAGTGAATTCTTTCGAAGGTAAAATTAACATATGGATTTTAAATAATGTAGCTATGTTGAGTAATGATATAGCTGTCTAAGCGTACTTGTTACACTCACCGAATTATCGGTCACAGCTCAAACATATTACAACTACTATTACTATTGTCTCTAAAGTTTTTCTTCACAAATATTTTTCAATAGCAAGATATTTATCATTTTGTTTTATAATTCAAACACTTTACCTGCTTATTAATTAAATATGTTATCTGTATTTTTTTAAAAGAGCTAATTAAAAAAAAAAATTTATTCAAAGAATAATGAATCACACAGTCAAAGACAAAATTTTTTCTTATTTTGTTAATCTAACGTTCAAGTATTTATTGCATGTTAGATTTCTTCTGTTATTAACAACCATTTTTCGTTTCTAGCTTTGTTTTTTTGATTTTAAGTTATGTACTAACTACAAACATATTTTTTGCAAAGATTTTATTGAAATTAGTTTAAATAAATTATTATTTTGCATATTTTGATATTTTTAAAGTTTTTCATTATCTTTACACTGATATATAGATTATGTATGTTTAAAACACCAGCTACAAAGCAATTTTAAAAAATTCAAATAAGAATTATAATAAAAAACTTCTGTCAGCAAATCTTTGAGCCCTTTTACTCAAAATAAAACTTTCGAAAGTCTAAGCTATTTGATTTAAAAAGCAGCTATAAACAAGCTATCACCAGTAAAAGTTAAAAAAAAAAAGAGTTTTTTTTTTTGATTTTCAAATATTTTTTTCTTTGTTAGGCCTTTAAACATCATTTTATGAATATACTGTACTTAATAATTTTTTTATTTTAATGTGTAAGTCCATGTTTACGTATGTCTAAATAACCATACATTGATAAAAAAATTTCTTTAGGTCATTGTCTGGTAATGTTTTAGTGCACTGGTAATATTTTTTATATTATTTTTTATTTTGTAACCATTTGTTCTTTAGCTTTTTAGTTTCAAACAGTTAAGTTTATTTATTCAAAACCTTCTGATTTTTTTATTTTTATTTTATTACTTTTAATAAAAAGCATCAAAAGTTTATATGTAAGTTAATATTTTTTTTTTCAATATTTTCAATATTGTTGACAAAATATATCTGTATAATTTTTATAAAATTGTAAAAAAATCTGCAGTCTAGCTGGTGTGTCTCGCTCGAGTACTATATGCATTGCGTATTTAATGACAATAGCTGACCTAAAATGCATGGAAGCATTAAAAGTTGTCCATTTTGCTCGAAAAGAAATTAATCCTAACTTTGGTTTTAAAGCACAATTACAAGCTTTTGAATCACAAGGCCCTATAAAGGTTTTAGATTTTTTTAAATTTCATTTGTTTTTATCGGTCATATGTTCATATAAATATTATACATATATATATATATATATATATATATATATATATATATATATATATATATATATATATATATATATATATATATATATATATATATGTATATATATATATATATATATATATATATATATATATATATATATATACATATATATTGTATATATATTGTATATATATATATACAATATATATATATATATATATATATATATATATATATATATATATATATATATATATATATATATATATATATATATATATATATATATATATATATATATATATATTGTATATATATATTGTATATATATATATATATATATATATATATATATATATATATATATATATATATATATATATATATATATATATATATATACACACAATATATATATATATATATATATATATATATATATATATATATATATATATATATATATATACACACAATATATATATATATATATATATATATATATATATATATATATATATATATATATATATATTGTTGATATTAATATTATATAAATATATTGTTGATATAAGTTCTTTAGCGTGTTGTGTATACTGTTATAAAGTTGTTTTTTTTCAAGTTTCATTTTTATAAGTTTTTAAAAATTGTATCTTTTATTTATACTTTTTATTTTTAATTATATTTTTAACTTATATGTATATTCATTAATCTATTTTTAATATAAATTGTATATTCAATTTTAGATAAAAAACAAATTAACTAAACGTTTTGGTGAAATAAAGCTTTCAGATATTGAATACATTCGAAAAGTTCTGTTGGATCTTGATAAGAATATTTCATACTAAGAAATATAAACGTGCAAAAAAAGAAAATAAAGTCAAAAATATTAATGAAGGTTGAAATTAAAAATGAAAAATTAATAAAAAACTATTAATCATAAAGCTTCGTAATATAGTTTGATTTAAAATTTACTAAACTGCATTGTATTTTTATTATTTATTTTTTGAAGTTTTCATTGTTTAATTAATATTGACAAAACTGGTGATTTTAAATTCAATAACAATCAATTTTTTCGAATTTGTTTTTTTAGTTCAGTTTTTTCGAATTTTATTTTTTAAAGGGTAAATTTAATATTTACATTTTATCAATGATATGAATTATTTAATTGATTATTTTTTAAATTAAAATTATATTTACATGTTATTTATATTTTTAGAACATATTTTTTTAACTTGTTCAAATTGTGATGTTTGTTTTTTTCCTGATGGTTTGCTTGTTTATTTGTACTGGTTTACATTTATCCTTGTTTTATTTTTTTATTTTGAAAATTATTTATATTTTTTTTGCAAAAATTTATTTAAAACTATTTGTTATCTTTGAATGTTTTGCACTGCATTATGAAAACAATAAGATTTAACAATACTATTTAAGACTGTAGCCTTGAAAATTCTAAGTAGATTAGTTCTTGCAAGTCATTTTAATTCCATAGTTAGTTCGTTGCTGAATATGCTGTTTATTAATATTATAAATATTTTATTATATTTATAAGCTTATTTAACAGTACTAAAAATGACAATTTAAAAACCTTTTCATAGGCCAAGAACAATGAGGGGGCTGTATGTCCATTTTTTGTGTTTCTGAGAAAATTAAGTTTAAGTATGGAAAGACTTTCTGTCAGAAAGTCTTTATATATTGATTATTTTAAGTTTTATTATTTTTGAGAGTAAATTTAGTGGACACACTCCACTAATTTTGATAATAAACAGTAAAAATACAAAATGTGGACATAGAACCTCTTGGTTCTCAGCTGATAAGTTGTTATGCATACTTTGATTTAAATTGACAAATAAAAATCATGATTCAATTATTTTTTAGTTATTTTCAGTTAAGTTTATTGATTTAATTTATGTTGTTTTTAAATGCATTAGCTAAAAATATTTTCTATTTAAATTTGTATGAGTATTTAAATAATGCATTGGAAAGTATGAATCCATGGACTTGAGTGAATCCATGGACTTATTGAGTTTTTGACACTTTGTAAATATACTATAATTAACAAATTTTCAGCATTGACAAAAAATTTAAATCAAATTAATTTAATTATGATTTTGTAGTATTTTATTTATAACTGTATTAAAAAAAAAAAGCATCAAAATGCCATCATTACTTTACACTTTTTTTAATCATTGATTTGAGATTTTGATGTTTTGTTAACACTAAGCACACCAGTGCTTGACAACAACTAGTAATGAGTTTAAAAAATTTTTATTTTATTTGTTCTTAATATTTATAACAAATATTTTTTGTTTTTCTTATTCTTGCACACATTAAAAATTAAATTACCTGGTATTTGATTGATAATTGAAGAATTGAATAAATATAATGACAATTAAAAAATTTTTAATGATAATAACAGTCTTGTAATTGTATTATGAAATATGTATGAGTGTGGATTGAGATATACAAAGCTATGTTTATGTTTCATACATATGTTGTTTATATGTGTGTGTATATATATATATATATATATATATATATATATATATATATATATATATATATATATATATTTGTGTGTGTGTGTGTATATCTGTGTGTGTGTATTATATATTGTATATATATTAGGGTGGTTAGAAAAATAGCTTTTTTTAAAAATATCTGCTGCACCCCCAAAATCTGTTCTATATAATAAAATTATACTGGATTTAAAAAATTTTAAATAAATAATTTTGGGGGTTGCTACAGACCCTCAAACATTAAATGTTGGGTCTCAAACGATGCTAAATTTCAAAAATAGTCATAATTTTTAAAAATTTTAAAAAAATAAAGAAAAAAAATTTATAATAAAAAATCTTGTTAAGTTCCCTTTTCTATGTTAAATTTAAATTTCCCTTTAAAGTTTTCAATAAAGATAAATTTTTTTTTAAATTAAAAACAAATAATTTATTTAAAAAATGATTCTTATTTTTAGAATTTTTATATAATTTTGCTTCATTTGAGACCCAACATGACATACTTTTGAAAAACATTTTTTTTTTTTTGGTAATAATAGGAACTCATTTAATGTTTGAGGGTCTCTAAAAATATTTTTCATTTAAAAATTATATATTGTTTTATTTCATTTTAGAGTTTTTATGTTTATGATTTAATGATGTTTTAAGCATTGACAGATTCGTTGTACTTATATCATTGTTGATAGTGATTATTGTTTGATCATTAGAATGGGGAATGGCATGAACAAGGTTTAATAAGTTCTATAAATTTATTTAAAAAAGCTTATTTAACACTAAAACTTCAAAATAGATTTTTTTTCCAGTTTATTAATTAAATTGATAATTTTAAGCTGATGTGACAAAAATTTGCTTTCCAAAAAAGTTTTTTATTAATTTTTTTTTTAATTATAAAGGTCTTACTAATTTCAATCATAAAATTATAGTATTTAAAGTTGTTGTTTTTTAAAAACAATTTTAGGTTTTGCCGGGTTTATTCATCGGGAATTTTAGAGGTTAGCTTGTTGTTTTATAGTTTTTTAGTTGTTGTTTTTTTTTTCTTTCCTGAGTTGATATAAAATCAAATGTTTATTTTACACAAATTTATTAATAATAAAAAATATAGATGCAAAGGATATGGAACAAATAACAGGCAACAACATTACACATATCTTAGCTGTTCATGACAATGCAAAACCAAGTCTTGAGGTATTAGATTTTGTTATGTTAGATTTATCTTAGTACATGAAGTTTGTAATACTGTGTTATTTTTTTTTGTTTTTTCTTAAAACTAGACAATTGAATACAAATGTGTGGATATCACAGATAACCCTGGAGAGGATATGTAAGCAGTTCAAAGTTTTTATGTGACATCTTTGCTTGAAAGATTTGTCAATTTTTAAAATTTTTTTAAACCTAATAAGGTTTGGTAGACTTTTGATAGATAAAGTTTCTATTACTAGTGCTGTTTTAAAAATCATCACAGCCAATCTTTTGTTTAAAAATCATCTCAGTCAATCGTTTGTTTAAGAATCATCACAGCTGATCTTTTGTTTAAGAATCATTACATTCAATCTTTTGTTTAAGAATCATCACAACAAATCTTTTGTTTAAGAATATTCTCTGATGACATCGCAGCTGATCATTGGTTATAAAAGTTATCAAAGCCAATTTTGAAGTATTTTTTTAATTTACTTTTTTTAAGTATCATCATGGTTCTTTCCAATCCAATTTGTTTTAAAAACTGTTGTGTCCAATAGGGTGTAGTGAAAAAACTTTTTTTTCAAAATTGAAAATTTAAATATTATTTTCAGATGTCCATAGACATTTTAAGATATACTGTTAAAAAATTTTTTTCATAACTTCAAAATAAATTACCAAAATGGGGTAAATGGGGGAGTTATTAACAATAATAATAACTTTTAAACACATCATATTTTTGTCAAAATTTAAAAACTGCTATTAAATTTTTATCTATTTCAAAACAATAGTTAAAAAAAAAAAAAGAAAAAGTTTATCAGAGACTTTTTAAATGAGGAGGGGCTGTCGGGGGGGAGAAATTTAGTTTTAAGACTAAGTCTAGATCCTTATTTGCCACATATAGGGTGGGTATAATATATCAAAATTTTTGGCATAACCCATTCCAAAAATAGAAAAAAACTATACAAAGAGTAGACCTGCAAAATGAGCCCTTTATTGGTTATGGACCCCATTTAGTATAAATAAAAAAATATAAATTTGTGAAGATCCAATAAGTAAAGAATATATACACTCATATTAAAAATATAAAAATTGTATAATCATCTGTTTTAGGTTCTTTTTGGTATTATTTTTAGGTAAAAGTTTACGGTGATGGCAGCCTGCTCGAATAAAACCATCTCTTGAATCGTGTCCATAGACAGTAGCACAAGCTCTTGTTGTTTGTTTAACAGCCCGCTCAATACTCTGTGTGTGGCATGGTATGGAATCAACAACCATGGGATTCACCTTAAAATCAACTATTGTCTCAGTAGAAAAACTACATGTTTGAATCGGCTCAAATACATTATGAGTCCAAGAACATAATTCAGTAAGATTCTTAGCATCTATGTTTAAAAAAGAAGAATGAGTCCTTTCTCGGACAGATGGTTCTCCTTTGTCAAAACCTCTTCTAATCTGCAGAATACGATCTACTGCAAAAATCCGTTCTTCCACTATAGAGCTACAAAGCAAAGTGGTTAGAACAGCTTCACTGTGAGAAAACCAGGCTCCTAATATAATATATTTTTCAACAATATCCCTAGTAACTTGGCTTTGCATTTTTACTAATCTCAAGGTTTCTAGCACATGTCTTGGACCCTCAATAAAAGACCACCTCACTTTTATATCAAACCACATTGGATAGTAAACACCAACAACATATTCAACTAAACAACTTAAATTGTTAAAGTTTTGCCCAGACAGACCATGAACTGATACCCAAATTCGCATCAGTCTATTTGCAGTTGTCAACCATCTGCTGTGATTAACAGGACCACACTCCATCTTTATAAGATCTATAGGCATGTTACCTAAACGTATAGCTAAAACCATTTTATAACCATAGAGCTGATCAGTTGAAAGATCATCAATCACATCTTTACTTAATTCAACTGGTCTTTTAGCAATGGTTGTTGTTGGAAATGCCTGTGCTACTGGAAGTAGTGTAGCACAATTTAATAATTTACCCACAACTCCGCTGAACCCATTACTGGAAGTTGTTTTACCATCTAGTTCCTCAATAAGATGCCTAAGCGGAAGCTCATTAGTATGCAGCATACATATAATCCATGTTAATTTTTTATTCAAAAGATCCTCTATTCTTCTTATAGCCCCACCTAATATTCCAGTGTTAGTAGCTGTAGAGTCAGCTCCAATATACTGTAAGTTAATATCAAATTTTCTACACCAATCTGCTATATGTTTAGCTATCATTAATGCAGGTTTTTCGCTCATGCCAGGCTTAAGAGGAGAGAAATGGAATACATATTTTCCACCTGGTTCACTAGTG
The DNA here is from genome assembly GCF_022113875.1 of Hydra vulgaris. Classification (NCBI taxonomy): domain Eukaryota; kingdom Metazoa; phylum Cnidaria; class Hydrozoa; order Anthoathecata; family Hydridae; genus Hydra; species Hydra vulgaris. Next base: position 15,093,605 of record NC_061156.1, on the reverse strand, counting down.
ACAGTGTAGAAGTCCATTTTTATTGTTTTAGAATAATAATTTAATGTTGTTTTATCTTGATTATTAATAAGAGTTAAATTCTTTCTACTGTCAAAAAATAATGTTTTTATTTCTTCTGACTGATACAACTGTAAATCTTCTTTCTGGACTTTTTCTATTACTTTTTTCATTTCCCTGTGAATTTTATGGTAGTCAATAATCAATTTATCATTTGTTTTATTAACAATGCCAAGATCTACAAGAACTGCAGAAGAAATAGCAGCAGCTTCTCTGTAACTTGTTCCATATCTTAAAACTGTTTGAGCAAGAAGAGGAAAGTGATTTGTATTGATGACAGATTCCTTTATCCCGTCATCAATTTCAGTGTCAACAAACTGGTTAGAAGATACGTTCGCTTTCTCAATGACATCTACCTCTATTTCTTCATTAAAAAACTTGTAATTATTTAACTCTACTTTCTTCTCCTCTAATTTTTTGAAGATTAAAGGTTTTTCTTTTCTTTTGCATTGCTTCGGTAGTCAAGTGTGTTCCTTTTTATCTATACAATGTATTTGGTAAACACTTTTCATTCCGATTTTCAATCTCTGAGCTTTGATAAACTTCAGCTCTATTTTAGGAATTTTTAAATTGGATGGACAATTACAGGTTGGAGAAATAGCAGAATGAGAACATTTAGGGTCAGAACAAGTTGGATCTTCCTTGCATATAATAATGTGCTTGCAACGAAGAATATCAAACAATACATCGATTTCATAATATAACTTATTCTTTTGAGAACTTTTCACTCTTCCCCAAACAGTTTGAGTAACTCTTTTCCACTCTTTTTCAATTCTCTGAACTATATAGTGATTAGGTTGAATTTGAATATTGATATTTACTTTTTTATACTGTGCAACAATCTAAATAAGAACTAAAAAATATTATTTAAATAGCAAAATGTAATAATGAAACAGTAGAAAATAAATATGTATTATACAACAATTTTATTAAAATATTAGACTTTGCTAACTTTACAAGATGATTTTTTGGCAGCTTCGTGAACAATCTCTTTTGAAACATACTGAAGGTTAGTGTCTAAGGACTCCATTTCTAACAACATTAGTTGTAAAACATTTCTGAGGGTTGGTAATTCAGAGGGTAACAAATCAGCACCAAGACCAATGAATTCTTTAACTTTTTTGCTGCTTGGGCAATATATATATATGTATATATATATATATCTTTATGTTATAGATCTTACAAATTTTTTAAAAGAACTTAAATATAATATAACTAATTGTTAGTTATACTATATATAAGTTATTGAAAAAATGTATAGGGTATGTGCAGGAAAGTATATTTGGCTAATATATTTATACTTATCATTAAACAAATTCTTGGTTTGCAAAATTTTTCAAGTGAATATCTTGGTATAAAATATAATTAATAAAAAGTATAGAAATTCAATTTAAAAACGAAAAAGTCAACTTTAGATTATTTTTGATTCTTTAAATCATAAACATAAACAAAATTACATTGAAAAATTACAAAATTTCAGTAATTATCCTAAAAGTTATTAATTTTTTCTCTGAACTTATTTAAAACTCTTCTTTAAATAACTCTTTAAACTTTGCACAACAAAATCAAGAAAACGCAAATATATTTTTAAAATGTAAACATTGCAAATTATATAAAATAAATAAAAAATAATTTTACAGACCATTAAAAGTTGAAGTTAAAGGTTTTTGTTTTGCTATAAAAATATTTAATATAATTTTTATAATAATACATTTTATACAAACAAAAAAAAATTTATTGATAAAATAAAATTTATTTAGTAGTTAAAAAATATGTGTATTAATTTAATTTATATAAGTCTGTTTTTTGTTTTTATACGATGTTTCCGTTAATTCTGTTTTCGACCAAAAATAGTAACTATTTAATTTGATCATTATAAAATATTTAAAACTTCATTTTGGTAATTTATTTTAAAGTTGTGAAAAAAAAAATTGCATAGTAAACCTTAACATGTCTATGGACATCTGAAAATAACATTTAAATTTTAAATTTCGAAAAAAAAGTTTTTTCACTACACCCTAGTGTCCAATCCTGGTTTTTATGGATTATGGCAAGATTTGAACAATTTATAAAATTCAAAACAAGATAAATAGAGGTTCAAAGTTTGTTTTCAAACTGCATTTTGTTTTAAAAGATTCAGATGAAGAGAAAAATATTGACTTTTATAAGATATTGACCAATGTATTTTTATATGTAAATAGATTGTTTTATATATATATATATATATATATATATATATATATATATATATATATATATATATATATATATATATATATATATATATATATCTATATATATATATATATATATATATATATATATATATATATATATATATATATATATATATATATATATATATATATATATATATATATATCTATCTATATATATATATATATATATATATATATATATATATATATATATATATATATATATATATATATATATATAACGAAATTTAACAACTGGCAGATTTTTTCCACAAAACAAGATTTTTTTGATGTAATTTGTGAAAATTCTCAATATTATTGTGAAAATTCTCAAAATATTTTGTGAAAGTTCTAAAAAATAACTGTTTTTTTAAATTAGTTAAATATCGGTTTTCGGTATGTTTTTCAACCAAAATTTTGGTATTGGTTCAAATTGAATTTTTTTGCTGAAACCAATACCGAAACAGGTTTCAGTCGATCACTAATATATGTATATATATATGTTTGTGTGTGTGTGTATATATATATATATATATATATATATATATATATATATATATATATATATATATATATATATAATCAACATATATGTTATTCAAGGATAATATATAAGATAATAAATGATAGGGCTTGAAAAATTTCTAACAAAAGTTATAAATTGTGTGAAATTTTTAATGAATAAGAAGCTTCAACATTTTAGTCATCTAAAAAAGATCTCCTCTTGTTGAAGCAATGTCATACTTCAAGTATCAAAATTTAAGTTATAGAATTCACAAAATATATAATTTTAAAAACGGGTGAAAATGCTAATTGAAGTATATTTGAAAAAAAAAACAGATTTGTAAAAAGATTGTGGCAAAACAATGTGTTCTTGTTCTTTATCTTGTGAAACAAGTTGTAAAAATAAAACAACACAAAGTCTTCGTGTAAGAAGCTTGCCGTTGCGTGCCTTATATGACCACGCATATAATACTTTTTTTTGACAACTTGGCCACGGATCTTTGCACGTTTTGACAATTAGCACTTTTAAAAAATGCACCAAAAAAAACAAAGCAAATGTAAATGCAATTTTTGATTTAATTGATTCCATAATTACAATTAAACTGCTACAAAATTTCCAAAGTACTTTATTGCAATGTAATAAAAGGCAATTATTTGAAAAAATATTCAGATTAGAGTTTTAGGCAAAATGAGTACAGAATATCAAAAGCTATCAAAATATCAGCCATCAAAAAAAAAAAAAAAAATACAAACAGTTTTATCATGGAAATATAATTTCTAATTATATTTCCATGATAAAAACAGTTTTATCATGGAAATATAATTTCTTTTCAAATATTTTTTATTCTAGTTAGTTAGATATTAAATACATCAAAGATGTTTGGTAAATTTATTTAATTTTTATTTTTCAATAGCTTTTTTTTTACACATTTGCAAAGTGCGCACAAAATAATGATAAATGCACAATAAAAAAACTTTTTAAAGTGTTTTTAATATGCAAACAAGCATTACTTCATAAGAAAATTAAAAAAAAAAGTATGCAAAATGTTATTTATAATGAATTCATTCGCTTTAAACTTTCAATGTAGTTGCTGATTACATAAAAGAAATCATGTTTAAACATGATCGTTTTCTTCAATAAAAGAAAGCAATAGAAATATTTAAGCACAGTTTCTTTTGAAGTTTTTGCAAAAGCATTCATTTTAAGTAAAATTTTATTAACTTTTAAACAGCCTAAGTTACTTACGTTTTTAAACATCAATTTCAAACAAACAAAAAAACAAAATTTTGAGGTGGGGGGGTAGAGGGGTAAATGCCCTTATGACTCTTTCCTTCACCATGGATCCGTCCTTATATTAGCCTATTTATTCATGGGAGGAAAAGATACAGATTAATAGAATTTTTTTTTTTACTTTCGCTTACAATTAAGTTTACATTAATTAATGTTTTGATTTTTTTCCTGGTTTTTCCTCTATTTATTTTATCATTCTTTAAAATTTTTATTTTTTTAGGATAATTTTTGTATTGATAATTTTTGTATAATTATATATTTTGTGATACAAAATTATATATTTTTAAGGATTTTATTCTCTTTTCAGTTAATGGATTGTTTATTTTAATTTTAATTTGCTTTTTTTTTTGATAATTATTTATTATTTAATTAATTAAATATTTTGATAATTAGCGCATTTTTTAAATGCGCTAATTATCAAAACTTGCAAAGAGCTGTGGTCGAGTTGTTAAAACAAACTATATGCGTGGTCATATATGCTGTGCAACCGCATACCTCTTACGCGAAGGCCTGCTAAGGTAGATTAAGATAGACATACCAAGATAGAGATCTAGCATTTGAATGAAGGTTTCTCGAAATTGTAATTTATTTTATCATAGTAATTTGGTTTTGTTAAAAAAAAGAAAGAAGAAAAGAATAAGGTAAAAAAACTTGTCTTAAAAGATAGATAACCAAAATAAAAAGGTAAAATGTATAAATGTAAGCACTTGAACAAAAAAAAATGTTAAAATGCAAAAAACATAAAAAAAAAAAAGATCACAAAAAAGAGTGCAATTAGAATAAAAATAAATTTCCATTTAAAAAGCAATAAAAATTATTTTGAAGTTTTATTACATATATACATTTAAATTTTTGTACATTTTTTTTTACGTTTGTTTTTTTTACGTTTGTTTTTTTTTTGTTTTTTTTTACTATAACTTTTTTTTTATTAATACTATTTTTTTGTTATTTAATTTTAGTTTTTTTTTTGTTTGTTTTTAGTGTGTGTTGTTATATATATATATATATTTTTTAATTTGGTTTAATCTAAATAATAATGTCAGTTTAGTTTTAGATTATTTAAAATTATTAATTTTATTATTTTTTATTATTTTTTTTTATTCTGGGATTAATTAAAATTTGAATTTTCTGTAAATTTCTTATATATTTCCTTCATGTAATGATAGTTGTTTCTTAAAATATAACTTACGATTATGATACTGTCTTTTAAAACCCCAAAGTCTTTTCTCATGCAAACTTTACAGTTTGCATGAGAAAACAGGAGCCAATTAGTTAGTAATTTATTAAATTTACAATAAAGATATAAAGAAAAGATGAAAAAATTGAACTGGATTTTTGAATTAAATTTTTCAATTAATCATTTGTTAGATCAAAGCATTTCAAGGATTGTGTTGAATTTATTCATGAGGCCAGGTAATTTTTTTTTGTTGTTACTTAGTCTATTATTTTCAAAGATTTTTAGAAAGATTTTTTATTTGTTTTGTTCATTCATCATGCATTTATTTGTGGTGTATGTGAGGCTGTGTGCAGTCATGTTTTTTTAAGTGATGAAACTTGTTGCATTACTTAAAAAAAGCTGACCCTTTTCTCTCTCTTTCTCCTAATTATTATATACATAAACGATTTACCTAACCTGTTTGATGCAAATTGTTTGCTGATGACAGCAAATTAATTTCAATTGTTGATAATAATGAAATCATTTTAAAAGCAGCAAATCAACTTCAAACTGACATTATTAATATTAGCTGATCTAAACTGAGATGAGCAAGTAAAATCAGCAGTCGTTAAAGCACAAAGATCAATGAGTTTAAATAAAAAGAACTTTTAGTTCCAAACTGGTACTGAACTTGAATGTTCAATACCAGTTTGGAACCCAACTCTAATCAATGATATAGTTGAACTTGAAAAGGTTTAAAGAAGAGCCACAAAACTCCTTCCAGATCTCAAAAACCTTCCATATGAAGATAGACTACAGAAACTAAATTTAACAGCTTTAGAAAATTACAGAAGGTAAGAAGGTTACTAGATAGGATTTGATATACCAAAATAAGATATCAAATGGCTTACAAATTGTGAGTTAATTCAAAAATCCTAAACTGGTTTCTTCACTAACAAGCGACAGTCTTTATCAAACATATGTGGACACAGTAAAAGAATTGAACATGAAAAATTCAAGTGTTTTTCAAGAAATAACTTCTTCAACAATAGAATAATTAAAAACTGGAATTCTATCCAGAATCATGTTATTTCTTCAAAGTTTGTAAATTGTTTTAAAAGTAATTTTGACAATTTATAACACTATTTTGTTAATTTATAACATTATTACAATTTATAGCTAATATTGACAATTTTTAATATTAACAGCTGTTATAGCAACACAGTATGTTCTGCAACAATGTATATAGTGTTGTTTCAGTACATATTATTATTAAATGACTTGACAATTACGCATTGCTAAATATTCGCTCATTCTACCACTGTCTCTGTTTAAAAATAAACAGAAGCAGTGGTAGAACAAGCACCCTACCACTGCACCCTACCACCACTACAGTTACTAACTAGCAGGAAGAAAAATTCCTAAAGAAAAACAATGAGTTTATTAAAAGATTTACTTTATTTATTCTAAGAATTTGTTTAAGACCCTTATGAGTGCCAATATATAAGTTTAAGGGTTTAATTTGCTTGGTCTTTCAATCAATCTTTTTTAATTACTATTTTTAGTATATTTAATTCTATTTCAACATTATCAAGTTTTTTGATTTAAAATAAATAATGAATGCATACCGAGAAAAACTAATCTTGTTATTTTAGCCAAACCTCGCCTTGTCAATTTTACCAGAAAAATCGAAGTCTTTAAATTATATGTCGCAATCTACAGACTTTAGCAATTCCTTTGAAGCACATTTAATTCATAAAAGTTTTAGTATTTGACATCACTGTAAATTTTTGACAAATGAAACTCTTGGAAAATTTTATTCATAAATTTTTTCATTGTTTGTTTGGTTATTTATTTTCTACTTTTAAAATTTAAAAAGTTAATAAAAACCTTAAATATATTTAAAATAAATTATTTTAATGATGCGGGTACTTTTATAACAAATGTAGGTAAAAAATAATTAACTAAATAAAAAGTTCAACATTAAACATCTTTTATTTTATTTTATTGCAACTGTAAATATTGAAATATTAACTTGAACTAAATTTACTTATTATTTAGAGCAACTAAGCAATTAATATAAAGCCCCTAAAATTATGCGATATTGTGTTGTTTATTTGATTATTGTTGTTGTTTATGTTGTTTATGTTGATTATTTTCATCAATATCAAAATAGTCCCTGATTGGACTGTTAGTTGCTTTGGTCATTGTTGATTTATTTCTAATTTAATTTTATCAAAAATATATGTACTTCATGTTTTAATTTGATGGTTATAAAATATTGAACAGTAAACTTACAATCAAAATTTATAATGCCGACTTGTGCTGTTATTGGTTGTACTTGTAATGCAAAACCAGGATCTCACATATCCTTTCATGAATTTTCATATCTGATATTACTGTCAACTATATTGTTTAGTGTATTCTTGTACTTTTTTTTCATAATATTAACAGGTTCTAATTGGTATGGAGTTGCTGACATTTTAAAAGTTTCGTTATCGAAAATCAAATGCAAAATATATGATATTTTCTTTTTATCTATATCCAATTTAGCAAATTTAGCAATTTAAATTAAATCAGCGTAATCAAAAAAATTTTATAATAAAAAACTTTAACAGTTCATCAAATATCTCTAATTAATACTGTCAGTTAATGAAAGTAATTGTTAATAAATACTGTTTTTTGACGGGAAAACAAATAATGTCATTGCATAAAAATGACCAGAGAAGTTAGGAAATAGTTCCCATTGTTTAAATGAAAATAAGTAAAATTCAGAATATATAATACTGCCCTCTCTTTACTGTGCACTCTTGCACAAAAATGAGAGACCGTAAATATAACGTTCTTTATTATGTAAAATACTCATATGAAAATCATAAGATTGGTAAGTAAAGCTTTAATATTTGTTTTAATTTAAAAACAAAAGAAATAAAAGTAAGATATATAAATCTAAAAATAATTGAGATATCTGTATAAAATTGCTCTTACAAAATAAAAATAATTTATTATTTTTATTTTATACTTTTACAAATTTTTTTTTGCAATGTTTGGAAAAATACTACAAATAAGTTTGTTTTGCTGTATGTTAAAAAAATACTACAACGTACTTTTTGAATTAGAGTAGTAAAACGCAGCTTTATTTAATTACATTTTTCATTTGTCAAAAGTCTACAATGACGTCAAATACTAAAACTTTTATGAATTAAACATGCTTCAAAGGAATCGCCAAAGTCTGTAGATTGCAACATATAATTTAAAGACTCCGAGTTTTTGAGTAAAATGGACAAGGCAAGCTTTGGCTAAAACAATAAGATTAGTTTTTCTGGGTATGCATTCATTATTTATTTTTAATCAAAAAAACTTGGTTCAAACTTTTTTTCTTTCAACATTATCTTTAATATGAACACAACATGTGTTGGGAGTTTAGGGATTCCTTCAAACAATTTTCTCTTGAGCTATTTGTTGAGAAAAAAGTCACACATTTCAAGTAGTTACTTAAAATTAAAATTTTGTGCTATATTTTTTTTTGCAATCCGGTGAAGCAAGTTGTGTATTGCACATAAAATAGGGAGCAAAATAGAGAAGTTTATTTAGTTAAAAATTATACATTATAGAATACTTCTCTTATTATGACCACAACTGATCATTGATTGATGGATAGAATGATTTATTAACTGAATTGAAATATTAATCTCTTTATAATAATGCTGAAATTAATAGTAGTAGTAGTAGTAGTAGTAGTGGTGGTGGTGGTGGTGGTGGTGGTGGTGGTGGTGGTGGTGGTGGTGGTGGTGGTGGTGGTGGTGGTGGTGTTGGTGGTGGTGGTGGTGGTGGTGGTGGTAGAAGTAGAAGTAGAAGTAGTAGTAGAGTGTAGAAGTAGAAGTAGAGTGTCCTTTGTTTGACACGGAACCCTCGGCAGCCATTGCAACTGAAGTAATGGCAAGAAATAGTCACAGCACTTTTTTTAATAAGAAAATGTGAACGAAAGTGTATGCAAATATCTAAAAATATCTTCAAATTTGTAATGTTAAAACATATTGAAACATATATTAACTTTTATAGTTTTACTTTCACTTAAAAATTGCATTGCGGCAACATCTCCTTAATTTTTTATCCTTAGCATTTATTTCCATTTTGTAGTCTTTTGTGTGTTAAATAGTTTTAAAATTTTTGTCAGACAACACGCCTCTGGCTGAAGTGGTTAGCTTATAGAGTTTTTGAAGCAAAGCACCATGGTTGCAATCCTACCACTGACACCTTTTTTTTTTGAGACTTATAACAGATGTAAAAATATTATACACTATAATAAACGAAAGTGAGAGAATTTTCAAAAAAGTCTTTGTGTTTTTAAACTTCAAAACAAAATTTTAAAACACTAGGAGAATATTTTTGCGCATATGTCATAATAAGTGACTGGGGTTCCTGTCCCAGCTAAGATAAAGACTTTTTTCAAACCTGGCCCAGGTGAAAATATGAGATTTATAATACTTTATATATTATAGTTTTACGCTTACATTTATTATGTATGGTATACATTTATTATGTATGGTATACATTTATTTATATTTTAAACTCTAATTTACCTCCAACAAAATTGCAAACAACCAATATTAAGTTATGAGTTACTTTAAAATAGAGAATAAGTTAAAATACTAGGAAATAGTTAACTGAAGACTTTAAAAGTTGCAGGTTGTATATAAAAGAAAAACATGAAGATGTCTAAAAGTTATAAGGTTTTTTTAATGGAAAAAAACTGGATTAATAAAAGTTTTTATAGTATGAAGGGATAGATACAATAAAAGGATGTAACTTGTTGAATAAGAACCAAGTAAAAATGAATTTTGGTTTATTGTAATAGAGATGATAGCTCGTTTTAGCATTGAGCATGATGGTATTTGCAGAAAAAAAGAAAGAAATGCAACCTTACAAAATGGGAGAGTGGCTCATGCTTGGCAGATAAAGCAGATCTAATTACATTTACAATTTTACAACTCTCTTACTATCAGACTTTGTCTGATAGTAAGCCACTGCAAACCTTAGGTTGTTACAGAAGAGAGACTTTTTACATTAGTTTCCTGGAATAATAAAAGGACATATGTTCTTAAGAGAGATGTTCTTGTAAAAAAGATGAAAAAAAAAGATTAATGTTTAATAAAGCAACTGTTCAAGATGGTGAAAAATGTGGAATAAAATAAGGCTTGACTTAAAATTGAAGAGTAGGAATAAAAGCTTTCAAACTTTTAGTCCAGAAGGAATAAAGTCATCCGATGTGCTATATGCATACGTATTATAGATATAAACATATATGTTTGCTATTTATTTAGATACTGGCATACAATATCCTTTCATATTTATATAAACTTTAGTATTTATATGATGTAGTATTTGCCGAAAGAGAATATGGTCAGATGATAATGATCATGATTATAATAATGCAACCCTCGAAATTAGGGTCGGCATTCGGCAATGCCAACCTAGCTGCCAAGCTAAATGTGTTTGCAGTCGGCAAAAAAAATTCGGTTGTGCCGACCTCGTTTCGATGTTTTATGGTATTTGCTGACCTGATGCTGACCTTTAAAATTATTGCCGACCTTAATTTTCTTAATTCCGAGGGTTGATAATGGTAATGATGATTATGATGATCATGTTGATCATAATGATGTTTATATATGGATATATATACAAAATATAACATAAATTTTGAATTAAAAAAATATACTTTAGGATGTATAAATGTTTATGCAGCCCCAGTCATAAACCCAACCCCGACTATATTTTATCAAACCTGGCTCCGGTCAAATATCAACCCTGGTCACTTACTAATATGTGATGATAGAGATATTTGTTATTAATGTGCTCAGGTAATTAGTCCTAATAAGCTGTGAATGGTCTAAAAAAAATAATGGTCTGAAAATTAATAAAGAAAAAATACAATAAGACCCAGTGGAAAAAATGCTTTTATCACATGGGTTTCGTGTGGGTTCCATGTGGGATTCATGCAGACCCACATAAAACCCATGTAGGACAAACTTTTTATATATATATATATATATATATATATATATATATATATATATATATATATATATATATATATATATATATAAACTTTATATATATATATATATATATATATATATATATATATATAATAATTATATATATATATATATATATATATATATAAATAAAATATATAATTATATATATATATATATATATATATATATAAATAAAATATATAATTATATATATATATATATATATATATATATATATATATATATAAACTTTATATATATATATATATATTGATATATATATATATTGATATATATATATATATATATATATATATATATATATATATATATATATATATATATATATATATATATATATATATATATATATATATATATATATATATATATATATATATATATATATATATATATATATATATATATATATATATATATATATATATATATATATATATATATATATATATATATATACTGCCACGTCTAGTTTTGTGTTATTAAAAAAGCTTTGCATTGCATCTGATGTAGGTTTTTGTTTCTCTATTAAACCGTTTGTAAATACTTTTGCTAGAAGTAAATCAGTTGTTGAAGATGATATAAACTCATCATGCTCAAAAACATCTAGATTGAAAAGCCATAACACTTTTTAAAGTCATTTTTAGGATTAAAGACTACAACTGCTTGAAAAAATTTGAATTAGTCAAACCAAGATGAAAAAACGTACTAAGTCAGAGGTACTAGGTACTAGGTCAGATCACAACCATTATATATATATATATATTTGCATTAATATATATATATATATATATATATATATATATATATATATATATATATATATATATATATATATATATATATATATATGTATGTGTGTGTGTAAGCAATACATCTTCCCTGCTATAAAAATGATTGCTTACATATATCTCTATTTTCCTTATATATATATATATATATATATATATATATATATATATATATATATATATATATATATATATATATATATATATATGTATGTGTGTGTGTAAGCAATACATCTTCCCTGCTATAAAAATGATTGCTTACATATATCTCTATTTTCCTTATATATATATATATATATATATATATATATATATATATATATATATATATATATATATATATATATATATATATATATATATATATGTTTGTGTGTGTGTGTGTGTGTAAGCAATACATCTTCCCTGCTATAAAAATGATATATATATATATATATATATATATATATATATATATATATATATATATATATATATATATGCGGTAGTGGTGTAGTGGTAGAGCGCTCGCTTCGATCCCCACCACGTCCCTGGTAGTACCGCGCTCAACTCGTTTCTCTGCGCAGCGGCCTTGTTCGTCAAGGTTCGTGTTTCGGAGTTATAGAGTTGAGAGAGGGTTATAGCCACAAAATAAGTAGCCTCCTCGTCTGTAGTGGCCTTCTCGGCCTTGAGGAGGTGAAGTAAAATAAAAAAAAAAATATATATATATATATATATATATATATATATATATATATATATATATATATATATATATATATATAGACACACACATTATTGTTACATTACAATCAACTTTTGCTTTAGAAAAAAAAACGGAAATGTGCTTGTTCACTGGTAAGATTTGTTTTGGTTTGAAAATAATTTTAAGTTTTTTTTGAAGCGGAGATAAAATGGATAGTTAAGTTATTAAACCTTTAATTTTTTTTAGTTGTTAATAACTTTTTTACTTATTGTTTAACTTTTTGTGATGATTGTTATATTGTAGTATTGCAGGCGTATCTCGCTCAAGTACGATATGTGCTGCGTATTTAATAACTATAACCAATTTGGAATGGGATGAAGCGATTTTAGCAGTGCGTGTGGCTCGACAAGTGGTCAATCCCAATTGTGGTTTTCAAAAGCAGCTGCAGACTTACCAACAGATGGAAGCAATAAAAGTGAGAAAAATGTGTAGTGGTTATAAAAATAATCTTTTATGGTGATATTTTATTTGTTGAGATTATTGAAATATTATTAGTGGTTTGATAGTCGAATGTTAACTCGACGGTTTAGCCGTTTATTTTTTATTTATCTCTAATCTAAAAATAAACTAGAAAATAAAACCAATGTTTATTATTGAAATAATGGTTTATCAAATATTGAGGCATAGAAAATAATCTTTAATGTAGTGTTTTGTGTTTTTTAACTTAACTTATAAATCATATATATTGTGTTTACTATAATGTTGCTTCATTTTATGATCTTTCTAGGTTCGTGATGGTTTAGAACAAAAGTATGGACAATTAGATCAGTCAGATGTTCAATATATAAAAAATGCTTTAGATAATTGTCAAAACGAAGAGCGCGTTGATGACATCCTGCATACAACGCCAACATTTGCTAGCTACGCCAGAAAAAAACGGTGATTTGTTAACACTATGGTTTTGTCCTTTATACTTGTACATATGTTTTTTTATTTGCATTTAAAGTGTTTAAATATTTATTTTTTAATACAAGTAAATAGTTCAGAATAATTTTATAAAGTTGTTTATATACTTCGCTTTCTGATATTCAATTTTAAAAGATGTGCTTTGCATCACGTTTTTATGATTCCTTCAGCGCAAGGTAATATTTTTTAGCAGATATTTAAATAATTAGCTCCATTATATTTTCTCAATTTAAAACTTGTGTATTTTTTAAATGATTTTTAAGGCTACACTTTTATAGATAAGTATGTGTGTGACACGATATATTTATGTGTGACCGCGGGTATCGATCAACAATATATTCTGTAGGCTAAAATATTTGAAATGTGCATTTTGACTTTCAAACAATTTAGATAAATTAAAAAAAGTCCGCAGTATAAAATGTGTATGTGTATTTCTGTATTTATGTAAATGAATTTCTGTATGTATGTATATCAAATAAAATGTTTCATATATATTGATAATGTAAAAAAAGTATAACTCACCTTCCAGTGCATAAATTATTTCTAAGTAAATTATAATACAAACAAACTAGTTATTTTTTTCTTACAATAAAGTAATTGACAACCAACTTAAATTTATTACAATCTTTTTTAAGGCAGAACTTGGGTTTTTTATTTATTTTATCTTTAATAAAACTTGCGCGAAGCTCTTCAAATAATATTTTGAACTTAATGGGTAATTAAAAAAGGCCGCTGTCCTATGACAAATGTTCCCTTAATTTTTTTATCTCCCTGGAATATATGTACCAAAAATTTTTACTTAAACTCAATAAAACTTAATAGAAACATTTTTAAAAACGTTAATTATGATCTATACCCTACAACGTTTATCGGCATTGCTAGTCTCGGAACAGATTTCCACAAAACCACAAATTTCCACATTTTATTTTTAAAAGTAACAGAATAAAATAAAAACTCAGCAGTAAAATTGCAATTAAAGGATATTAAATTAAGTTAACACTTGAATGCAAATCTACTTGAAATTTTTTATTATGTTAGATAAATGTCATTCAATTAATATAAAACTTGCTCCAGAATTTGCATTAAAAAGTAAAACTATTGGTAAAGCAGAACTTGACAAATGCATTTTCAAGCATGTCCAAATTATGTTTTTATAAATAGCATTATTACAGATTACCTTTCAAAAAGTTGCTCTTCTGCAAGATACAGTTGGAATACAAGTTTTGTGTGAGCCAGAAAGTCCAGAAAATGTTTTGAAAGTATATAAACCAAGAATACTTTATTATGAATTGAGAAAAAAAGGAAGATTTGTATTGAAATAATAATATTCATTAAATTTATTTGTAATTAAAATTAATACAAATTTTGTACAAAATAGGTTGATAAAGTTTAATAAAGAGGCTGAAGTTTTTGTTTTTTAAGTTATGAATAATTTTATATATATATATATGTATATATATATATATATATATATATATATATATATATATATATATATATATATATATATATATATATATATACATACATACATACATACATACATACATGTTTTTATATGTATACATATGTGTGTATATATATACAACAAAGTGTTTAATCAAATATAAGAAAAAAATTTTATTATTGTATATAAAATAATATTTGAAGCCCAATTTTTATAATGCCTGGAATTATAAACTGATTTGACTTATTTTAATATTTTTTTAATTCATTTTAAACATCAATCGTTGCTTGAATTATGCAATTGGATTCCTAAGCTAGTTATAGACCTTGAATTTATAGATACTGGTGTTTACTTATTATCTATCAAAGTGAGCCAGAAATTTAAGAAGTTTTTTTCATATTATTGTAAGTGTCATAATATTATAAATAGCTCATACTATTTCTAAGATAATGGTATTCAGGAACGTGGTAAATATTTAACTTTTTCGATTTTACTTATTCAGTATGCTCTGTGCATCAGTAAACTACTTGTTTTTATAATTTGATATTATTTTGTCATCATGTATTGTATAAAGGAAAATCTTGTCAATTTTTAGATTTAGCAATCAAACAACTTCTCAAGTTTTTATAGATTCACACTACCATATGCTTCTGTAACACCAAAGTTGCATTTACTTGAAAATCATGTATATCAGTTTAATAAAAAATGGAGATTAGATACAGGCGTTAATGGTGAAAATTGGAAATTAGGAATAGTTGTTTATGTTGAAAGTTTACACAACGAGTTCACCAATTTTAATAGATTAATCTAGCATATGGTTTGTAGTCAGCTTGAAAGCATTATTATAAAAAATCACCCTAAAACAAAATTAATAAAAAATTATAAAAAATAATAATAAACCTAATAAAAGATCACCCTAAAACAAAAGATATAAAGCCTAATGTAAAAAAATAATAAAAATAAATTTATAGAAATTTTTTCCGAAGTACTTTTTGTAAAAGAACTTTGAAATTAGATTTATTATAAATTTTTAAAAATACAGTATCGGACAAAACAAGTGCAACCAAATAATGCTAATTTAGTTTCTTTATATAAAAGTGTTGCGTTTTTTCAATTAAGAGAAATAACTATGTAAATGTTTAGAGACAACGTTCTTCAAGTTTTATTCATCACAAATTCATTATTTGTACACAAAAATTAATAAATTAATCAAAAGTATTAAAAAAAAAGTTGATTTCTTTCTGGACAAAACAAGTGCAACTCCACAAAATGTTGACCAAGCTGAATTTCGCTATCCATTTTGCATGAGGTAACATAACATCTATCAGGATATTTTTATACATGAAACGGTCCATTATTCTATCGATTCGATGTATTGGACCTAGACCGTTAGCAGAAAAACACTCCCAGACCATTACATTGCCTCCACCATGCTAAACGGTTTTATGGCAGTAACGTAAATCGAGGCGTTTTCCGGCCGGTCGACGTACAAGGCAAATGCCATTGCTCCCAATGATGTTAAACTTCGATTCATTACTGAACGAAACAGTTTGCCATTTCTGCACATTCCAGTCAATATGCACGACGCCCTGCAAAAAAATCAGCGGTTTCTTTGCAGGGCGTCGAGAAAACAATCCGGCTTCAACAGCACGTTGTCTGATTATTCGGTCTGATACTTACAGCTTTAATTGCTTTTGTATCTCAACTGATGATATCCAGGGATCCTTCTTGACGGACCTGACAATCATAGAATCCTCTCTAGAAGTGGTGGAACGCGGTCTTCCACCTTTGTTATCTGCTGCCTTAGAACTTTGTTAACTTCCCCTTAAAACGATATTTGGAACATAACCTTGATACGGTCCATTTTTTTACGCGATATTTATCACAAATACTTTTTTGTGACATTCCACTTACGTAATCGCCAATAATTTTCTTTCTTAGTTCCAATCCAAGACTGTCGGGAGTCATTTTTGCACTTGAAGTTATAAAAATTATAAAAATAAATAATCACGCTTTTCAAAGCTTACCGTGTTACATTTACCTTGTGATGATACAATAATGCTCTGTGGTCACAACGTCTTGGTTGGATATGGACTGTATTGATGTAATAAAACACTTGTTGTTTTTCACTTCTTGTATTGATGTTCTTTGATAAAACTCACTTCGATAAACTGTCTTGATAATGCTGACTGATTGACTTCCATATACTGACTGAATTACATGTCGGTTTACATGTCTCTTATATAGTAAAATGAACCTGTGTGAACCTGTTCTGGAAGATTTTAGATGCTTCTTTTTGATGCTTCTGGAAGCTTCTGGATGCGTCTGGATGCTTCTGAATGTTTCTGGATGCTTCTGGATGCTTCCAGATGCTTCTTTTAGAAACTTCTGGAAGCTTCTGCATGCTTCTGGAAAATTCTGGAAACTTCTAGATACTTCCTTTAGTTACTAAAAACTTCCGTGACGTTGACGCGGACCAGACTTAATAAAATGAAACAAACCAAAAAAGTCGCACTTGTTTTGTCCGATGCAAAATGGCACTTGTCAACAAAATTCTGCCTGTGTGCTGTCACTTGTCAGCTGATTGTTCAATTCATGGCATGCTATGACTCCGGACTCCTGAACTGTTTGCTGTGGTAGTATAGTTCGTTTCGTTTTTAAGACATGTAAAATTAGGAACACTTTTTAGCATTGTTCGATGTTGGTTGCAAATGTTTTGTCCAATACTGTATAAATGATAAACAAAATTTTAGTTTCTTTTTTAACTTTCATTTTAAGACGTTTTTGATTTTAACCCATAAGTAATGTAAATTTTAAAGTTAATATGAGGGGACTTTTTAATATTGAATTAAAATTTTTTTATAACTGAAAAGCTAAATATATATTTTTATAACTTATTAAGAGTATGGCCTTTTAAACTTAAAAGCAAAATTTATTTTTTATATGATACAGATGATCATTGCTAGAATTTAGATTGCTATATTTTTGTTTTGTTTGGTATTTTAAACTAACTAAGCTTAAAATGTTGCTAAAGCTAAATATTGAAAAAAAAATTTGTGTTTTATTATAAAATATCTCCGCTCTTCTCTAACCTATATGTTATTAAATTGGTAACTACTACCATATATTCAAAATTAAATAAAAAGTGTTATGAATCACATGAATATTGCAAAAAATATCTTAAAACTATTTTGCAAAATTTTTGATGAACGGGCTTATTAGCAATGTAGAACAATTGTAAAAATGCTATATTTATCTTTTCTAATTCTAAGTTCCTTTTTAATCACTGCTAAAACTGCAAGTCAGTTGAGTAGAAAAATCAAAATTTGGTAAGACTATTTTGTTCCAGAGAAAAGGACCTCGATAAGAAACAAAAAACTGGTCTTTGCTTTTACGGCTAAAAGGGGGAATAAGATTGTTATTAATTCGAAGATTGTATTTGTTTTTAGGTTTCATGCAATAAAGATTTTGTAACACATCTGGCAACAAATTTTCTCAACATTTAAACATAAAACATAAAATATTAAAGACATTTAGTTGATATACATTTAAAATATTCATTTCTTTAAAAAGTTGTTTCGTATGAAAAAAACGATTTTTTTTAAATTTATAACTGCGTGGTTCTGATGAAGGTAAGATTTAAGCTTTGATCTATAAGTGGTTCCATCATATTTGTGGTTCCATCATATTTGTGGTTCCATCATATTTGTGGTTCCATCATATTTGTGGTTCTATCATATTTGTGGTTCCATCATATTTGCGTAGTTTATTTGACAATGTATAAATGAATAATATGATTGTGTTAACTGGTGTTTACTTAATATATTTCTTGCTTTATAGAGAGTTCTGATGCATTTAGCAATTATTATTATTGGAGGCCTTATCAATATGGTTTCCCAAGATAGATTTTCATCAATATATACTCCGAGAAACTTAGTAACTTTTTTTCTTTTTATTTTTATATTATAAATTTAAAGGTCTGGCATAATATGAGGCAGTTTCTATTTTTCTGAAGGAGGATAAAAAAGTGTCCATTTCGTTTTTTCTATATTTAGAGACTATTTCGTTTATACCAAACTTTTTTTAATTTATTTGTCATATTAGCAAAAAGCATATTAATATCTTTATGAGACAAAAACAAATTTGTGTCATCTGCAAAATTTATTGTTGTTAGGTGTGATATTAAAAAAATAAGAGGACCAAGTATGGATCCTTGTGGAACACCACATGTTATATTCATTTGTAGATAAGATATAGAATCTTTATTGTAAACAAACTGTTTATGGTTAGTGAAATAACTTTCAAACCATAATAGGGTTCTATCTTTAATACCATATGATATTAGTTTTTTAACAGGATTTGATGATTGATGGTATCAAATGCCTTAGACAAATCAATAAACAATCCTAGTGTAAAACAAAAGTTTTTAAAAGAGTCGGTTATACTGCGCGTAAGTTGAAAAAAGGCATGCTTAGTTAAATGATTTTTTTTTAAACCAAATTGGTTTTCGTAAAGAATTTTATTTTCAACAAAATAAGAATAGATTCGGTTGTACGTTATGTTGTACAAAACTAATGAAGAGCTTATCAATTATATAATTTAAAAACTTTTTTTCTTTTTTTGATTGCGAAGACTAATTATATATTTAAAAGGAAATCAACCACTAAAGTTTTTAGTTTTTACGGAAACGGAAAACTGCTTTGCCATTTTTTTTAAAAAGCTAATTTAATACGCTTGCTCACAATAAAATCCTATGCTTGAATCACCGTGTACGATCTGCAAGCCTATATTGTTATTGTATTATCTGTCAAATTATTTTTAAGAATTTTTTTGTGAACTTTTTATTTTTTTGTAAATTTTTTCATTTAAATCTTGTTATTCTTTTATTATTGCAAAACACTTACTATTTTATTTACTAAGTGAAATATTTAACATGAAAATATGCAACAGCGTCTATTTACAGTGGTACTCGACGACAAGACCGTACAGTCTTATAAGAGTTTCCGCGTTCTTTATATATTTATGTATATATATATATATATATATATATATATATATATATATATATATATATATATATATATATATATATATATATATATATATATATATATATATATATATATATATATATATATATATATATATATATATTAAAAATCTTCGCTTGTAATTGTTTTATTATTTTATTTTAGCTTGTAAATTTTATGAAACATCAACGAAATGTTTTAAAATGTAATAAAGAACAAAAAAAAAAAAAAAATACTGTAACTTGAAAAAAACCTTCTGGACAACAAGTCCAGTATAGAGTTGTCTCATTTAAGGTTTAATATTTTTTGAAACGAAAGCCATCTGAATACAATATTTATCTTTTAATGTATGTAGTGTTTGTGGTTCATTCCAACTTTTTATGTTGATAGCGTTTACAGTTTGTTTCAATATTCTTTTTTTATTTTACAACTGATTGATTCCCTTGTCAAAAAACATCTGTTATTGCGTAAGGGCCGTGGAATATGTTAAGCTAACTTCTCACCCTTTTTGTGTGTCTGTTGCATTTCAAAACTTTGTTGCCAACTGCAAACGATGGAGTTAAATATCGTAATGTTTCTTTTGCATTTTTTATGACATTCTGATGTTTTTGTGTAAAATTCTGATATCTTTTTTGTTCCGTTTCTTTTTGCACCTATTTCTTTTAGCGAGCTCTGCCATTCATACCCCTTTTTTAGTTTTGTCATATTTCTGTAT
Source organism: Hydra vulgaris (assembly GCF_022113875.1). Lineage (NCBI taxonomy): Eukaryota > Metazoa > Cnidaria > Hydrozoa > Anthoathecata > Hydridae > Hydra > Hydra vulgaris. Next base: position 15,072,682 of record NC_061156.1, on the reverse strand, counting down.
TCTACTAAAAAATCTCTCTTGCCGGGTTTTCCAAATTAGTTACAATTTGAGCTTAAACGCTATATATGATCTCAAAAAGAGAATATTTTGTAAAACCTCGTTTATTTATTCAGTAAGCAAATGCTACCACGTTCAATAACTCACCTTATTTGTTTGCATCATTGTTAACGAGCTTACTTATATGCGTAATCAATGTTTAGTTGCTACTACAATATGCTTCTTTCCGTTCTTATTTTTTTTTTTTGTTAACCGACTAGTCAGATCTATTTCCCATTGGTGAAAATTGTCGTAACCTGGGATCGGATAGAATCTAGCAAGCGATGGTTTATGGTTAGGGTTAGCAAGCTGACATTTTTGGCAGAATTTAAAAGATATTTTTTTTTTAAGTCATCTTCTACCAATACCTTTCTGTTTTTTTATCTGATTGTCACGTATTTCTTAAAGTGACATCCATCTACTATGTTGCAATCGAGAGTTTGTATGATACAGTTTTGTTCATTTAAATCGTTTTGTTCTAAATAAATAATTTTAATCAAACAATTTTAACTTTTAAACAAGTAAGTAAACTTACTGTTAAACTTACTGTTATGACAAATAAATCAAAAACTCACTGTCTTTGTTTTATGTGTTAATGCAATTTTTCTTTTTGATTTTAAATAGATCAAATTTTGTGTTAACATTTTTTTTATCAGAATTAACTTTGAAAAAAAAACAAGAAATTGATGATAGAAAAACCGCATTCAAGTGTTTAAACAAGGATCATATCCTAATTTTTTTATATATTTAAACTTTTTTTTTTTGCCATTTCGATTTAGAACTACTAATGTACGGGTCTGAATTAAAACAGTCTATTTAATGTTGGTGAGAAAAGTTTTGACTAAAACTTCGTCAGTACCGCCGAAAGTGTTTGTTTCAACTGCCTGCCTCAGATAAGTGGTCAAAAGGAAAGATTACATGAGTTAATATTTTGGCACCATATATCAAAACATTATGCATAGTTGGAGACATGAGATACTAAACGTACATATTTATATACTTTTTAGCAGTTTCCTGAGCAAAAGCGTCAAACTTAAGAGCATCAATTTTATGTCCACTTTGAATAACGTGTAAACGTTTTGTTAAGTCCAAGTTAAACCAATGATAAGTGAAGAGGATTCCAGATGTGAAATAAATCTTCTCAACGTATTGCCGTCATTATTATTCCAAACCCTGTTTTAGATATATCTACTCAAAGTATTTTTATCGCAGTATTTTTTTTTTTGCTCATTTTATTGAGCTTAAGGTACTTTTGTAAAGGTATTTTATAAGGTGCACAATGAAGCGGTTATAGTGAGCTTGAAACTTTTGTTAAGGTATTTTATAAGATACACAATGAAGCGGTTTTGTAGAGGCAAATTCATAAATAGTTGAGAGTCCAACTAAGGTAGCTTTTAAAATGATTTATTTTTTTAAATAACTTTATTGCAATCTTTTGATGTTTTTCCACAAAGCACCTCATAGTAGGTTGCATGAACCTGCAGAACCATGAGGAAAAGGTGACTGGGTTTTGCCACACAATTTGTTCACTATTCTAACATTCCAATGTTAGAATGAAAATGTTAGAATGAAATGTTAGAATGAAAAACAAATTGCATGACAAAACAATTCTTATAGCTTGTTTTATCAATGAGTAGCATGTGTAGACATTTCTATTTTTAATTTGAATAAGTGTTTTTTACTGTTTTCTGGTAAAATCAACTTCTACAAAGAGTGCCCTTTTCTCTTGAGGTAATAATTTTTTGACCGTTACTTTTAAAACAGAGATAAATGTTTTTTGTTATTTCTTTGCTCATCAACACATATTTGCTATCACATATCCTTAGTTTTTGACGCTTGCTGCAATCACTAAGTTCTTTAATGATTTTGATGGTTGTCTGGGTTTCTGTTGAACGTTTAGTGACCAATAAGTTAGTTTGATATTTGATTTAATCCATTGTTCATTGTTTTTCATTATCTTTTATATTACTAACTTGCAACTGTCTATCTTTTCTTGAAATCGCTCATAAAGAAACTTAAAATTCTTGTTATGATATTATTTTGGTCTCATAATATATAACATATGTTACGAGACCAAAAAAGTTTTTAACTGTTATAAGTTGCATGGCCGTAGACAAGTCGGGGCTTGGGGGTCTATAGCCCCCTCCTTTTTGTTTTTTGAGCCTCTGATAATATTTTTATAAACAATTTCAAAACATATATAAAATCTTTATTTTTTAATATCTATAATATTTATAAATATCTATAATTAATTACTTCAATTGCGAAACTATATAAAAATATTTGCCTCTGCCTCTATCTCTCAACTACCGCTATTAAAGCATTTTTATTAGATACTACTTCAAACTCTTTTGACAGTAATTTAACTACTGCATCTATTGCCAACCCTGGCACTGGTGCTACTACTTCTTCTTACTTCTTATGTTGGCTCTGCATCCACTGTTACTTCGGCATCATCTTCTCTGTCTTTAATTTTTCTTCTTCGTTTAGTAACTCAGCCAACAATGATGTTAACTCTGTGTCAACTGTTACCGTCTACCAAAAAAAGCATCAAAGTAATAGTCCGCATCAACCTGTATTAATTTTTCCAAAACGTACATGTGGTAGTCAGAAGCGATCATTTTATCAGAAATGGTACAAGCTATTCCCGTGGTTGCATTGCAATAAATGTAACGATACATTTTTAAGGTCCTATTGTATGTTAATGGAAATGCATAATTTATCATATAAAAAACGTAGCAAGGATATTTTCACAAAAACTGGATTTTGTAATTAGAAAAAGAGTTTACAAAAATTCCAGAAACACCAAATAACTTTTTCTCATTGAGAAGCCATCGAGAAGACAATAACTATTCCTTCAACAATTAAAGATATTGGTGAACTTCTCAGCAAAACTCATGCAAATGAAGAAATGGAAAATAGAGCAATTTTAATAATAATAATTACAAATATTCAGTTTTATGCTAGAAAAGGTATTTCTCTGCATAGTGATTACAATACAGACAAAGACTATAAACAATTTAATTCAAACTTTTCTCATTTACATAATTTCAGAAGCAAAGATAATCCCGCTTTAACTAAATGGATGAGATATTCGCAAGATAAATTTACAAGTGCAACTATCCAAAATGAAATTCTAGAGATAATGGGTCTCACTATACTCAGAAAAATTACATCCAACTATTCTGGAAAATGGTTTACTATTATGGTAGATCGAACAACAGATCAGTCCAACACTGAGCAATTGGTGATTTGGTTGCGATATGTAGATGAAGATGACTTAGAAGGGCATGAAGTGTTTGTTGAACTTTACAGTATGGAAAATAAATCTGCTGAAAGTATTGCTGCAACTATCAAAGATGTTTTTATGCGGGTGAATCTTTCAATTATTAATTGTCGCGGTAAATGTTATGATGGTGCAAGCGTCATGACAGGTTGCAAGTCTGGAGTTGCAAAGAGAAAGTAACCTCGAACTCAAAGCACTATATCCCATTTGTTATGGTCACGCTTTGAAATTAGCAGTCCAAGATACGTTTAAAGCTATCAGCATCATGAAAAATGCTTTGAACACTGTTCATGAAATTACAAAGTTAATAAAAAAAATCTCCCAAATATGAATGCCTTTTCAAGACGGTAAAAGAAAATATTCTCCCAGGGGCACCCAGTATTCGTAAACTCTGCCCTACACGCTGGACGGTAAGAGCAGAATTATTTTATTTCATATCTGAAAACTATAAAGCTTTACAAGTTGCTTGGGAAGAAGCTAAATTTGAGACAAAAGACAGTGAGATTGTTGCTCGAATAGGCGGAGTTGTAGCACAAATGTAAAAATTCTATTTCTCGTTTGGAATTTAATTGACAAGACTATTCTATGCATGGTAGACAATTTATCAAAAATTTTGCAAATGGTCACACTTTCGGCTAGTGAAGGTCAGAAAGTTGTTGAAAGAACTTTGATTACATTGAAATCTATCCGGCCTGAAAATTCATTTACGCTATCCTGGATAGCGTAATTTCAACCATATTAAAATCAATAAAAAATTGCTTCTTCTAGAAAAACCTGCTTTGCCCCGCCATCGCAAAGTATCTTGTTATTTTGGAGCATCTGCATCAGTATTATCTGAAAATTCTAGTTTTGACTTTTTCAAGAAAATATATTTTGAAGCTATAGAAATGGCAATTGGGGGTATTATATCTAGATTTGAACAACAACGATGTTTAATGCTTCAAAAGATAGAATAAGTACTTGTAAATGTTTCACCTGAAGGTAATTCAATAAATAAAGATGTTTTTGCTGTGCTACAGATTTGAATGTTTCAAAACTGCATCTACAATACATGTTATGCACGAATCTACAATTAAACCATGAGACACTCTGCAAAAAGACCTTAATTTTGTCAGGTAAGATACGAATGGATTTTCTATAAATTTCATTGTTATTTATTTCACAATTACGACTGCAGTGTATCTCAAATTGACTAACATATGCACTATAATGCGTATTTCTTTGCTAATATAACACACAATTTTTTGTATTTTACAGAGAAGCAAATGAAGTTGAAAAGAAATCATTATCAAAAATCAGGAAGTTGATAAAACGTATTCTTCTGATACCAGCAACAAACGTTACTACAGGGTCTACAAATTTTTTTTTTAAGAAAATTCAAGATATAGGGGACTTTTTTTAGAACTTGAAGATTGTGGGAAGGGGGGTGAGCAAATTTAAGAAGCCCATTTATAAATTTAGCAAATTTTACAAATTATGGAACTTTTTTTTTTTAGTATTTATAATGGAAAAGTTGTTATGATTTTGGGGGCCTAGTGACACTTGCCTAGTGAAGGGTTTTTTGGGAGGAAAAGGGGATGGGGGGGAGGGTTCCAACCCACTAGCCACGTTACTGTATATTATCAACAATAGCTAGAACAACAAGTTTTTGAATTTCCAAGAAAGTTTAAATAACTCTGCGTTCCTAATAAAAATGTAACAATAGAAAAGGGCAAAGAGAACTTTTTGTGATGTAATCTAATGAAGCAGTTATCTAGCTTAAAAACAATAACGGTGATGACAGTTTTATGCTAAATTGGTATTTTGACTTTAAAGGTTGCTTTAGTTAGTCTACAACGTTGTTCTTGACTTTTATAAAGCAAAATTAGATTTGACTAACAAGTACACAACGCACTTTTTCCACATTACAACTCAGATCCAAAATATTATGTTTCAGCACAAGATCTTTCTTGTTGCCTAATCATTAATATCTTTGATCTGAAACATTTTAGCTGAAAAAATGTGAGTTTTGTTTAATTAACTATTTAATCTATCATTTGATTTTTCATTGTTGAACCTTTCCAATCAACAAGAGTATTTCATTGTTATTTTTCCTGAATTGCTAACTAAATACTTACAACTGATTAATTAACGTCTCAACTAAAGGTTTAACGCCACATCTGATGGTTAAAGTTACAACTGATTAACTAACCCAGTGGGCATGCGTCGTCTGAAGAACTTAAGAAGCCCGTCTCCCGGACGACGCGTGCCCACAGGGAACGTTAAGATTGATGGATTAACATTCCTTTTGATGGGTTTACGCGTGGCTTGAGAAAGAATGCTGCAAGGTACAGTTGTTGTTTTAAAATTTCTTGTAGCATGTAAATTAAAAAATGATCATTATTAAAAAACTAAACTGAGAATAGTTATTCAAATTATTCTCAATTCAGTTTATTTATTTTAATTATCTAGTTTTACTTATTTTATTACATACTATAATTGAAAGTTCTCGAATATTATTAAACTACAAGCGTAAACATGTGTTACGAGTGCTTTAAAAGTGCAGTTAACACTTTCTATTTTAATAGTCTATAAAAGTTAACCAAACTCTCTATAATTAAATAATGATACAAATTAAAATCTACAAATACCAGTTTTAAAGAACTCAAACTAAGTAATTTTTTGTCATATACCTTTAATTACTGATTTAAGCAACCCATTTACCTATCAGTAATTTCAAGGAGAACTTTGTAAATGCTTTCAAGATTTTGAATTCATGGTATATATTGGGGTTTATTAACAACTAAATAGTGTCTCGCTGATGTAGTTGTGTTTTGTTATTGCGTCATTTCTTAAAAAAATCCTACACCCATATTCTCATTTATTTTCATTTTTACAAACTTTTAAACTGACGCAGAAGCCAAAATTAACATTGAGCGGAAGTTTTAAACAACTAAAAGATTGCATTCAAACTGAATTTTCTTACGCACAAATGAAAAACGCTTTCTTCAATTAGCTCAAAATAATATTGCTTTTTTCACAAGTACTTGTGGTAAAAAGATCTAATAAAAGAGTTTCATAAAACACTTCAAAACAAATAAAATTCAAAAATTGAAAATACTTTTTAAGATTTATTTAGTGATTTTGAACATTTTAAGTTTTTTTGTATGGTCTTGTTATAAACGAGGCAAGACTTAATATTCAGGACCAAGAAAAAAACTGAGATCATGGCTATTAAATTTATGACTAAAACATTTTTAAGATCAAGACCAAAACAGTTTTAGTTAAGACAAGACCAATAAAATTTTCTTTATAAATTTAAGGGCCTTTTTTGTTCTCAGGCTCAAATCACAGTAATATTTTTAAAACGCCTTTATTTCACATTATTTTAAAAGTATAAAATTTGTTTTTCACCATTTATGTGAGTAACTTATTTCCTCACCAAAAAAAAAAATTATGCTCATGCCTCGAGCACAAAAAATTAGTGATAACACAAATAACAATGAAAAAACAAACAGTTTTTATCCGTTAAGATAACCTAACGCATAAGTTAGGATATGCAGTTAGCTAGTTTATATGTTTTAGTCAATACGAAAAAAACATCATTATTTATATTCAGAGGTGATTTTGGGGATAAGGGTTGTTTTACCTCCTCCCCTCCTCCCCTCTAAAGATGGTGATCTTCAAGTTATGGTCGGTTTTTTGACGAATTTAGTCGGCGGGTATTTGACACAATTCAGTGGGTTAAATTTTAATATGGAGGATTTTATTCGTAAAATCGCCTTTAAAATAAACAACATTTCGAAACTACAGCATTGCTTATAGATGTTTTTATGACACAATATACTATGCATTACAAAAATGATAATAACTTTTTTTTTTAATAATCTTTCTTGTTATTAGCATTAGAACGAAAGCGTGCAATAATTAAGATTATAAAAAAATTTACTGAAATGAAAATTGATAAAATAAGAACTATATAAGAAATCTAAAAAATATAAAGTATATAAATATAAAAGTGCGATATTTTCTATTAGGAACTACATTTTTAACAACCGGCCAGATTAAACATTTTCAAACTGGTAACAGTTCTTTGAGAAATCGTTTGTTGCTTTTTTAAAATATTTTTTTAGGTTAGTAAATAAGTCTTTTTCTGTTATTAACGTTAAGATGATAATTTATTTACAGTTATTCAAAAAGCTCTAAAACTGAAAATAAATATTATAATTATAAATATGATCTATGGATATTAGATAATAGATTTTTTATTTTAAGCGATACAAATAAAATACACTATTCTATAAAAATATTTCTTACAAATTTGTGTTTACTTTTTTATTATTATATGGTTTTGTATTGTCATTGCAGTTTTTCTTTTTAAACTTCTTAATCTTCTTTTTTCCTAAAACTATTGTTAATGTTGTTAATTAAGAAAAATTTTCGAAGATGCAAAAATAATAAAAACACGCTATTGTTATAGTATCCTTTATAACTAAAGTTATCGATGTAGTAGCTCCTTTTTAGAGTATTGCTTGACTGCTTTAGAACCGATATTGGCAAAAAATAGTTAGCAGTTTAAGTGATAACTACCCAGCACATCACGGTCGGCCGACGTTGAAATAACGCTGGCCCAACGCTTCCAATATTGTTACGACGTTAGCCCAACGTAGTGTACTAGAAGGAAATGTATTTAAAAAATGATTAGATTATTTTGGCAGTTCAAGTAGCATTTTTTACGTATTTAAAAAGATTTTTTATTTAGATACAAATAATGAGTGTAACCAAGTTTCTTGTCTGCTTGTCATTGGGATTTATTTTTTATACTTTTAGTGTAAACACGTTACCAATGGTAAAAATATTTTTCATTATTTTATATAACGGGTTTTATTTTTAAATATTGTTTGAAAAAAATGATTACGTTTGTATAGTATATTAACACTATTATAGTATATATATATATATATATATATATATATATATATATATATATATATATATATATATATATATATATATATATATATATATATATATATATATATATATATATATATATATATGCAGTATGCAAAAAAATAATCGTACACTTAAAAAAAATCGTAATTTTAAATATTACTTCAAAAAATGAGTTGTCCGTTAAATTAATTTTTTTTTTTTTTAAATATCTTATCAAGTATTATTTTAAGAATTTTTTTGTGTATTTGTGAATTAATTGCTTTTCAAACCTATTGAATTTAACATAATTGATCTAGTGGTGCATTGAGTACAAAAAAAATAATCGTACAGTTTGAAAAAAACGTCAAATTGAACAAGTTCCATGGAAATTAATATTGAGTGGGGCCTCCTTTGGCCTCGATGACCTCAGCTACACAATTTGGGATTTAGTTGACCAAATTTTGGGTCTCTTCTGTTGTTATATTATCCCATGCGCTTATTTTAGCTCTTTGAAGTTATCTTTGCGTCTAAATGCACGGTCGCTAATTTTTCTGTCTAAAATATACCACAAAATTTTTATTGGACTCAAGTCCGGGCTTTGAGACGACCATTCCAAAACATTGATGTTGTTTGTGTTCTTTTGTGTTCTTTTGTTTTCTCAATTGTTAAGAAGCATAATCTGATTGGAACATTTGCTAGTGTGACTGGTAGAGGTCAAAAATGCAACCAGTGTAATTGATCGAAATATAATCATTAATATGAAGACAAATAGATTTGATTGGTGCTAAATTAGTTTTAAAAACTTGGTTTGAGGTAGTATGAGTTGAAAAAGAGTTTGGAAGTTTTACATTTATTAATGACAAAATAAATGCTTCAATGTATTGTGAAATTTTTAAAACTAACTGGCAACCGTCTACTTAAAAACTGAGAATGGGAAACGATTTCATACTCCAGCAGGATAACAATCCAAAACATGTCGATAAGAAAACGAAAGTATACTTTGACACAAATAACATCAATGTTTTGGAATAGCTGTCTCAAAGCCCGGGCTTGAGTTCAATAGAAAATTTGTGGTAATTTTGGACAGAAAAATTGGCGACCTTACATTTTGGCGTTAAGACGACTTCAAAGAAGCTACAATGAATAATGAGGTGACCAAATTTTGGTCACCTCAATGCCAAATTGTCTAGCTGAGGCCATCAAGGTTAATGGAGGCCCCACTCGATGCTAATTTCCTTAGAACTTGATCTATTTGACATTATTTTTAAACTGTACGATTGATTTTGCAGTCAAATTTATGCATCATTAGATCAATTGTGTAAAATTCAATAGGTTTGAAAAGCAATTAACTCACCAATATAAAAATAAATTCTTAAAACGATACTGGAAAAGATATTTAAAAAAAAAATGTAATTTTAATTTTTTTGATGCAATCTTTAAAATTATGATTTTTTTAAGTTTACAGTTAATTGTTTTTTGCATACTATATATATATATATATATATATATATATATATATATATATATATATATATATATATATATATATATATATATATATATATATATATATATATATATATATATATATATATATATATATATATATATATATATATATATATATATATATACATATATTTATAATAATTTCAAGTCATGTGTAAATTTTTATTTTTGTATGTATGGATATATTACGATTTGTTATGATTACAAAGAAATCTCTCTCGAAATTTAAAATACTTCGTTAAATTCGTACTTTTATTTTTATCTTTAAGACAAGAAGACATCGCAGAAATTCAGGTAATGTTATACCTTGCATATAAAACCACTGAATTAATACTAATATAAAAGTACTTGATAAAAGCAGACTAGAATAAAATGTAAATTTAATTTTAGTCTTGCTTAATTAAGTACCGTTTTTTTAATTTTTAATTAAGTAAGATATGTTAAATGTATAATTGTGTAAATAGAAATTTTGGTGCACTGAAATATCTATCTTTTAGAACCTCGGATAAAATGTGTTGATTATATTGGCTATACTGCGGAAGATCCAAGATTTCACTGTAAAGCTGGAGAAATATGTGTTTATTACCCACTTTGTGACAAATACGCTCTTAACCCAAAATGTCTGGTAAGATTTAATAAAAAATTTATTCAAAAACTTTTTTTTTTTAAATATTATAATAACAACAGTACAAGTGACTTTCAAGTAATGCGGTAAGTCACCAACATCGAACAATACGGTAAATTACTATTTGAGACTTTAGTTTTATTAAATAAATTTGTTTTATCAAATAAGTTTAATTTTTATTGAATAACTTAGGTTGTCGGGCGATAATAACCATTTTGTGTAGATTTTCCATTAATTCAAGATTTTTTAATATTAAATTTAATAATATTGCCAGTTTTACAGTTTTGTTTTGGTAAAATTTAGTACTATTAAAGTTGTATGCCACATAAAAATTAATACCTATTTTAAAAATTATTACAACATTTTATCTTTTTCCAGTATACAACAATGTCTCCTCCCAGCATACGAAGGCTAGCTTAGACTTATAAAATCTTGCCTTTTTTTTATTTACTTTATCTTTATTTTTTGACAGAATAAAGGTAATGAAATAATAAAAAAAATAACTATAAAATAAATTGCGTATAACCACTAATTAAAAATTTAACCATACAATTTAATAGGGATTTATTTGTTTTAATAGGGGTTATTATCAAATATTGTATTACTTTATAATAAATACTCGATAATTTTTTTTTTTTTTTTTTTAGAAAATTAACGAAATGAAAAAGTGATAACATTCTTGGCATAAAGTCTGAAAAGAATTTTTTTTAATAAAAATTGTTTGAGTCTTTTTTTTATGTTGATTAATGGACACGGTTTTTATTTTAAGTAAAGGTTAATTAATGTTATATATTAAATAGAAATTTTTTGAGTTCGTCTTTTGTTAAAAAGTCTCCTAAAGTTTTTGTTTTTTAAATCGTTTTATCTCAAAACTAAAAAAAAGGTGGAGATAGAACAAGATAATTCTAACGTCGCGTAATGTTAAAACATATTTAAACATATATCAAGTTTTACAGTTAGACTTTCACTTAAAAAATGGATTGCGTCAACCTCTTCTTAATTTTTGATCTACAGCATTTATTTCCGCTAAAAATAAATTTTATATAGTTTTAAAATTTCAACGACCAACGTGTCAGCCAGGCCGAGTGGTTATCGCGCTTCTAAACAAGACGAATCCAACCACCGGTGACTTAAGTTTTTTTAATTTTAAAAAATTTTTTAAACACTACACCTTTTCAAGATGTAATTGAGAAAACAAAAATTGTAATTAAGAATCGTAAGATGTAATTGAGAAAACAAAAGTTGTAATTAAGAAACGTAAGATGTAATTGAGAAAACGTAAGTTGTAATTAAGAAACATAAGATGTAATTTAGAAAACGAAAATTGTAATTAAGAATCGTAACATGTAATTGAGAAAATGTAAGTTGTAATTAAGAAATAGAAAGATGTAATTGAGAACACGAAAATTTTAATTTAGATATCGCTTTAAAGGAGTGTGTAAAATGGCGCTTAAAAAAAATGGCGCGTAAAAAAATGGAGCGTATAAAATGACGCACTTAAAAATGACGCAAGATTTGTAGCGTAAATTTAATTTTTTAGGGAAAAATTTAGGGAAAAATTTATAATTTTTGGGCAAATGAATTTAACATAATAAACACTAAAAACATTTTAGGGAAAAATTTATAATTCAATTAAAAATTATAATTAAAAATTATATAATTAAAAATCACTTCATTGATCATTTAAGCACCAACTTGTACGTCTTCCATATTTAAAATTGTTGCATAGTGCGTGGTTGTGTGTTGTACCGCACGTGCACAATCTCCTCCAATTATAGTATTTTTCGCCTCAATTACAATTCGTTCTAAGTACTGCATGCGCTGTTCCGCAATCCCGTCACCTAATACAGGTGGAATGCGAATTGCATTTTTAACGTTACTTTTAATTTTGGACCAGATCGTTTCCACCGGGTTCAACATTGGACTGTAAGGTCCCAAACGTATCAACTGAGCTGGTGAATTATCAAACACCCTTTGCAAACGAGCGTGACAAGGAGCATTATCTGTTACGACGACCAAATCCTCCAAACGATTCCCGGATGTAACCCACTGGTGAAACATAGCCAACATCCACTCGTTACAGGAATCTGCTTTAAATGATCCCCTGCGAGTTTCTATCATGACGACATTTGTAGTTGAAATAGCTGCGATCAAGTGTATGTTTAAACCTTTTGAAGCAGGTACTTTCATAATTGCTCTTTTTCCTTGTTTCCTTGCGTTTTTCTACAAAAAAGGTTAAAATTTGTTTCATCCAACCAAACTATCTGACGACCATTTGTGATATGTTCGTTGATGTTTCTAACATATTCAGCTCTTTTTTGTTTGTTTTCATAACTGTTCATTGTAGAAGGCTCCTTGTGCACTTTTTTTAATGAGAACAATCTGCCTTCGAGGTAATTTGCTATTGTTGTTGTGCTAACGTTTATGTTAAATTGTCTAAATATCTTTGTTTTGATGGCCACTAATGTTAATTGACAATCATTTTCAATCCATGTTAATGTTTCTTCGATTTGATTTTCGGTCAACTTTTTTGGTTTAAAACCTCCTTTTCCGATGAAATTTGAATTTCCGCTGCGAACCCAATTGTATGCTGTCTTATATTTGATACCTAGCGTTTGCGCGAGATTCACCCAATCTTCAAATCGCTCCGCACATTCAACAACTCTTCTCCTGTCATTTGGAGAAGATAAAACGTAATGTTTCCTTTCAACTTGTTCAGTTGTGTGTATTTCATGCCGACAAATCGGACAACTTGAATCTGATTGTTCCAGAACTGGACGTAAACAAATTTGGTGACATAAATGTTGACACGGATTTAGCTTAATCACAGACTTTCGAGTCATAGTGTATTGGCATATAACACAACGATCTTTCAATTCCATTATTATTACTTGTGCATACAAAAGCAAAATTTAAGATTATAACTTAAATTCATGTCCAAAAAGACCTTTTGTAACAACCTACAAACTTAGACTGTGAATTTGCTATTTTAATTTATGTGTTCTCAATTACAAGTTACGATTTCTCAATTACATATTATGATTTCTCAATTATATCTTACGTTTTCTCAATTACATGTTGTGTTTCTTAATTACATGTTACGACTTCTTATTTACATGTTGTGTTTCTCAATTACATATAACGTTTTCTCAATTACATGTTGTGTTTCTTAATTACATATTATGACTTCTTAATTACAATATTCATGTTCTCATTTACATCTTGAAAAGGTGTAATGAAGTCTTATAAAGATTATATACAAACATATCTAACAATGTTATACACTTTAACAAACAACAAAATTTTTAAAAAAGCTAAAAATTCTAAAAACATTAAAAAACGGGGGGATATTTCTTGCGTGTGTGTCATGGTTGAGATACTTATGTTATTTTAGTTTTATATTTCAAGTTTTTTAGAACTAAGTTGAGTTTGTGCAATAAAATGAGTGTACAACATCTTTATTTATAGAATATAAAATCTATGCTAATAGAATCTAAATCTATGTAAAGTTTTTTGCATTTTAAATAACAAAAGTTAAAAAAAAAGCAAGCTGGTGATTTGAACTTGCCACGCGGCGAACTCAACTTTTTTAAAACAGTACGGGGGTTTAAAAAGTATGTTTTTTATAAGAAAGTTATTAAAAATTCTAATTTTATATTTTAATTAAACCATTTTATTAATCTAATTATTTTAAAAATAGTTAAAAGTTAAACTTATTTAATATTGATACAATAAGGAAATTTAGAGTTATACAGCTATTTTACCACGCCCCCGTTAAGTATTCAAAGCCGAATGTGCAACAACGACATAAATTCAGATAACCATCAAAATATTATTATACTATATTATTTTTTGACTTTACACTTTTTGGCTGATCCTTTATCTAAACTTTAAAATAAGGGATTGTCCATAAATTACGCAACGCTAAATTTCACAATTGAAGAAAACAAAAATGATCAAAATTTTTCCTCGCACAGTCGTATATTAAATAAAACTTTTATATAGCTTATTAAGTTTAATGAAAATCGCTATCCTAATGAAATGAAGATCTACTTTTTTAAAAACGTTGCGTAATTTAAGGGCGATTGCTTAGCGTTTATTTTATAACAGCTTAGCTGTTATAAAATAGTAATAAACTGCAATACTGTTATAAAATTATTGCTATAAATATTGCTATAAATACAGAAAGAATGAAAATTTTTAAAAATTTATAAGGGGATGTCTTTAATCCCCTAAAACGACACTGGTGACAGCGCACTAAACCACTGAGCTATCAATGATATGTGTTTAGGAGAAAAAAAACCTAATTATAAATATCTTATAAACTCTAGGAATGCTGAAAGGGTGCGCATTTAACTTTTTTGCTCTTAAAGCAATTTTTTTAAATGAATTATTTCACGTAAAAATCTTGAAGTAAACAAATAATAGGTATAGGTATGATCGGTGTGAAATAGATAAGTATAGAAATGGTAGATTTGGTAAAGACTCATATAATTTATGGGTCAGGAAAGCTAGGATATATATACGAAAAAGGTATAAAAAAGTTCAGTGTGAAATAGACTTACAAAAACCTGTATTTTTACGGGTCAGATCAGCTAGTTAATATAATTAACGTTAATAATATTAATTTGTTTTAAACCAGTTTCGCTATTATAGGAGTTCAATGATATATTATATAAACAAGATGCCTAACTTGCGGGATTTTATTAGACAAAAAATGAAGCCGCTTTTTTTGTTTATAACAATAGTCCACCATTTGTAAAAAGGGCAAAAGCTTAAGCCGAAGTGTGGAATAAAAGTTAAAAATGCAATTCAAAAGTTCCTAATAAAATAAAGAAAATTTAAAATTAAATTTTGATAATTATAAAATACTTATAAAAGTTTTTTTATGAGCCTATGTTTATTAAAAAGTATTTTAATTCATAAAAATGCTTCAAAAGAGTCTGTCGTTTTACTTATTTATTCAAAACTTTTCAATCGAAAATAAATTAAGGAATCATAAATTATTATTTTACAAGTATTAAAATTTCCGCCTAACACTTTTACATAAATAGTATTTCAATTTAAAATATATTTACTTCATTTAAGAAAAGAAAAGATAAAAATATTTGTTTACAAATTTAATCCACCATTTGTAAAAAGGACAAAAATCGGCTTCACTTTTCGGGTCGAAGTTAGACATCTAGTTATATATAATCTAGTATGATCCATATGCTTAAGCTCTCAATATCATCTGAGATTTTCCCTGATGTCCTTAAATTAGCAAAAGTAATCTTTATATTTTAATGTAATGAACATTCAGACATAACCAACAATAGACCTATATCAATACTTTCTGTATTTTCAAAATTCTTCGAACGTGTAATTTATAATAGAATCTATAATCACTTCACTAAAAATAAATGGATTTCAAAAAAAATGTTTGAAACCCAGTTTGGATTTCAAACCTTTCAAAATGCAATCGTTAAATTAGTTAATCAAATAACTGATGGATTTAAACAAAACAAATTTACTTTTTATAAACTTTTTTAAGTTTATAAAAAGTAAATTTGTTTTTATAAACTTATCAAAAGCTTTTGATACAGTTGACCACTCCATCCTATTAGATAAGTTAAAACACTATGGTATAATTAATAAAACTTACATTTGGATTAAAAGTTATCTTACGAATAGAAAACAATATGTATGTAATATACAATCTGAAGTATTAAATGTTTTATGTGGAGTCCCCCAAGGATCTATCATTGGTTCACTCCTGTTTTTAATTTATATAAATAGTTTTTGCAATGCATCTTTAAAACTGAATTCAGTCATATTTGCTGATGATACAAATTTATTTCTTACTAACAGTGATATCAAGAAATTATATGCATATATGAATATTGAACTAAATAAAGTAAATAATTGGTTTAGGGCTACAGATTCTCACTTAACACAAAAAAACAAACTATATATTATTCCACAAAAAAACACAAGAAGAAAACTTTTTCCTTATTTTCTAAAGATCATTGTAAAAAAGAAAAGTTTATACTTTATACTGTATATACAAAAACGGTGCTTGTTGACAAGATTTTACTGTCTTCTTTGTTCTACGGACATATATTTGTGTTATTATTTATTGTTAGACAGCAAAAGAAATGTAAAATAATAATAATAATAATATATCATTGTAGGAAGTGGCGTAGGAAGGTTTTTAAATGTTTGAAATAACCAACTTATAAACAACAAGAATATTCCAAACTTTTTTGTGTTCATATGTATGACGAAAAGATTCTTTAAAAAAAAATTACTGTGATAGGAGAATGGCAACAAGAAACCCTAAAATCTTCGCCCCCTTGCCCCAAACGTGAGAGCAACAAGTTAATGAAATATTTTTTGTACTATTTTCAACTAGACTTATATTCATCGAGAAATTTTAAACTTCATATTAAAATATTTTAGTATTCAAAAATTATGACCATACAAAGTTTAAATCCCCTTTAATTTGAGGGGCTTGCAATTTATTAAGTCATCAAAATCATTGAGAATGGGATATGATCTAGGCACAACTTTCTTTAAGTTGCTTCGATTTTCATCTCAACTTAGTATATTTGTTTGACAAAGATTGTATGCATGAAATGTGGAGATTGTGAAACTTTCTAACAAGCAAATCTTGACACGTTTTAAAAAAAAAAGTTTAATGGAAATCGATTCACAAAAGCAAAAATACATGCTGTGTCTGTTGAACAGGCGGTATCCTCTTCAAACGTAAGAAATTTAGTTGGAAAATAATGTAATGACACAAACAAAAGTATTATAAATGATAATAATTGTTTATGTATTGAAAGCTTTTGGAATTTAAAAAACTTTGTATCATTTTTTAACTGCCCTGAATGTAACAGTACTGTTATGTTAACAGATAACCTAACATCTTGAAAGATATTTTGTCATTTATTCAAAATTAGTTGTATTTGTTGTGATTGGAATAAGTGTTCATACACAATCACTTATGTATTCAAATAAAAATCATAAAAATCATTGCCATAGTTTCCATGAAAAAATGCAGCTTGTAAAGAAATAGAAATTAAAAAAAGAACCAATAAAAAATGTATCAAAAATGATGGTGCTTGGCGGAAAATGAGAATTTGTTTCTTTAAATGGCTACGTGTCTGGAATCATTGCATATTAATCTGTTGATGATAAGTACTATCTAAGCTAGGTGTAAAATGTGTGTTGTAATACTCTGCACTTTTTAACGATGAGGAAAATGATGTTAGAGAAGTTTTATCATCATTTGGATGTTTTGTAACAACTCAGAAACAAGATATTCTTCCAATAACACGTATGGAACACAAATCTTGTTAAAGAAACCTCTTAAAGAATAAAGAAAAACCTTAAGAACAATAAAAAAATTATCTTGATATTGAAACCCAAAATGAACAACTGGGGTATGAAGCTGGGGGTTCTTTTGACATGTTTATTCAACTTATAATTGTCTCAAACAAAAAAATAATTTTGAAACTTGATTTACTTGATTTTTAGTTTTTTGCAATTTCTCAAAACGTCAAAACGCTATAACTTTAATTAAATACCTGTTTTTGACCTGACATTTTTACAGTCTGTAAAAATGTCTGGTCATAATTTAAATAAAATTTTTTTAACATTAAATATAACTTCATTAAATAAATATTTTGTAAAAGTAAATAGAACTTTTACAAAATAGCAAGAAATAAAAAAGCAAGAAACTATTGGTAAATTTTTTATTTTTTTTATTTATATCTTGTTATTCTTTTATAATTGTAAATCACAAATTTTTTTATTTATTACATAAAATATTTAATATGTAAATATTTAACACGTCATTTTACAGTAGTTCTCGATAACAAAAGCAAAATACAAAGACGTTTTTACCGGAGGGATAGACCCCCATCCTCTCCCTAATAAAGGTGATTTTTAAGCCATAGTCAGTTTTACCAGTCAGTAAGCATTATATTCGGCTAGTTGGGTAATTGATACATTTTGGTTGGGTGATTTTAGTTTAGAGAACTTTTTAGGAACCAGTCGGTACTTTTTAAAGATTCACCCTCTCTCATTTTATTTGTAGGATTGCCTCTGTATGTGTATATATATATATATATATATATATATATATATATATATATATATATATATATATATATATATACATATATGTATATATATATTTATTATTATTATATTAATGCTATATGTTATGTTTTAAAAACTTTAAATTTCTGTAAATAATAAATAGCGCACTATTTATTAAAAATTATTTAAATTATTAAAACTATTAAAATTTAAAATTAATAATAAAAACCACGTGGTTTTCATTATTAATTTTAAATTTTACTAACAAAAATAATAATCAATATTTTGTGATGACGCTTGTATATGAATACAGCAACATATACTTTAGAGTACTTTAAAAAAGAAAAAAAATCGAATGCAGTCATTTCAGTATAATGTGCAATTAAATACAAAAATGATAGTCTTTTTCTTCTTTGACATAATAGCTAGAATTTAAACTTTATCAATTTTTGTAACTGAAAAGTTTGTGCTTTCATCCTGTGTAAGAAATGTTATTAATTATATTATAATAATATCAATTATAATTTTACTTTAGTTTATATGCACTGATATATTTTTACAATTAAAATATATTTTTATATAGCTTACGTAAGGAAAAATATAAGTTTTCCAAAATTTAAAAATTAAATATAACTTTATTTACTATGTTGTTGTGGCTCAGCCGTTTAAAAACTTAAGTATTCGTACGTTATGTATAAATTTGTGCGTTTTCATTTTTAATAAAAAATGAAACAGTTCACTGCGTCACAAAATGACTTTTAGTTCGAACCTCTTTTTAATTAGAACCTTCAGAATCATGATAGCACAAGTATGTACGAGTACATTAGAGTTGGTTTTGAAATCTTTCATCATCGTCCGTGAAAGAAAAATCGATTTGAAGATTTTGAATTTTTTGGTCTATTGACAAGATTATTAGTCAAATGAAATAAAACATTTTTTAAATAAAAATTATTTTCGTCACATAAGTTACAAAAAAAAAAAATAAATAACCAAATTGCTTATGCAAAAAATCCTAGACCCTTAATTTTAATTAATTTATAAATTTCGGGAAAGGCCTTCAACCAGTTTGATTATGTCTTTTGAGCAAAATACAAGCGCAAAACTATTTAAAACGCCGAATCAAGCAACAACTTATAATAAAACAGAAAAACTGTCTGTTTTCTCTGTTTGAATAAAGCTAAGAGGCAACTGTCTAACTTTATGGTTAAACACTGTCAAGAAGTTTTTGATTAAGTTATCAACTTTGAAGATCAAAGAGTCCCAATTAGTATCTGCAAAAACTGTCATGTAGGCCTTAGAAAAAGAGATAATAGTGAAGATGTTCAACTTTCCTCAATGTCTGTCCACCAAAACATAAAGATTCGTCCTACAAAAGAGAACCACTGTGTCATTGCATGATTTTTTATTTCAGAAAAACCAAATTTGGAAGCCCTCAACCGGTCGGAACAAAAAACACAACCAGTAAGCCAAAAGAACAGCCAGTTGTTGAGAAACTTGGTTTGGCATGCTTTTTATAGATTGGGATTCCACATAATTGTAGAAAAAATAAGTTTCGACAGAACTTGCAGTTGCAATCAAGGAATGGAAAGGCTTCTTTTAGTTACTCAAGGTGTAACTTTTTTTTTTGTCGTACGTGCTTAATATGCTTTTGTTTTAGTAACTCTTATAATACAACAAAAAAACTTTATAATATGAGAAACTGTGTTATTTTGAAGTAAACTTTTTTCAGGGCCATCAAGAAAAATAGAAATTTTTCCAGCAGCTACATCCTTGACTGCTCAATAACTTCTACAAGTTTAAAATCAGACTGGTCTTTCAAACAGAGAATGAACAAGTTTGATTCAACACTTAACAAAGTAGCTCCCCAGCGAGTAGTCGAAAAAAAACCTCAGAGAAAAATTTGAATCTTTTGGAAAGCATCTTTCTAACTAGGCGTTCTTGATTTAGAACCAAATGCTTCTCCCCCGGAATAAGAAACCTCTCTTCTCTCAGGAGTGATGCATCAACTCCTGGTGGCTATTGCAGAAAACCTCTCTAAAATTTATGACAATGTAAAGCAAGTCATGGACAAATTGAGCCTTGAGAGATTGCCTTTTGTGTTGTCATGTAGCATGAAGCTTGCAAACATTATTTGTGGTTAGTAGTCTCAATCAAGTGCTCATCCTTGTACCTGATGTGATATTGAGTCAAAGAGTCTTCATCAGAGTGGTGAGCTCCAAACATTCACTTACTTTTTGGTGTTGTTAACTACATCTTTAAGAGCTTGTGTCTGCAATGGAAAAATGCACCTGAGTGTTCAAAAATGATGAGCATTCAACAACAACCTTTTCACGGAGGGCAATTTGCAGGCAATGAGTGCAGAAAGCTTTTTAAAAATCTTAACTTGCTTCAACAACTTGAAAAAAACATCCTTGCTTTTTAGCATTTCCATTCAATGACACATTTAGAAAGTTTAATGCAGTTGTTTATATTTCCTTTGGAAATGTTTTTCAAGACAACTATTGCATCCTCATTAAAGAATTCAAGAATTCCTACCTCAAGCTTCCAAACATAAGAGTCACTCTTAAAGCGCATGATGTCTCTTTTTTTTAATGACAATTTTTTATTTACAGTTTATTGATTGCCACAACTACTCCTGGGAATAGTTCAGAGCAAGCAACATAATCACTCCATTATGGCTTCAACCATCACTGGCAAAAGTTCAAAGGCCCATAATCATCCGGATTACCCCATGAACCTTCAAAAAAATTTGATTGATTACAACAATGTTTATTTCTTTTAACTTCTTTGTAAATAATAGTGTACTATAACATATGATATGTATAAAATTAGCCTTCAACATCATTTTTAAGAACCTTTTTTTAAGTTGTTTGATTTGTTAAGCTAGAGAATAATATTGCTTAATTTTCTGAAGAAAATGAATACTTTTCTGTTTGTTGTTGTTTCTAACTTTATAGAATAAATGTTAGAACAAATTTTAAATGTTTTCAATAGAAAATGTAACTCATTTGTTCAGAGCAATAAAATCGAAAATTTCAAATCAATTTTTTTTTTCACGGATGATGATGAAAGCTTTCAAAACCAGCTCTAATGTACACCTACATACTTGTACCATCATACCTCCAATGGTTTTTGTCGGGAAAAGAGATTTGAATTAAAAGTCATTTTAAGTTGCTCCATCCTTTGTATAATTGCAACGTGTCGGTACAATATGTCGGTACAACATAGACTAAGAAGAAAGAAAATATTTTAAAAATATTAAAAAACTATTTTTTTTTTACATATATATATTTATAGACAAAAACTTATTTTTCCGCTGCCCAGGAAAAAAATTCCACTAGGACTGTCTTTTGGAAAAGTTAAACATACTGTGAGTGTAATGGTGCGGTATTGCATCTCAGCTGTGGGTATGGATTTTCTCTACATCGTGGATGGGACCATGAGGCAGGACCAGTACAAGCTAGTACTGAAAAACAGGCTCCTGCCCCAGGTTCAAGAATGGTTCCCTGGTAATGAAGAGTATAAGTTCATGTATGACCTGGCACTATACCATAAAGTTAAGAGTGTTACAGCATTTCTAGCTAAAAAAAATGTTTTGCCTAGGGCGGGGAATTCACCTGACATAATCCCTATAAAAAATCTATGGGAGTTTACAAAAGAGGAAATTGCCAAAGAGATCATTACTACTAAGCAGCTATTGACAGAAACTCTTATTAGCATAACAACCCCAGTCTCCAACTAAATGCAAAAGTTTGCATAGATAGTATGCCCCGACGCCTGAAAGCAGTTATTGTAGCGAAGGCTGGCATAATATAAAAAATAAATAGCTATAAAAAATCAATTATGTTATTTTGTATTCTAAATAAACCCTCTAACAATAAAATTGATTAAAAAAATTACTACAAGATACGTATTTATTCATTAAAGAAGTTTTTAAAATTAGTAAAAAAGTAAATTGTCCCTAATAATTTGATTATCCATCAGGATAATTTTTTTACAAAATATCAGATTAAAAAAAAACATGGTTTATATTAATAACATGAATTCTTTTTGAATAACACTGTTTCAAACACTTTTGCTGTTGAGATCAACAACACATGCTTGAAAAAGTTCTCTATACTCTGGATGATTGATCGGCCTTTTGTATCTTAACCAATGTGACTGAAATCGACTGTGAAGGGTGTCGACACTCTGTTTACTATAGATACCAAGGGGCTGGTTGGTCATCTTGATGAAATATTTGATGTGGAAAAAAACGGTATAAACTTTTGGAGTCACACTTCCCTTTTGGAGAGCAAGAAATAAATTACGAAAATCATCATTTTTTCTTGCATATGACTCATCCAGTTTTTTCCCTAAGCATACTGAAACAACAGCACTGAATGCTCGAAATGCCTTTACTATGCCAAAAATTTGAAATGCTGAACTTTTTTCATCAAGACTTTGAAGTAGATCCACATTTTTCAGAAGCTTGTGACAATCATTGCCTGTAAACTGATCTCCATGGAATGGCTGGAGTTGGATATGAAGCGCCATCAAATTGTCTGCTTTGGACCAGCCTCAGTATTTTGTACAAATGATTGACAACACCCAGCAAAAGACGAAGTTCCATTGGTGGTATCAATTCCAGCCCAAGAGTTTTCTCAGTTGTGGCTATAACTGTATTGTTTATAATTGTGGTTCTTGAATGACATTTCCAAATTTTTTGGCCCTTTTAATGTCAAAACCAGCATCTCTGAATTTGCTTAGCAACTCTTTCATGGATCCAAACAATTTCTCAGGATTCCAGGATGAGCAAGCTGATTTGAATCAGTATTACACCAGGTGTATGAATGTGCAGACACTTAAGCAGACTTTGAGAAATCCACCACCTCCATTATCTCCAAAACAAAGCTCTAAAACTAATTTACTTTCAACATACTAATTCGAACTGTAGGATACTCTATTTTTTATCTATAGTCCTTAAATTGTGTGACCTTATTCAGCTATCAAATTGCCTATTTGTTTGGAACCAAAATCATAATAACCTACTTCTTACATTTATAAACTTTTTTAGTAGTAGAAAAAATTGTAAATATATTCTACGATCTGCTTTCAACTTTAAATTACCTGTACCTAAATACCGAACTGTTCATTACGGCTACAAATCCATACAACATAAAAGCATACGAACCTGGAACAATCTCCCTTCCAAAATAAAATCTCTTAAATCATTCTCAAAATTTAAAACTGCTCTCTTTAACCTTTTTTTAGAAAAATTTTTGTTCATAAATCTTTATATCTTTTTACAACTTATTATTTAATAAGTTGTAGAAAGATATAAAGATTTATGAAGCGGAGCTTCTATTCATCTATTATTTTTTCTCTTTTCTATTGTGGTATATTACTAATTTTAATATCATTTATTAAATTTATTATTTTAAACTGAAATGTTTCAATGGTATTCTCTTTATCACTATTGTTGTTATTATTACTATATTTTTATCATAATGAATATTATTATTATTGTTGTTGTTGTTATTGTTGTTGTTATTATTTTTGTTGTTATTATTATTATAACTAGTTTTATACTATTATTTTTATATTATTATTGTTTTTGTTATTGTTACTATTATTATTATTATTATTGTTACTAATATTATTATTATTGTTATTACTGCTAATATTATTATTATTATTACAATATATACTTTTTATAATCGCTACTATTATTTTTTTGATTACTATAACCACTATTATTACTTTATTATTCCTACTTGTATTATAGTTATTATTAATATCTCAATCTTATTTTTATTTAGTCTGACAGGTGTTTACTTTATATTAGTATAAATTACTATTTGTAAATATTCTTGATATATATAACAATTATATTCAGAATAAAAAAAAAATGACAAGTTTGATGATGTTTTCTGTAAAGATTTTTCGTGATAAAAGTATTTCCTCAACAAGTGCTGATAAATCTTTCCAATAAGTGACAGATCTTGCAATCTTTTGATGTCCAGATTCAGTAAAAGATGTCACCAATGTGCAAGTAAAATGGTTAGCAAGGCTCTTTCCAAGTTCTACGAACTTTGCATTGATGTTGGGCTTTAAATCTTAACTTTGGATACTTGATTCAGTGTTGTAATCAATTTTTTAACTCCAGAATTAGACATCCCGGTGTTTGCTTGAACCTGTGCAAAATCTTTTGCAGTGACATTAGGTTTATCATCAAAAAGTCATCTGGCACTTGAAGGGCCTAAAATAAGAACATAATTTAATTACTTATAGTTAAAATATTCTCATACCGGGAGTAAGAGTAAGGAGTAAGGGGCTTGCCACCTAAAGCATACATCAATTTCACAGTACCAAATGGAGAAGCTTCTTTACTATAGATGGCTGAGAAAGCAATTTCATCTGCGACTTTTGAATCTTTTGATACATATTCTCTCTAAATGTTGAAGCTGAACATTTATGAGGTAATCCTTTGCCGATAATTGTGAGGCAGGTTGAACATCTTCTTCCTGTTGAGCTGGTTGGTGACTTTTCCGTAGTTTCCAATGGATGCTTTTACTTTAACTTTAACCGTCCTATTTGGCAAATAAGACATTCACAAAGTTGTCGTCGCGTAATCATGTCCTTAAAGATGCTTTGAAAGTCAAACAAGGGTGGCAAAGTGACAGCTTGACCTTCGTCTTTATTTTTAAGAGCAACCCGGCATGGGTCACAAATGGCTGTTGGTACCCAAGCATCTTTAAAGTTGAAAATTTATTGGTAAATTTTCCGAATCCTTTCAATCAAAAAGCTTGTCAAGGGTCGTGATGATTTTTTCAGACACATAAAGCACACGCATAAGCGATTTTCATCGTGATTTCTAGGATAATTTGGCATTTTTAACTTGCGATTTTTAAAAATGCGACGAATAATCAGAAATGTTGATGAAAGAATATGCCTTTTCCCGGATTTTGCTGAATTTAATGCCAACAATTTGAAGAAAAACAAAAATTTCTGCCAAAGCAAGCAAAATTTACAAATTTTATTTGTAATACTTTAAAATATGTAATAAATTTAATCTATAACATAAAAATTTTATTCGCATCAGTTAAAAATGTTTACAACACATTTTAAATCTAAAATTATCCAGGTTAACTATAAATATTTAACTGTATTGCCAAAAATACTTAAATATATAGTAACAATTTTAAAATTAGAAGTTAAACCGTTGTTATTATTATTTTTTTTTTACTGTAAAAATGCAAAAAATATTGCTTGCTGTCATTTCTAAATTATGTGCAAAATAAAGAAAATTTAAAATTAGTTTTATTTTCTCGGACGTAATTAAACCATTTCAATTTTTTGACATTTATGATCCCAATGCCATGTAGTATCAAACCTGCATTGTGGTTTCTTCGGAAAAAGACTTTAGACTTTGGCGTGCCTCCCATCAGGTGTGAGATGCTTTGCAAAAAAGTTACGATAATTAGAGGGAACAAAAAGACCCCAAATTTTTTGTTCCAATCCAGCCCCAAACGTGAGAGCAACAAGTTGATAAAATGTTTTTTGTACTATTCTTAACTAGACTTATATTCATCGATAAACTTTAAATTTCATTATACAAATTTTTGGAAGTAATATTTGATGAGAACCATATTAGTTTTATTGAAAAAAAAATATATTTTCTGTTATAAGTGTATTATGCCTGTCATCTGTATTTTATTTGAGCTACTGTTTGTTTTTATAAATTTTTTTTGTGTAACGTAAAAGTTTTATTTAAATCTTATTATATCTAAGTATATATATATATATATATATATATATATATATATATATATATATATATATATATATATATATATATATATATATATATATATATATATATATATATATATATATATATATATATATATATATATATATAATACTAACTTACAAAAACAAGCTTAAAAATGCTAGTTTAAAAAACGACCCTTTCTAATTACGTTAGTTTTTTCTTTTTTATAATCAATTTAAAAACAAATTAACAATTCAAAGCTTCCTATTGAAGAAGTATGCTATTAAAATTATTAACAACTCTTCCTGACGATTACGCCAGGAAAAAAACCTTAACGAAAATACCATAGAATATTTTTCTTTAAATAGACTTGTTCTTATTATTACTATGTATAATAAACAAAATTTCTTTTTATTAAATGTATATTAAAATTACTTATTTTTTACAATTATAAAGCGAACATAAACAAGTAAATTTGGTAAAAAGGCAATTTTTGTAATTGCTTAAATCAAATTATGGTTTTTTTTATTGCTACGTTAAAACACATTATAAATACTATTACAGGTTTTTGATATAAATATATTCTTAGCAGCTATTTTAAAAAGTAAACGTGTAAAATTATGTGTAAAAATAATTTATAAGTGTTTCCGTACTTTTAAAAGAAATGTTATAAAAGAAATTAATACAATATAAAAATAACATCAAATTTTGAACATGACGGCAAAATCGACGTACAAAAACCTGGTGATAATGAGTGTGAGCTTCTTTTTCTTGTATGCTGCATATCTCCCTCTTCAAAATATACAAAGCAGTCTTCATAAAGATCCTGCACTGGGTTTTGGATCTCTTTCTGCCATTTACGCAAGTGGAATTCTTTCCTGCTGTTTTTTACCGAACGTGTTAATTGCAATGTTTAAACTGAAAACTTTATTAATTCTTAGTATATTTTCTTTTCCTTTGTATGTCCTTGCCAACTTCGTACCGAGATGGAGTACAATCTTACCGGCATCCATTTTACTTGGTAAATAAATTGTTTTATGCGTATATATAATTTTATAACAATTCTAGCATACTTCTTGCTATTAATATTTTTTAATTAAATAATTCTCTTAACAATACCTTTTTAATTTTTGATATAAAGATAATTTTTTGTTGTTTTTGAAGCGTACCGATGTCTAAGAGTTACTTATCTCAAACACCAAAATAGGCTTTCTCAACGCCTGTTGTTTTATATTTAAAAACAGTATACGTTATTCTTTTTATTGGATATATAGGATTAAGTGGGGCTGTTATGTGGACATGCCAGTCAATTTACATTACACAAATTGCAACGAGTTATGCTGATACAATAAAGTTTCCAAAAGATAGCTTAGTTTCAAAATTTTTTAGCATATTCTATTTCTTTTTTCAATTCTCACAGATTGTTGGCAATGGTGTATCATCGGCTGTTTTAACGAATGTAAAAAATGACAAATTAACAGGTGAGACTTTTTTTACTAAAATTATAATGTTTCTGCAAATATTTTCTTATGAATATTTATTAAGAACTTTGTTTAAAAGACATTGTCTAAAGATATCGTTTAAAAGACATATTTTGGACACATGAGTTTGCACTATCATTTGATACATATTAAATTTATCCTATGCTTTATTTGCCATGGTAATTTATCATATTAAGTTATAATATGTGATATTTTGTAATATAAATAGGCTTTTTATCGAGCGTTTAACATTGCACTTACACCAGGGTGGGCTATGTAAACACAGGCTATTAAATGATTTCTAATACAATAATTAGGCGTCAAATTTTTTAACAAAAATTATTTTTAATCTAGCAATATTATTGCTGAAAGTTGTCATGAACAATTAAGAATAAGTCAAAATCTGTAATGGCGAAACCTTAATCTGAATCAATAAGATATCTTTGACTAATTTTAAAATTATTTCATTACAGTCGATACCAGATATAATTATTTCATTACAAATAACATAAGCACAAACATATAACATAAACATATGGTATAAGTTAAACATACAAAGTTAATTTTTATTTTGCTTGCTGATTTTTTTTATAGTTAAAAACACTGCGATTTTTTAGAAACACTTTATTTTGAACTAAATTTAACTTGTATATCGGCCCGAGTTAAAACTGATTTTAACAGTGATTATAGAGCTTAATAGTTAAATAATATAAGAGAGTTTTTTATCTTCCAGCTCATACTTTGTATGTGTATGTACATCATGCATAATTTAGTTTAAAAAATGTGTTAAAAGATATAAGTCAGTAGTTACTTACCAAGTTCTTTGGATGTTTCTATCCGTTGTTTTATGACCAACCTAGGTCCTAGGTCTCGAATGTAGCTTTTGATCATTTTTATGACTTTTCTATGTCTCTGGACTTTTATTTATTCTACCAGAACAGCATAATATTATAAAACTGATAAATAAATTAATTACAAGTAAGTAGTTGTAAAATAATAAAGACAATTAAATATAATAATAAGATATTAAAGCTTTGATAATTGAACTTTATTTCTTAATTTTTAAAACATTTTTTTTTAAGCCAATTTTCTCAGATCTACTGGCAGTTTCAACGTTCAAAATATAACATGTGGAGCAAAATACTGTCCATCCGGGGTTGCAATCACAAATGCTGAAACTCTTCATATAAATATTATCTACAAACTTATGAGTATACTTCTTAGCTTCACTCTTATTGGAATTCTAATTGCATTTTTCATGGATCCTTTGTCGGAAGAAGCAAAAACCAATCAAATGCCTAAATTAAAATTATGCTTTTCAACAATTAAAAACTTAAAAAATCCAATGATTTTATTACTTGTTCCGATAACAATTTTTAATGGAATGGAACAAGGGTTTGTATATGGTGAATATACAAAGGTTTGTTAAAATTGACGTTTTTAATTTAAGAATTAAATATTTATATATAACTAATATGTAAAAGTTAGTTAAATTTGGCATGAAGTATTTGTATAAGATGAATATACAAATGTTAGAAAATTTTGATATTTTTAAAAATGATATATCAATTTTAAAACTTGATTTTAAATAGGCATTTGTTGCATGTTCTCTTGGCATCGATGTGATAGGTTACAGTATGATATGTTTTGGTTCTGCTGCATGCTTTTTTTCTATGTTTATTGGGTTTATTGTAAAATGGTCTGGAACTTATGCACTTATGATATTCGGAATGTTTGCACATCTTAGTTTAATGACATGGTTTCTTGTCTGGGACACTCAAGCTTATCCTAGTTATATCTTTTACATTTGTGCCCTGTGCTGTGGAGTTACGAGTTCGATATGGATGTCTCAAACAAACGGTGAGGTTTTTGTTATCAAAATATTCTATCTGTCATGATGATTTATGACAATATATAGCTAATTTATGATAATGAATAGCTTATAGATTATCATAAGTACCTTTTAATAATTCTTTACAACTAATAATTTTAAATCTTGTGTTTCAATTTATAGCAATTTACGCAATATATTTTTCAAATAAGCAAGGAGCAGCGTTTTCAATTTTCCGTCTCTTTCAAAGCTCAGGTTTCACTATTGCGTTTGTTTATGGAAATATATTGTGTGTCTCAACAAAGATTTACATTTTAATGGCCTTCCTTGTTGTAAGTATAGCCATGTACAGCATCGTTGAGTTTAAGTACCAAAAGAATCACTTAACAGATGTTATAAAACAAGAATATGATGACAAAGATATTGTAGCTATTTTGTAATACGTAAAACATATTGTAGCCATTTTGTAAAAAAAAACATCGACAAATATTATATAAAATAAAAAATTTAGTGATTTCTTTAAAGTATCTGGTTAGAAACTTATTAAGAATCTGGTTTTAGATGTAACTATAATAAAATAATTATACAGTTGTATTATAATTATAATATATTAATAGAATAATAGTTTTGATATTCATAAACAATAAATAATTGAGGAAATACAATTTTTACCATACCATGAAATTTTACATTTTAATTGATCAATTTTTAAAGGTAGGTAGAAGATAATTTTTTTCTACTATATTTAGATGTAGACTCGATATAAAGACTATAAGTTTTCTCTTTTATTTGATTGAATCCAGATGATGGTAATCCGTGAAAAACACTTTTGTTCCAGATCAATATCTTAACAAATTGATACAATATAGGATCAGTTTTAAAATTTTGTAATAATTTCAAAAAAAGTTGTTTAAACTCAATTATCATTAGAGTTATAAAAAGTTTGAGTTTTGAACTTCAGAACCAAGAATCTCAAGTTCAAACCTTGCTCGATGCTTTTTTTAATTAACAAACCTTGACAATATATATAAAAAATGTAAGGGTCAATTAAACATGCTTTATTTAACGTTTATAAAATTCCTGAAAATAGAACCAATGTAAAATATTTTATATCTTAATAAAATAGGTTATAAATCTTTTGAAATTTTTTATAAAAAGTATAAATAAAAATAAACAACTATAATCAGAGGCAAATTTAGGGAGGGGCGAGTGTTCCACCTCCAGTGAAGGTGATTTTAGGGAGGGGCGAGTGTTCCACCTCCAGTGAAGGTAATTTTAGGGAGGGGCGAGTGTTCCACCTCCAGTGAAGGTGAGTTTAGGGAAGGGCGAGTGTTTCACCTCCAGTGAAGGTGATTTTAGGGAGGGGCGAGTGTTCCACCTCCAGTGAAGGTGATTTTCAGGTTATAATTGGGTTTTTTTTACGAACTTAGTTGGCTAGTCGGGTACTTAATACAATTTAGTCGGTTAAATTTTAGTTTGAGGACCTTTTTTGTTTTTAACCTTATACTGACTAATCCCAGAAAATTTCATAATTTTAAAATTTATTTCGGTTACGGACTATTTGTGACCTAAATCAGGGCCAACGACATCAGGGAAACCAGGGGGCCCTTTTAGTGTCGTCTCGCCAAGTGTCGCCCCCCCCCCCACTTTTTTTCTGAAAAAAAGTAAGACAATTCTAGATATAGACGACTTTTTTTAAGAACTGACGATTGTGCCCACCCCCCTTCCACTTCGAAACCCGTGTCGTTTATAAATAGCATTTATAAATATGTTGCATTAAATCCAATTGAAATTATTTTTTTTAATTCCATATCAAATAATAAAAAAAAAAAACATTGTTATAATTTATTGGATCACTAGGTCAATAATTTTTTTTATAAACAATATAGTTACTATATTTAGTATACTACTAAATAAACAACAAAACTAAAAATTATTACTTATATAAACTGTAGTTACTGTATGTACTAATCAACAAGCAACAAAATAAACTTAATTCAAAACCTTATCTCTACTCATAATATTTGACAAAAATTGAACATTTAGGTCTGATTGATTGCTCCAGTAGACAATATAGTATCAAGAAAAAATTAAGATTCCTAGAAAATTTTTGATGTCAGTGACACAGTCATCAAAAGTAGCATCATTCTTATCTCTTTGAGTATATAACTTTGTCTGTTCTAAAATATGGTTTGAAACACGGATCTTACGTTTCTGAGGCAAGTGTGCTACCACTGCGCCACGGCTGCTTGATTTGCTTGAGTTTTGCGCGTTTGGGGTTTGTACGCGTTTGTGTACGCGTTTATATATTAAAAAAAAGCAAACAAAAAATTCTTTCAAAAAAAATATTATTTGAAAGACTTTTAATAAATGAATTTTCTAAAAAATAGTTAAAAAACAAAATGAATTAAATTCCAATAAAACTTAACTATAAAACACGAAACTAAATTTATTAAATTCCCGTAAACATTAAAAAAAAAAGTTTTTTAAATCTCCCATTAGAGAAGAAATAAAAATTAATTCGAAAGATTTTTCAACTATAACTGTTTATACATCGAATTCAAAAAATGAATAGTATAAAGAGGAAGGTTAAACACATTTAATGATAATTTAAAGAAAATGTTTCTTTTCTTAACGCAGATCAAAGATGAGTTCCTCAAATATACTATTTGTCAAAACCTATTTAACATTAGTAGTCATGGATGGTCTGCAATTGAAGATCATTACAAAACTATCAAATAAAAAATGGTATTGAATGTTTCTATATTATCAAACAAAGTCACAAAGTTGATGAAGAGTCAGAGCACTGGTCAAACGGAAAAAATATTAATCATTTAAGAAGGAATACTTGCATTCCACAAAATCAAACATAACCATACCTTAGGAAGTGCTAAAACAAAGTTTTTTAGAAAAAATGTACATCAAAGCTAATTAAGAAATTTTATAATCTAAAATTTGCTTGTGCGCGTAAAAAATGTGAAGCAATAATTGTAAAGGTAAGATTGTAAATAGTAATTGTAAACAGTAATTGTAGCGTAATAATTGTAACGTTTTTCTAAGCTTAAAAAGTAGTAGATCATAGTGGCTGATATAACTTAAGTTATATCAGCCACTATGATCATACTTTTTAAGCTTAGGAAATTGTCTGAAACTTTTATTTGACTTTTACGTCTAAAGTATATAGATGAGTGGACACGTCACTTTAAACAAGTTCAAGTTTTTAAATGGTCTTTACTTATCTGTAAAAGTTAAATTGATTGAAATTATTGAAGCTATAACTTTTTT
Source organism: Hydra vulgaris (assembly GCF_022113875.1). Taxonomy (NCBI): domain Eukaryota; kingdom Metazoa; phylum Cnidaria; class Hydrozoa; order Anthoathecata; family Hydridae; genus Hydra; species Hydra vulgaris. Next base: position 15,039,871 of record NC_061156.1, on the reverse strand, counting down.
CAAAAAATCAATAGAAATCACATTCGATGACAATGAATTGTTCGACGAAATTCGGAGAACTAATTTATATTGCACAAAGGAAAAGTTTTCTTCTTGAAACTCACAATCTGTTGAATGTGACAAGCAATGGGTTGAAATTTTTTCTTTTTTCAAAAATGACCACGTTCTTTTTAACAATTTGTTAAAACTGGTGGAAGCCGCTTTTTGTTTGTCAGGTACAAACGCTTCCATAGAGCGAATGTTTTCGATTGCCATTGATATTTAGACAAAAGGGAAAATCTAACAAACAATAAAAACTGTGGCAACTATAGCTGCAAAAGTTTTCATTCAGCAGTACATATTTTTTTTCGTTAAATTTAATTTGAGAAAGTTTAGCTGCTCAGAATTTGTAGAAAAAATTGAAAAAGATGACATGTTGCTGAAAATAATTCATTCTTATGAAAAATTATTGTGATTCAAAAATGCAAATATTGTTTAAAATTTCTTTAATTTGTTTCTTCACATGCTAATTTAAAACAAATAGACGAGTTTTTAGTAAAAATCCGTTTAAACTAGGCCCGTATGCAGGGCGGGAGCAAAAGGGGCTCGTGCTCCCCTGCGCTTTTTCCTGTTTGGCCTCTACAAAATTGAAATTAAACATATGTTTAAAAATTGTTAGTAAAACACAAAAATGGACAAGGCGAAACCGTCTTGAAAATATAAAAAATAAAATTAATCATTTTATTAAATTTATGCGAAATCTTATCAAAAAATAGGCAAATATAGACGCTAAAAAAATTGCACTTGGGCGCCTTTATTTTTATTTTATTTTTGGCACCTTTTGAAAAATTGCTCCCCCTTTAAAGAAATGGTATTTATATCAGGCTAGGGATGTGATTTAAATACCATTTGTATTTATATATACCAAATTTATTCCTTGTACGCGTCTGGTATTTTTCAAACATGGTCACCCTAGTAAGTTACATACATCATTAGTGAAAAAGTTCCCATATTTCGTAGCAGAACTTTGTAGTTAGCTGAGGATACTTGTCTTCCACACTAATTAATGACTATTCTAAAATAAGAGGTCTAGTTTTCTAAAAAAAAAACAGTTCTCCATCGTAAATCAGCCAAAAGATTTTCATCATGAAAATAACCTTTGTCATTTAAAGAATAAGAGGCCAATGAAACTTTCAATTCTCCAGCTGGCTCAAATAATTTATTTGACGGTTTATCACAAAGTTCTTCGTCAGTTGGTATATCTTGATCGCCGCCATCAGGAGGAAGAATGGTAACGTTGATACCCTGTTTTCAATTTCCGAGAGACCCATGGCTTCTTACAAAGTAAGTAAGACTTACTTTTTTTTGACTCTATAAAAGACGGCTCCATAATATTTTTAATATTTGTAATTAATTTTATACTGAAATTATTTAATATAATGTAATACTTTAAAAAAACTTCATAAAACATATATATGTATATATGTTTTGTGTAAATATATATAAAACATATATACATATCTGTTTATATACAAATGTATATGTGTATATATATATATATATATATATATATATATATATATATATATATATATATATATATATATATATATATATATATATATATACATATATATATATATATATATATATATATATATATATATATATATATATATATATATATATATATATATATAAATATATATATATATATATATATATATATATATATTTATATATATATATATATATATATATATATATATATATATATATATATATATATATATATATATATATATTTCTTAATTATTATTTTACTTAAAAACCATAAGTTCTATGTTTCCTTGCAACAGTATTATATTTTTTTAAACAAACCTCATTACATCAAGCAATGCTGCATAGCTAACATCCAAATGTTCCCATATGGGAACATTCTATTTCAATCTAATTATTTTCCTATTTATATGCATGCATATTAATATGATTAAATGATATGGTGTATTTACAACTGGGAACAATTAGAATTGAGTTGTGAAGACTCAACTTGAGTGGTCCCAAAATTTCAGGATTTCGTGTTTTTATAAATTTAAAAATATACTTTTTTTTAAGGATTAAGCAATATTTTAGTGTTAAAGATATATTTTATGAGCATTATTTCATCAAGTGAAAACTATTTTTGATATAAACATAACCTTATAAGCAAACTATGAAACTGTATTCTTTCTAAAAACTGAACCGCATAGACGCACAGGAGGCACAACCGAATACTTTTGATGTTTATCAAAGTTAGGTAAATACAAATAACAATTATTACAATCGTCACACTTGAATGCATTTATGTGTTTAACTTAAATAGAAATAGTTTTGTTTTGAGACGTTGAGAATTAGATTTTTTTTCTTTTTTTAATTTTTTATAAATTAGTTTTTGAATAAAATATTAAGCTAAGAGTATATCGAATGAGAAAACTCAGACTGTAAGTACAAAGAATGCTTACACAGTGCAACAAAATTAGCAAATAATCTGAGCTGTAACAATTGTAAAGAAAATTTACCAAGAAAAGTGTACCCCTAACATTTTTTTGTGAGGGTGCGGTTGTGCCTCACAATGGGGTCAAACCGTTTTGTTCACTAAGTGTAATTTTTGTATAATAATATTTTCAAAAACCGTTTAATTTTTTTCTTCATTGCATCAATTTAAAGCGTAATAATATGATTATTGATATAAACTGTTAAAAAAACACTTTTCGTTTTTATTTTCATATAAAATTAATCCAAACCTTACGGGGGTGGTTATGCCCCTACTTCCCTTATATATATATATATATATATATATATATATATATATATATATATATATATATATATATATATATATATATATATATATATATATATATATATATATATATATATATATATATATATATATATATATATATATATATATACATATAATATATATATATATATATATATATATATATATATATATATATATATATATATATATATATATATATATATATATGTATATATATATATATATATATATATATATATATATATATATATATATATATATATATATATATATATATATATATATATATATATATATATATATATATATATATAGGGGAAGTTGGCGTATAGTGGATCGAGGGGCACAGTGAGTAATTGGTATTTTCTCAAAGATTAGAACATTATTCATCTTGATAATGTAATCATTTTATGTGCTCATATATCAGTCATCTTTATTTATAGTTGTTACCACATTTTGACTACCGGTTTTTGGTAGGTAGTTTTTGTTTTTAGCTAACTAGAGTAAATTTTCTTACCATCCTTAAGTTTGTTATGGAGATAATGGTTAAAATAATTTCAAAAGTTGTCATTCGGATTATTGATATATATGTCTTCTAGTAGTTTAGCCTTTCTTTTAACAACATTCATGTCTTAAGAAATTAGACTTAAACTTAATTTGTTATGGTGGGGCACAGTGAATAGGTTGATTCTCTATGCCCAATTAATGATCTTAAATATTAAATTCATGCATTTTTAACAAACAAACTACATGAAATTAGTTTATTAGTTTTAAGTTTTGAATAATAATATTTGAATAATTTTTTAATTTTTTTATATTTTATAATTTTTGTTATAGATATAATTCTTTTTTTTTTTTTCTCAACTTTCAAAATGTCTATTTTTTGATTTTATACTAATCTAATTAATAAAAGTATACCAAAAGTTTAGTGTATAGTGTCTTAACTCCCTCAGCCTTAAAGTTATTTGGCTATGTTCCTATTCACTATCATTATTTCACAGCTGTGTTTATTTATTCATTGTGCTCCAGTAATGGGACACAGTGAATAGCATAATACAACTCGCTTTAAACCTTTCTGTAAGCTGTTAGATAATAAATATTTGGGTTTTAGTGATTTATTATTATGAACAACATATATCTCAACCCTTTCGCCTTGAGAAAAGTAAAATACATATTTTAAATTTTGCTCATTTAAAAAAAAAAAAAAGAAATCTGATCCACTGCGTCATTTATTATGCCGTGAAAAAATTCTTAGTCGAGCGTTGTCTTTGGATTTTCACACTAGCAATCCATTTATTGATTAATAACATTACTTATATGATAAAAATTTGACAAAGAACTTATAAAAGTTTTTACTGTTTATAAAAATTATTTTATATTTTCTTATTGTAATAGAATGCAGGCATTTTAAGAATTGAATCGGCACATACTAAAAAGGGCCACAGTCAAAAAAAATAGATAAATTCAGTTATTGATGAAAACCACATCTTAAAAGATAACAATATTGCTGTGTGCTAAAAGGATTTCAGTCACATGCACTGGTGGCATAGATACTGGCCACTAAATTATTAGAATGTGCTAGATGGGCCTCAAGTGACTGAAGTCCTTTTAGTACATGAGTTGACAACACTGTCGTTTGTCAACTATTGCACAGCGTACACTCTTAGCTGCCTGCTACATCAGTTTTTTTCTTATTCAGTCAATGTCTTGCCATTATCTATTATTTGGTTTCAGAAACGTGTTTTGTACTGTTGTGCATTTCGCAACGTTTCTTTAATATTTTTGATTATTTTATAAAAGTAAGTGGTGAGGCATAGGCGATTCTAGAAATAAAATTAGGGAGAAAGGGGGCGAAATCAAAAAAAAAAAAAGGTCTTTAAAATTAAATTTTACCCAACTGAATTGTGTTAAATACCCAACTTGCCAACTAAATTCGTAAAAAAAAACAACTATAACTTGAAAATCACCTTCTTTGAGAGAAAATTACCCCCCCCCCCTAACGTAAATTACCTCTTGAGGGAGGATAATGAGGAAAATGTCGGTAAAAAACGAAAAGGAACAAAGATTTATGGGAAAAAAATGTCTTGAAAAAAGCAAGAGTAAGTGATGATGAGTTTGTTGAGGCAAGAGGAAACATTGTTCCTAAAAAGGCAACAGAGACTGCATGCAGATAAGATTACAGAACATAATATTAGGCTAGTTAGGCTAGCCAATTCAGCAAATGATTAATTAAATGGCCAATACTGGATAAATTTACTTACTATTGGGCTATTATATTAAGGCATATAATGTATTAATTTATTGATTCTAGCCTATTCAGCCATTGAGAGAAGTGACAAAAATAAGCAATAAAGACCTGCCAAGTTTGATAAATATCTTTAGTTTTATTGTTTTAATTTGAGCCCAAAATAAATGTAGCTAAGAATGTAACTTTATTTTTATTTCAATTGTAAGAGGAAGATGTGCTTTGACAATATGACAGAAGAAGAACAAGAACAGAAACCTCGAAAGACACGCTCAACACAACAGCAGCGAAGAAGATGGTTAAGAATTTTTTTTAAATATTTTTATTGTCAATAATTTAGTTTTTAACGTACTTGTACTTTTAACGTATTGACATATCATTTTTATTTTTTTTAAATAATATCCATAATAAAGCGTGTGTTATCAGTTAAAACAATCTGTTACAATGCTAATAATATGATATATGAAAACAATCTGTTTTTCACAGTGAAAAACAATCTTTTTTTCACTGAAGTTCCTACGATAGGGCCTCAGTCAGGCACTCTTACCATTATTTTTTATAGTAATAAATATTTTTAAAAACCTGGCTCCTTGGTCGCAAATCAAACTATTTTAGTGCTAAGTTTTAACATTTTTTATGAAAAGAAATGTTGAGTCATATTTGAATTAAACAATTTTTTTTTATTTTTCTCAAAACCAGCAGATTTGGGCTAAGACCCTTTTAGCATGAGCCGATTCAATCATTATAGCAATTAAAAATTCCACAACTTAAATGAATATTATATTAAAGTAATTAATATTTAAAATATAAAATTCATTAAATAAAACAAAAATAATTACACAATAGTTTAACATTTTATCAATAAAATTTTCAAGCCTGTAAAATTATTATTTTAAAAGTTTTTATCTTGTTTTGAATCTCGACTTCAAGCCGTTAAAGGTCAATTAGTATTTTGTATTTGAATTATTAACTAAACGTATTTGCTATAAATCACATTTTACAAGCTTCTAGTGAATTATATTTTAGAAAACATTATTGAGACTCCTTTAGAATGGTGTAACATATAAATTATAGTTGTATTGATGTTATCTGTTTAATATTCATTTTATATGTAATGTTATAAGTTTCCATAATGGATTTAAATAGTAAGAATTTAGCTTTTAATTTTTCATAAAGTATATCATTTTTATAAAAAAACCTTTATATTATCTAAAGCTTTTATGTCCGTATCATCATTTGCAGTGAACAATAGTAATCTTTCTAATGCAATTATTCATTCCATTGAATTTTCTGTGAACTGCTGATTTAATAGACTTTTCATATCTTCAAGTACTTTCTAATACTGAGCTTGGTAATATTTCATCGTGTCCAATTTGAATCTTCAAAGTATTATCATCAAAGCGACAAGGAGTTAAACATCGGCGAGGCAAAGAAGCATGAGGTGAATTGCAACCAAGTTTCTTAACTCCTTCATTAACACAAGATTCAAAAAATGATTTAAAACGTGATTCTGATCTTATATGAATTTTTAAGAACATTATTAATGAAGCAATTTTTTAAGCATTTAATTCAGCAGATTGCATATGTTGATAGACTTGTTCTACAGTTGCAAACACATCATAAGCTAGACAAAGCCCAAAATAAAATTTAAATGATAATTATTTATCAAGTAAACCTTCTGCTTTAACTATGTTAGGATCACCTGATTCAGAAATTTCTTGAAGCTGTAAAACAATTATTTGAAACTTTGTCAGAATTGAACCATATGACGTCAGAATTGAACCATATGACGTCAGAATTGAACCATATGATTTGGTCCTCGCAGTAAAACGAGTTGTAAAAAGAGCATATACATTAATTTGCTTGACATTCTCGTCAAGTTTATCGCATTGCAATTTTTTAAACCTTACCAGTCTCTGTGGAGATAAATAAATTAAACTATGCAACAACTGACACAATTCCTGTCATTCGTTCATAGAACTGACTTGTTTACGAACATCTTGAAGAACTCGAACCAATGTGCCTAACAATATATAAAAATCGCTTAATTGACATCATCTTGAAATAGTTTAGCAACACCATTTAGATGCTTTGACATTTAAGCGGCACCATCGTAACTTTACCCGCGCAACATTTTCTTGTCCAGTCCTCATCTTAATAAAATATGACATTTTGTATAAAAAAGCAACTTACAGTCTGTAGCATCAACTGCATAGAGATCAAGAAAATCTTCGCATATTGTAAAATTTTCAGAAACTGATCAAACACATAGACATTTGCTCAATACCGAAAATGTCTCGAGTTATTATCGCATATTACAGAAAAAAAGGTTCTCAATTTATAGCACTAAACACATTTCTTAGCACATAATTTACCATTAGTTCTATCATCTTGTTAACAATATCATAAAACATTTAAATACTGTTTGACAGCCAGCTCAATAGAGTTTGATAATCTTCACTCCTCATTAAAAGTAACTGATTTAAATTGTCATCTTTTGGTCAAATAACCTAGCCTTGTTGGGTAAAACATTTTAATGTAGAGATTACACGAATTAAGCACTCGTAATGCTTATCGCATTATTTATCATGCATTTCACCTATCATTTGATCTATGGTTTTTAAACCTGCTGATCATAGTGTAAATAATTTTTCCTGTGGCTCCTTATGCTTCTCAGTTTTTCTACAGCCTTTTTTCAATTCTCATAATCAATTGTCAAAAAATTTTGCTCACCGCATTTTGAAAAAGGTACCAGATTTTTCTTGAAAGCACCATTGCAAATATAGCAAAATAATTTATTTTTGGAATGACATAGATGAATCCAAGGGTAATCTATAATACATTTTTTTATTGAAAAATAAAAGTTGTTTGTCATACATTTTTTGGTTGCTTCAATATTGGCAGAGTTTATTTCTGTTTTTTCCACTCGCAGCAGGAATAATCAGAGCAATTCCTGTCTTTTCAGTTTTTTCATTTAGTACACAGAAAAAAAAATCTTTCCTGTGTACTAAATAAAAAAATTGGATTTCAAACATTTTTCAGCTATTTCAGGCTATTATAATTTTAAGCTTGTTCCCTAAAACCATATAAAGCATCTAGCATTTAGATCATACATACTACAAAAAGTCATTTTATTCAAATTTTTTGTCAAAAAGCATAAATTGAGCCTCTAACAGTATACAATCTTTGCCGTAGCAGTTGTACTTATGGGTTCGCCTTGAATCAACCTGCTCAAATTTAAAATGATAAAACCAATGTCCATCAAAGTATGTTCAAGTATATGCCTGCTGTAAATATTACATATTAATTCTCTGTTGAATTGAGTTTTAGATGAAATGGCGTGTTTATGTAATTTGTTTAATTGTGTAAAAAAAGATTTTTTTTCTAATAAAACAGATATGAATTTTACAGTAAATTAATTGCCGAAATTCATTTATCTTGCCATTATACATATAAAAATACTAGCTTGTATTATTTTTTTTAACAGAAAATGGAGATAGAAAAAAATAA
>NC_061156.1:15003810-15026310 GCF_022113875.1 Hydra vulgaris | reverse complement strand
AACAAAAATCTTAAATTTCTAAGGTGAATACTTGGGATATTTTCTATTTTTTGAATGTCTTCTAATGGGAGATCAAATCTTTTATAGACAATGCGAAGTCCTTTTTGATAAATTTTATTAATTACTTCGAACAAAACATCCAAATCAAAGGACAATAAGAAAAATTTGACAGTATAAAAGCATTGAATAAAATAGTAGCTTGTTTTACTGATAAGAAGCTCCTTATTGGTGCAAGGGCGAAGCATTTACCATTCGCTTTTTCACATAGACTTTTAATATGATCATCAAATTTCAAATCCTTATCAATTGTAACCTCGAGAAGCTTAACCTTAGAGGAAACCATGACTTTTACATTTCCAACCATTAAAAATTGATCTTTACAATTTTTTAAGCCAGCTAAAAAAAAAAAATGAAATTTGTCTGGGTTTGCAACCATTTTATTCAAAGTAAACCATAAAATCGCGTTTGATGTTTCTATTTGAAGACGAGTAATAACACTCTCTAGGTTTTTGTCACAAACAGAAAGAGTGTTGTCAACAGCATAGTTGCAGATTTCAGAGTCTTTTGTTAATAAAAAAAAATCGTTGATAAAAATATTAAAGAAAATTGGTCCTAAAATTGAGCCTTGAGGTACAACAGAATCCATATCTAAATATTCAGAAAATGACGATCCTAGTCTTACCCTCTTTTTGCGAGCAGAAAGGTAAAATAATAAGAGTTTGAGACTATCGTAAGAAAACCCATAACTTTCCAACTTAACTATAAGCAAATCATGTGGAATTAAATCGTATGCCTTTGATAAATCCATAAGCATAGCGCCAAATAAACCTCTTTTATCCAAGCATTCTTGCCACTTATTAACTAAATTAAAAAGTGCGTGCTGTGCACTATACCCTCTCCGAAATCCACACAGCAATTTGTTAAAGCTTGGCTCTATAAAAACCCGTATTTGCTCGTAAATAACGATTTCAAACATTTTTGAGAAAACTGGCAGAATACTTATTGGGCGGAATTTAGACTTATCAGTATGATCATTTTTTTTTAAACATGGTATAACGTCGGCCATTTTTAAGAAGGGCGGGAAATCGCCTTGAGATATGCAATTATTTATACAAGGAGTGAGGCTTTCTCTCAAATCCTTGACATAAGTTTTTAACATAAATGTTGAAATATCTCTAATAGTCTTCTTTTTACTATTTAAAGAACAAATAATTTTTGTTATATCATCAGGAGTAATTTGATGAAATTGAAAATTTTGAGGATATAATTTGGATTTGTTTTTAATGTTTATAATACTGGGATGGTTTGCATATCTTATAATAGCAGATTCAACAGACACATGTACATTGCAAGGACAAGGGCAATACCTTATCTCACTATTTATAGGAGACGACGTAACGTTAGTGAAATATAAGTTGAAAATGTTTGAAATTTGAGAGTAATTCAAAATAGTTTCCCCATGTTCAATCAACGTTATGCGATTGCTCGAATTACCAGATTTATTAGAAAGAAAAGGCTTGCATATCTTCTATAGAGATGTAGTGGATGAATTAAATAAATTTATCTCATTAAAATATATTTTCTTTGCTTTTTTATTCAAGTTCACTACATACCCGGTGGGAAATCGGCTAGCGAAAAGCTAGCTATTATCGTTACGATAAAGACAGCGATTTGGCCACGAGGATCGCTAGCTTTTTTAAGTTAGCAAAAAGCTATCGATATTTGTAAAGATAAAGACACCAATTTGGCTACGAGGACAGCTAGCTTAATAGGCTAATGACTCACAGGCGATTATAGCTACCGTCATATCGTAATAAAATCGCTATAAAAAAAATTTTGGTATGTAGCTATCAACCCGCTATAGATTTGTAGATATTTTGTAGCTAGCTACAAAGCTGCGATATGTAGCTAGCGACATATTGCAGCAAAATCGCAATGTTTAAAGTTCAATTATAATAGACTCAACACTAAAAATCGAATTTTTAAGGATGTTAGAGACACTAGTAAAGAATAAAATAAGAAAAAAAAATCGTTTAAAAATCGCTATAAAACTAGCTAGTCGCTCGCTAGTCGCTAGCTCATTTCCCACCGGGTAGTTTCTTTGTTTCCTATAAAGAGACAAAGAAATATCTGATTTTTCAATCTGGAATTTTTTTTAATTTTGAGCGAAGCATAATTGCTTTTCTAAAATTCTTAGTCATAAATGGCTTATCGTTACCTCTTAAGATTTTAGTTTTCAATGGAGCATATAGATTTAAATTGTTGTTATATATAGCGTTAAACTCATTAATGTCATTACAAATTCTCAATTTATTTTTTATTTTTTCAGATAATATAACACTTGAAAAGTTTTTAAAAGACCTGTAAGTTAAACACGTTTTTCTATTTGTTTTTGGATGAGATCTATACACGTGGGTTTTACAACCGATTTAAAACAAGTTGGTGCTTTAATTAAATTACTACATTGATAAAGGCAGAGAAACTCGTTCAATATTTTATCATGAAGTTGTAAATTAAAATCTCCAATAATTATATAATCATTATATGGTTGTAAGTAAAAATCAAGAATCCCTCTGAGGTTAACGAAGAAATAGTCATTTTTCTGATTAGGAGGTTTATAAATAGCTATAATTAGCCATTTTCGCATTCTTAGTTCAATTTCAAAAGGTAAAATTTGAACATCAGTGGGTACGACTACGCAATTTAATCTTTTTGAGGTAATGTTATCATTAATATACACAAGAAGTCCTCCACTTTGATTGGATATATCAAGGCGATAGGGAGTTTTGTAAACCTGTATATAAAAACTGGCTAATAGGGCATGAGTCATCTATTTTAGTTTCAACCATAATAAGCACATCAACAGATTTATTAGTAAAATTAGTTATATCTGTGAACTTATTACGGATAGAATTAATATTGATGAAAGCTAGACTAACATTGTGAGGATATTTAGCCCTTAGTTTATCTAAATCAGAATGACTATTTTTTTCATTGGGGTTAAGTAAGGGTGTTTCAAGATCATAAATTAAGGGTGGGGGTCAATATCAAATAGACTTTAAATAAGTAATAAAATTCATAGCTAACCTACCCGAACCTCGCGTGTTTAGATGGAGACCCTGTTGTCCAAGATGTTCTTTAGAGATGTTAGAATTATCAATAATATTAAAATCTGATTCTTTAAACTTAATTGTTAAATGTTTACAAGTCAGCTGGGCAAGCCGTTCAAACTTTATATATATATATATATATATATATATATATATATATATATATATATATATATATATATATATATATATATATATATATATATATATATATATATATATATATGTATATATATATATATATATATATATATATATATATCTATATTAGGGTGTATATGTGGCGATTCTACAATATATATATATATATATATATATATATATATATATATATATATATATATATATATATATATATATATATATATATATATATATATATATATATATATATATATATATATATATATGATATATATATATATTATATATATATATATATATATATATATATATATATATATATATATATATATATCTATATTAGGGTGTATATGTGGCGATTCTACAATATATATATATATATATATATATATATATATATATATATATATATATATATATATATATATATATATATATATATATATTATATATATATATATATATATATATATATATATATATATATATCTATATTAGGGTGTATATGTGGCGATTCTGGTTAAAATAATGCACTTTTAAATTACTTTCTTCCCGGATGTAGTTACATCCGGAAAAAAACTAGATGTGTAACTACATCTGGTTAAAATTATACATTATTAAAAAAAAATGTTCCAGCATGGTAAAGTATCATTTTTTTGACATATACTTCATCATGAATAATTATACAAATTTTTTGTTTTTCTTCAATGTTTTTGAAAACTGAGTGTAAGATATTAGCATCATCAATTTTTCAAACTTTTAATGTGTCAAAGTACTAACAGTTGGCAGTTAAAAATCATTTCTTAGTTTATTGTTTAAAGCACAAGATGTTCTAAACTATGTATTATTATATCTGATTCATATATATTTTTTCCAATAAGCTTTACAGAAATAACTGATACTTGTTGTTAAATAATGTTTTTCTTATAATCTATTTCCATGGCATTAAAAAAATGTAATATTTCCTCAAATTTTGAACAAGAATCTACAATATTTATACGGTTTTTACACAAACTTTTTATGAAACATTAATTCCACAATGTTTTAAAATGTAAATTCTCAAAAATTTTAGTAAGAAAAAAAATTACCATCATAAAATGTAATAGATTGAACATTAATTGTTTTTTCAATTATATATGCTACTATTAAAACTAAAAATGTCCTGGGATTATTTAATAAAATATTTTTAAAATCAATATATTTTGCTTTATCAGCCAATAAAAAAGTGCTAAAATCATCAGTTCTAATATTTCTAACAACGCTTAAAGAAATCTGTGTTGTGCGATAACATGGTAATGGAGTAGGTATTTAACTTTAAGATATTCCTGACCATACAGATGGTGGCATTTTCGGTCTTTGTTTTTCTTGTTCAAATTTTCGAAAACTGCTGGCCAATGTAACTGGTAAGTAACAGTTTCATCTGAAACTAAAAGATTATAATTTGGAGTACTTTTATTCCAAATATTTATTTGTTCTTTATCTTCAGGAAAACGATGAACTATTACTTTTTCAAATCTTTTATTTCAGCCACATACACAACACTTTTTTGACATCGATAAAGTATAATTATTTAAGAGAATATAAAAATATGCAAACCATAACATAAGATTTTCAAACACCTTCAAATATAATAGTTTTTTTTTGATCAAATATAATATATACTTTGTCAAATATAATAGACTACCCATAACAGTCATAATGTTTTTATTAAATATTTGCCAGTCCAGAATCAATATTGTCTTCGGCAAGTGAGTTTTGTGATTGTTGTAGTCACATTGCTAGTATCATAAGTTATTTGTGTAGTGGAAAATATTTGGAAAAACCTCCAAATCCAGGCTCAAGGCTTATGTTTATCGGATCTGAAAAAGAAATATAAGAACAGAATGAAACTTTGAAACGAGATATGTTGATGAGTTTCAAACAAACGACTAAGAATCTCTAAGAAAACAAAATCTAATGTAGAATAATCTAATGTAACTAATTCTGATTTAAGTAATTCACTATTGAGTAAGCAAATATCTGCTAGAACAATTAACAAATTGAGCTTTTGATTGCTTTTTAAAGCATTTTCCAAAATGGAGTGGTTGTATTTTGTTAAATAAAGACGATTTAAATGAATACAGATTATTTTTCACAATTTCAACTATATACAACTGATTAATTTTTGTTGACTTATTTTTTGGTGCTTATTTTGGTTGTCGAAATACATCATAAGCATTTTGCAAGAGAACAAACAAAATATAAAAATACATTAGTGTATTGCAAGAGAACAAACAAGATATAAAAATACATAAGTGTATTCCAAGAGAACAAGCAAGATATAAAAATATATAAGTGTATTGCAAGAGAACAAACAAGATATAAAAAAACATAAGTGTATTGCAAGAGAACAAACAAGATATAAAAATACATAAGTGTATTGCAAGAGAACAAACAAGATATAAAAATACATATATGTATTGCAAGAGAACAAACAAGATATAAAAATCGTATACTTGATATACTTATAGTTGTTGCTTTTTCTTCTCGGTGTAGGGAATTTTAAAATATTATGACGTCTGTATGGTATTTTGTTGACAACTACATATTTTCGTTAAATGATCAGGTCTGTGAATTATGAAAATACGAAAAAAATTAAAATGATGAACTTTGCGATATCATTAAATATCAATGATATACTATGTAATATATCATTGTTAAATATAAATGTTTGTAGCGAAAAAACCGCTACTTTACCGCTAAATTACAATCGCTTTTCCAAATTTGAACAAAATTTTAAATAAATACGCTTTTTAGGAGAAATAAACATCATAGTTTAATAATATGATCTGTTCTGATTGTTTATTGACTATTTTTCTTTATTATAAGCTTTTTCTTGGTCGGAATTCTAGTATTTTTTTGTGAAAATCGATAGAAATATTGTATTTGGACAACTAAATTTAGTTAATATACGTCAGAACCGACTAGAACTAGGATCTATAGTGGGTTTAGGCACTTTTTGAAAAGATTTTAACTAAATTCATGGTAACGCCGTTGAGCGAAAGTGGTCTAAAGACTACAAAATGGTGTTCTTTATTAGGGGTGTAAAAATGTTTTGAAAATTATACAAAAAAAAGAAAATTTTCATTGAATAACAAAACAACCTGATGCAAAAAATATTTTCACATCTAAAGCTCTTGTTTAGACATAATACGCTGATATAATCATGCTAATTTCAAATAAAAGAATTCAAAGGATTTGTAAATCATCTTAACTGCATCAAGTATTTAAAATAGGATTATGTTTGGATAGCTAAGTTGATTTTTACAATATTGCTCGGAACTTTTGAGGTGAAAAAGAAACATTAAACAGACTGCAAAGTACTAATTAACTAATTAATTAACTCAAAGAAGCTAAGAAAAATGTAGGTATTATTAGATTTAAAATCATTTAAGTTTTTTTAAGTTTGTGTGGGAGGGGAGGAGGTGCAAAGATGTTGCGTAATATTGGGGGAGGGTCAATAAAATGTTAAGATGCGTTACGAAGGTGGAGGGGGAATGGGTCAAACAATGTCAAAAATTGCGCGATTAATTTATGGACGACCCCTAACTGTTGTTTTTATCATTTAGTGACGCTTTACGCATCCCAGTGGGCACGGAAGTAAAAAAGACGTCTTTTAAACGTTTAAAATACGTCCAAAACGTTCAAAAGACGTTCAGAAAACGTCTAAAACGTGTATAAGACGTTTAAAAGACGTCCTTTTTTACTTCCGTGCCCACTGGGATTATACCTAAGTGACTGATGTTTTAGTATTTATAAAATTTCACTGATTTTGAAGAAAAAGAGTACTTAATATTTAAAATCAATATATATATATATATATATATATATATATATATATATATATATATATATATATATATATATATATATATATATATATAATATATATATATATATATATATATATATATATATATATATAATCATAAATATAGTTAACTTGGCGACTTTTAATAGCACTAATGCTAAATTTGATAATTTTAATCAATACTTTACTTATTTCAGATTTCAAAAGTATGTATAATTTCAAAACTCTTGAAAAAACAAATTCAGCTGATTTCAAATTATTAATTCTTAAATGAACAAAGTTACAAGGCGACCGTGTTTAGGCAATTTTTTAGGTATATTATAGAATTTAATGAGCAGCATACTTTTCAAAGAGCTCAGTGAATTCAAAGAACATACTTTTTTCCAAAGTTCTTAAGTTGTTGAAAATATAATTAAATGTAATGTAAACTGCTAATGTAGTTTACATTACGTCAATTAAACTACTAGTGCAGAAAGAGTTTTTCAGCACTTCGACGTATTTCTGCACTTTTGCATATTCACAAAGCCCTAAATAATTTACATGATGTATATAATAATTTTGGAAATAAATATTATAAATGATTTTATTTTAAATCTGAATATTGTGTGCAAACTAAAACTTGGATCAATGTACCGTGAAATTGGATGCAGTTCGCCCCCAAAAATTTTCGAGTGATAACTTGCCTCGTTTTGGATATTGAGTTGACCTCCCCTATAATAATTGCTCCGCCGCCACTGACATAACTAATTAGAAATTATATTTAGATTAAAAATATTGAATAAAAATCACATTCAAGTAGTTATATAATTATTACAAAATTTCAAATTTTGATTGCGTCGAAGCCTCCTTTTATTTAAAACAGGCTTCAAATAAGATAATTAATTACATAGAGTTTTATATACTATAGGGTTTTAATATTATTAGTAGTAAAATATTAGTTAATAGAAAAACTCGTGAATGATTTATTTTATTTTCGTAATAACTTTAAAACTTAAGGTTTTCGATAATGACGCGTCTAGAATTCTAATTAAAAGACATTATTTGGAGTTTCAGACTATCGATTTCGTGATTGATAACTAAAACAAAACAAGATAGGGATAATTTTATATTTTATGAGTATATTCATAAACTAAAATAAAAGCTGTGTTTTGAACGTACACGTTGTATTTATTTTATCTTATTTGCATTATACTATTATATATGGCAGTTTTAAATCAATTTTAAATTTGAAAATGGTGAAAAATAAAATAAAATAAAACATCATATTGGTATGATACAATTAAAATCGTCAGAATTTTTGAATTGAACCAGAATTTGAAATAGGCTGTATTTTCTTTATTTTTTCTCCGTAATAGTAATATGTTTTGAAAAGTGAAAAAAAGCAGTTTACAATTTCATATATAAAAAAAAAACAATGTCGAAAAATGAATGTTTAAAACATGCATACATCAATATAGTTGTGTGTCGTGAATCTTGTTTCTATAAAAGTAGTAAAAAGTAGTAGTAGGCACGAGTAGGATATTATTTAAAAAATGAGTATCACTATAGTTTTACTTTCTAAGTTATCTTATAGTCTGTTATCTTTTCAAAATGTATTTTTGTTTGTTTTAAACCTGAAGTTGCTAGAAATGCAATTTCATTTTTTTTTCTTTTCAAAATTTAATTAAACATATGGTGATCTGTTTATCTGAAATTTGTACTAAACTTGTTTTTGTTAATGCTATGTCTGAATATTCTACATATTAACTTCTGTTACAGTTTATAAGTAACATGAAACATAAATGTAGTTCAATTGAGAATTGTTGCAATGGCTGAATGCTTGTTTGTCTTTTAAGAAGTGAGAGACATTGTAAAATCAAATATTGTCATGTCTCTTTGGAGTCATGGAGTCCTTTGTTTTCAGTGCTGTTACTTTGAGCAGATTTAAATCTAAAAGTGTTAATTTTAGAGCTTATATATATTAAAAAAATAATAATAATAATAATTTAGTATAATGTATTAAATTCCTATTTAATATTTTGTCTACCCTGCTTACCAAAGGGTATAATTTTGCAAATAAAATTAAGAGAGAATTATATTTAAAAAGATCTTGTTATTAAACTGATTATTTATAAATTATTTCTAATATATTGCATATATTGTTATAATTAGATGTGTTTGTCATTATTTTAGATGATTAATCATAGTTAAAAATCATATATAATATGCCCCTAAAAATTTGTACTTCTGTTAATGTTTATCATCAACTACACCAATGCCAAATATTTGGGAAAACATTACGATCATCTCAGGTATTTT
The DNA here is from genome assembly GCF_022113875.1 of Hydra vulgaris. Taxonomy (NCBI): domain Eukaryota; kingdom Metazoa; phylum Cnidaria; class Hydrozoa; order Anthoathecata; family Hydridae; genus Hydra; species Hydra vulgaris. The sequence continues at coordinate 15,016,908 of NC_061156.1, read as the reverse complement.
TTTAAAAATATATTTAAAATGTTAAGTTAATATATTGTGTTCTCCTCATATATATATATATATATATATATATATATATATATATATATATATATATATATATATATATATATATATATATATATATATATATATATATATATATATATGTATATAAACGTATATATATATATATAAATATATATATATATATAAGTATATATATATATATATATATATATATATATATATATGTATATATATATATATATATATAAATATATATATATATATATATATATATATATACATATATATATATATATATATATATATATAAATATATATATATATATATATATATATATATATATATATATATATATATATATATATATATATATATATATATATATATATATATATATATATATATATATTCTCCTTATATATATATACACAATATATTCTGATATTCTGCTTATATATATATGTATTTATTACAACATCTTGTAATAAGCATGAAATATTATTTAAACATACAAAAAATTTAGTATTTTTAATAATATTAGTTTGCATAAATCTCTCTCTCTCTCTCTCTCTTTCTCTCTCTCTCTCTCTCTCTCTATATATATATATATATATATATATATATATATATATATATATATATATATATATATATATATATATATATATATATATATATATATATATATATATATATATATACATATATATATATATATATATATATATATATATATATATATATATATATATATATATATATTCTCCTTATATATATACACAATATATTCTGATATTCTGCTTATATATATATGTATTTATTACAACATCTTGTAATAAATACTGAGCATGAAATATTATTTAAACATACAAAAAACTTAGTATTTTTAATAATATTAGTTTGTATAAATCTCTCTCTCTCTCTCTCTCTCTCTCTCTCTCTCTCTATATATATATATATATATATATATATATATATATATATATATATATATATATATATAATATATATATATATATATATATATATATATATATATATATTTATACAATTTGTATCTCTCCTACTTGTTTTTGATTGACAAAATTATAATATTCATTAACATATTTATATATGAAGAAGATGACGACTGAATGAAGTTTTATGATAATATATATGATACAAAGTGCAATTGATCATTTTTATCATACAACGATATATTGTTTAACAGGTTTCTTACATTGTTCTTTAATTAAAACAATTGATTATAATATAACATTTTTATATCTTTATTTAAAATTATTAAATAAATACAAAAAGAATAATATAAAATAAAAAGTAATATACTGAATATATATATATATATATATATATATATATATATATATATATATATATATATATATATATATATATATATATATATATATATTCAAAAAAAGTCATGTCTGAAAAAAAAAGAGCCCTAGCTTATCATCTGCCCAGACCATGATTTAGTACTAAGGATTTTTTTTTTGTTTTTTTTTTTGAAAATCCTAAGAGTCCCTCCAGGGGGTAAAAGGGGCAAGTTTTATAGCGTTTTGTACCATTTTTAAAACAGTTTGGAGGTTAAAATTTAAATTTTAAATTTTTTTTTTTAATATTTCTGTTTCTAAAGACCTATTTAATCTAAATAAAATGGACTCTATTCTTTAAAAAGAAAAAAGAAAATTATAAATTGTTTTGAAAAACCTTAAATTTAGGGTATTTTGGATTTTGTAAAACCCATAAACATTAAAAAAAAAATCTTGAGTAGGTTTTATTTTGGATTAGGTTTTTATGCAGAGCTATATTAAATTCAATTGTATTCAGCTGCAGGGTTTATTCTAGGAAATATAAAAGAGAGAGGGCCAAGATTGGGAATGAAATAAAATGCTATGAAATAGTCAAAACCAAAAAAACAAAAACAATTTTTTTTTCTCTAACTAAAAAAAAATTAAAAATTTATAAAATTACAAGAAACTTCAAACCAAAAGTAAAATTTGTTTAAAATTGAAATCCCAGTAAATAAATGATCATCTCTATTTAAGTTATCTAATTAAAACAAAGGTTTTTAAATTTTTTTAATAAAAACAACAACTAGATTTTCTTTCTGCTAGCGGCCTTTTCTTAATCAATTTTTTTTTTACTTTTTCTGTTTTTCTTGTAATTATTTGTAAAGAGAAGGGTGTCCTGCCTTTTCTCCTCAGAATATGCTCTATTTATTAGGTCTTGAACTAATTTAACCGCCCTCTCAGAGCAATCATTAACAACATCAAGTCCCTAGACTGTTGCTCTAAATTCTAGATAAAAATCATTGAATTTCCAAAATTCTGGAGGTGTCTTCATCCATTGAGTTTCTGCCTTTCCATGTCTAAGCATGTCAAAAATTAGCCACGACTTGTCTGTTATTAATGGAGCTAAACTGGGAGGCTCATGTTTACTGAAGTTAAGACTTTTCAATACAGATTGGTCCATTATTTGGTGCCATAAAAGGAAATTTTCATTTGGACATCTTGGTAAACTATACAGTTTCTTGGCCATATCACTGCGTTCCATACATTTTTCATCAGCTAGGGCAAAAACTACCAAAATGGGACTCCATTAATTCAAAAATTGCTTGCTTTTGATTATCCCCTGAATTAGACTCTATTGGAGGAATGCCAAGTAGTTCTGTTTTCCCATCAATCCTCACCAAAACTGCAATTCTATCTTTTCTTAATTGCTTTCCGGCCGTTAACTCATTTACTATTTTTCCATCAAATGGTCTTTAGTGAGTCCGATGATACTACAGTGTTTTTTATATATTCTCTTATTTCTTTTGCTCCGGCAGATATTATGTTCTCTGCAGCCCTATAAGATGTGGATTTAGAACATCTAAAGTTTGCTACAGAACCACCAGCCATGACAATAACACTACTAATCAAAGCTGTATGTTGGTGCGGTGTTATACCCTCCCCAACTGCTGTGTGAGCGGTAGACTCAAGTATATTTTTAGGAAGAACAGAATTTTGAATATTAGGAATCTCATTAATATCAAAGTCGATATCTGTTTCTTGGCCTAAATTTTTGCTTGTGTAACTAGAAGAGCTTAGATACTCTAAATCATTTGTATCTAACTCTGCTAATAGCTTTTTTCTAAATTTGATTTGCTTCTTTTATTTCTTTCAATAGAATACTTGTATCTTTTATCTCTACCTCCAAGACATCCTTTCTTTTCCCCAAGTTGGTCTTTTAAAAAAGCAATATCTTCTTCCTTGTCTTTCACTCTTCTTATTTTATCTTTTAGTATTTCTCCAAACATTACATGAGGATGTTCTCCAATCCAAAATACTTTATTCATTTGTTCTTTAAATAAGTGTCCCTTTTTTACTTCAGCAAGATTTGTTCTGTTTCTTTTATCTTTTAATTTCACCCACTCTTTTAACAACTTCTCAACTTTAATTCTTTAAAAACAATATTTACTTGTATAAAGATTTATAGATTAAACTGATTTAGAATGCAATAATAAAAGTTACCTTATCTTTTGTGTTGTAAGCACTTTAAATCCACCAAGTATCCAAGGATCCATCAGTTTAGATAGTATGCAGCAGTCAGACTGATTAACTGGGCAGTTAGGTATAAAAGAAGAACTTTTGTTAGGACAACCTACTTAGCACTTTACTTTTGCTTCACTTTTTGATTTTCGTATAAAGAGATAATATTGAATTACCTCTTTAGCAGTGGCAAATTTCTTTGCTGGAAGTTTGAAGATTAAATTTTTAACTAAAAATATTTCATCCAATTTATTACTTCTAAATTTTTTTTTTCGGTGGCATTTTATTAGTTAATATTTTACTATTTAATCTAAAAAACAAAATTTTATATAAAATACATTTCAATAAAACAAAACCCTAAATAAGTGCAGCGTAAAAGTATTTGTTTTTATAAAATATTTATTGATTTTGAGTTTTTTCAAAACAATTTTTAATTTTTTTTTTTTTAAAGAATAGAGCCCGTTTTATTTAGATTAAATAGATCTTTAGAAACAGAAATGTTAAAAAAAAAATTAAAAATTTAAATTTTAACACTTCCTCCAAACTGTTTTAAAAATGGTACAAAGTGCTATAAAACTTGCCCCTTTTACCCCTTGGAGGGACCCTTAGGATTTTCAGGAAAAAAAAAAAAAAATCCTTAGTACTAAATCATGGTCTAGGCAGATGATAAGCTAGGGCTCTTTTTTTTTTTCAGACATGACTTTTTTTTGACACACCCTAATATATATATATATTAGGGCTGCAGAAATTAACGATTAATTAATCGATTAATCGCTAATTTATTTATTCGATTAAAATTTCTTTATTCAGTAATATTTCGATTAATTTTTGCCGGTTTTCCGTTTTTTTTGTCGTACATATATATATATTAACAAGTTTCGTAATTTTTAATAGTAATATTTACAAGTTTCTTTAGTCAAAATATATAAACGAGATTATAATTATAATTAAAATAGTACAGACAGGACTTCAAGAAGATCGTACTGATCTTATCACAAAGCCCTTACAAGTATAATATATATTATGTTCAATATAGGTAATATATTATACATTAAGTACAACTAGTTGTATTAAAACTACTCAAATGTTTAAGTTAACTTTAATATTCTTCAATTAGAATAAACTCAAGATAAAATAAAAATTAACAAAAACAAGATGCAAGATAATAACTAAAAATTATTAGTAGAAAAATTCAAGGGAATTTTTCTTTTGAAAAAATAGCTTTTTTATTGTGTTGTGTTTAAAAAAGGCGTGGGTAAGCTCGATAATACACATGAACAATCAGGATGGATTACAGCCATATACTGTGTATTGCACACTGTCTTCAACTGAGCATACTAGCAGGTTTGAAAGCAGCTGATTCATCTCCTATTCTGGCTAAATGTTGACACCTAGTTGGACATTTTAAGTGCAGTTCAAGGAATACATCAGAGCTAAAGGCCAGCCAAGCCAGTACCTCTAACAGGTCTGACGATGTGAAGTTTGTTAGCCAGTTTGCTGGAAGTGAAAGATGCCATAAAGCAGTATCATATTGACCATCCCAAGAATTACACTGGAGATAAACTAACGGAGTTGGACTGGGACAAAATGTCAAAATTTGTCAAAATTGGGTCCACTTGCAGATGCTACTGAGTATATTGGTAGTGAACAGTATGCTACATGTTCGGCTGTACTTCCGTTAGAAGCATTTTTGCGCAGACTTCTGCGGGTTAATGATGATGATCCAGGGTATATAGCACGTTTCAAATCTGCAACACTGAATGACTTCTCAGGTCGCATTGAAAACATTGATGCATTGCCAACGTTGCAAATGGCAATGACATTAGACCCACGTTACAAGAAACTCGGCTGTCTCTCAAAAGAGAAACGTGAAGCAGTTTAGACAATACTTTCTAATGCATTTCGGGTGTACTGTGACCAAAGACAGAGAGTTGAACGTGAAACTACTACCAGCACTGGCGAGGCACCGCCAACTCGAACAAAAAAAAGTTAATCAGTACCAACTCTAATATATATATATATATATATATATATATATATATATATATATATATATATATATATATATATATATATATTTATATATATATATATATATATATATATATATATATATATATATATATATATATATATATATATATATATATATATATATTTATTATTCCTTCAACCTCTGTCACATTACGACGATGTGACAGAGGTTGAAGGTTGGCTGCAAGATCAGGTCTAACTATGTTTACAATACGTTTTTGCACCTTGTCTAAAAGAGAAAGGGCATCATTAGAAGATCCACCCCAGATATGGCAACAGTATTCCATACAAGGTCAGATATGAGATTTATAGAGATAGAGAATAGAATCCAGAGTAAGAAGGTGACGAGCTCGATAAAGAGAACCGACTTTAACAGATGCTAATTTTGCAACGGATTTGATATAAGGTTTCCAAGAAAGATCAGAAGTAAGAGTTGATCCTAGAAGATGAAAGGTAGGAGACTCATCGAGAACATTACTGTTCATAAATATAGGAAGGTCTAAATTATTGCGATAACGAATGGCTGAAAAAAATTGATTTTTATTTGAATTAAAGTTCACCACCCACTGTGAGCCCCATGCTGTAGCCAGGGTTGGCAAAAAAACCCAACCCAAAAAAACCCAAAAAAACCCACCTTAAAAAAACCCAATAAAACCCAAAAAAACCCAAAATATATTTGGGTTTTTTTAAAAATGACCTATTTTACAACTGATATCTCTGACTTTAACACTTATAAATGCTTTATTATCAGCAAGTGCAACCTTTATACTGTAATTACTCTTGTAAACACTGTATTTATATACATAATGATCTTTAGAATATACCCAAAATCGATCAATATGTTTTTGTAGCAAGTTGGTTATTTATTATTTTTTTAAAACATTTAGCAAGTTATTATAAATGTTATTGAAATATGTATTAAAACATTAAATTAGTTAAATACTTATAAAGGAAATAAAAATCATTCTATTAACTAAATTTCAAGACATTACTAGTTATTTAGTATCTTTATTCTCCTCCCGAATGTCTATATTCCTTTATATTGGTATTTGATCTTTTATTTTTTAAAGCTTATGTTGTTAACTGCAAAAAAAAATTACTAAGCCACAAACAAAATACTATATATAAAAATTATTATACTTTATTTACAGTTTAGAAATGGAAAGTTGTCAGGCAAAAAAAAATGCTACAGTTTACTAGATTTGTCCTTAAGTGCATACAACTTTAAAACTTAAAAAAAAATTAAGTTATGTGCAAGCAAGCTTGCAACATGTTTGCTCATTCAATTAGAGAACATGTTGAAAACTTGTATGCATTTCACAAGGACAAGATTTGTTGGTAAAAATGACACTCGTGCTCATCTGTCTTTTGACAGGTTTTGAATATTTTGCATCAGCTACAAGTTTACAACATGTACCACCAACAGGGGTGACTATGAACAGCAGGTTGAAAATTAACATCAGTATCAAGTTGCTAAAAGGTGAAGAAACACACACAATAGAGCTATATAATGTGTTACTTTGATTCAGTTTGCAATTTGCATTGCAAAACTGAGCCGGTAAAACATCTTCAAGGAAAAAAAAAAAACTTGGTGGCGAAGACACTGTAATGGTTCTTAACAAATTTACTTTATATATATTTAGAAACAAAGTTTAGGCAAAAATCCATTTTTTGCTAGTCCAGTTGATCAGGCCGATAACTTTTCCAGGAAGCTGGACAGTATAATGTTCTGATAAAAAAAAAAATGTAGTGATTAGGCAAGCAGTTTTCTTCTATGATACAAAAATGTTTAAAAAGTGTTCATAGTCATCCTGATTGATAATAACTTATAAGGTTGCAACATCATGTTGCAAATTTGTTGATTACATATGTAAACTTGTGCAAAGTAGTTTTTGAAATGATATGTTGAATATGTTAGTAAAAAAAACTAGTTTGCAACATTTATATTATCTTACCAACTTTGAATAACTCAATTATCATGATTTTTACACTGATTTTTTTTTAGTCAAAAATATTCTGAACATGTTTTTAATTTAGAGCAATTAATTAACATCATTTACAGTTGATGGAGTCCCTTTTTGCACTATAGGTAAAATGTGCTAACAGACTAGTAGCAAAACATTTGGCTCGCAACCAGAAGGTTAGGGTTCAAATTACCTCTGCTGAAATTACTGTCTCAATCTATTTCTCCACACAGCGCCTTTGTTTAAAAATTTTAGTTGTTAATGTTGTTTGTTAATAAAAATGGTTATGTTAAGGATTAAGACAAAATATTTTTAAAAAATGAGTTGCTCCCTTGACTAAAATGGTCATTGGAGCAATAGGGAGGTGAATTTATGAAATTAAAAAAAAAATTATTGTACTCATACAATTATAAAAATTTGGTATTTTGATCGATTTTTAAAAAAACCCAAAAAACCCAATAAAACCCAAAAAAACCCATTTGGGTTGGGTTTTTTTAAAAAACCCTGGGTTTTTTCCAACCCTGGCTGTAGCAGAAGTGAGATCCCTTTCAAGCTCAGAGTTGGCTTCTTATCGTGACAAGAATAAATGGTAGTATCATCAGCAAACAATGCCACCTTAGATGTGAGAATATCTGGAAGATCGTAAATGTAAATTAAAAAGAGTATAGGGCCAAGGATTGAACCTTGAGGAGCCCCTGAGGTCACAGAATAAGAAGAAGAGTGCTGACCATCAAGGACAACTTTTATACTACGATTGGAAAGGAAGGATTCAATAATCTTAAAGATGTTTCCATATACACCGTAAGAAGAAAGCTTATGGAGAAAACCAGCATGCTAAACTTTATCAAACATTTTAGAAATGTCAAGAGCAATGACCTTAACCTCTCCACCTTTATCTAATGCGCGATAAAACCTATCGGTTATTACTATTAGCTAATCAGCTGTAGAACGAGAAGATTGAACTCCATATTGATGGTCAGAAAGTAGGTTATGAGATTCGAGATGAGAGATTAAGTGTTTGTTAATTAAAGATTCAAAAACCTTGCTTATGATAGGAAGAAGACTAATGGGACGGTAGTAAGACGAATCGGATCGCTCTCCAGAATTTTTAAAAATAGGGATAACAGATGCTGCTTTCCAGCAGGCTGGAAAACAAGACTCTGATAAGCACTTGTTGAATAGTTTTGAAAGGATAGACGACAGCTCCGGAGAACACTTCTGCAAGACTATAACAGGTATGTTGTCCGGGCCGCAAGCTGTAGAAGAGTATAAGCAGGAAATCACTTTAGATACAGAAGTTGGAGTGATACGGATGTCGAGCAGTTGATCAACCTGTTTGACGGCTATATCAGGTAGAGCGAAACTAGTGGAATCAAGAGATGATATTGATGAAAAGTTCTTGGCAAAAAATTCAGCCTTGTCTTTAGATGAGGTGGCAAAGTCTGAACCGTACAAACGAGGTGGAATTACAGACTTGCCCTTATTATTGATACTATTAAAGGTTCTCCAGAAGTCACGGGAGCCTAATTTTTGTGATCTGAGAATAGCAGGCTTTGGCGTTAGACAAAACCTTTTTACAATGGTTCCTAGCAGTAATAAACAGACGCCTATTTTCTGGAGAATTGTTTTACTGATAGATATGGAAGTAATGGTTTCGATTGGCTATTGCAGCAGCACAATGTGAGGAAAACCATGGAGAAGAGTGAGGCTTGACCTGGAATCATTGAGAGGGAATAAAAGATTCCATGCCAGCCTGAATCCACGAAGTTTTGTAAGAAGCACATTTGTCAACAGGAAGGCGAAAAGATTTCTACCCAGGGGCCATCACAAAGAAAATCACGAAAAGAGTCCCAGTCAGCTTTAAGGTAGTTGTAAGATGTACGATGATAGGGGGATTCTGATGATAAAGAAGAATGAGATAATAGTTTTAAAGAGACCAAACCATGATCAGAAGCACCTAAGGGTAAGTGTGGTGAAACTGAGCACTGACTAGGATTAGAAACAAGACGTAAGTCGAGTAGAGAAGGTTAATGATTCGGGTTGTCTGGAAAGCGAGTTGGAAAGTTGACTATTTGAGTTAGGGATTGAGAAAAGCAAAAGTTGTGGGCCTTAATGCCTGCGGAGTCACTGACACTAGAGCCAAGCCATTCAGTGTGATAAACATTAAAGTCACCGACAACAACAATATTGGCTGATGGATAAAGAATGAGGGCTTGGTCAATATAATCAGAAATAACATCAAGAAGAGTGCAGTCTTGAGATGAAGGAGAACGATATAGAACAAAGAGAAAGGTGATAGACTGAAGTGGTGCTAAACGAAAGCACATAAAAGAGTAGTCTGTGGATTCAAACCTAGTCTCCTGACAGATGGGTGAATTCTTACGAATGTAAATACCTAGGCCAAGCATGTGACTATTGGAGTCTTTACGAATTAAAGGAAGATAACCATCAACACTAAGATCACAAGATGAAACAGCTGAACTCAAATTAGTCTCACAAAGAGCAAGTAGGTCTGGTAAACTTTGCAAGAGATAAAACTCAACAGAAAAAAATTACTTCGAAGACCACAAATATTGGTGAATGATAGGTTTAGCGAACTTGGTGATGACTGTTTTATAGTTTTTGTTACTTTATTCATTTTTAAATTTGTTAAAGAACTTGACTCAAAACATTGATAGTACTCAGTACACTGTTCTATAGCTCAAGCAATTGCCTCATTTCCACTAATAAACCCTAAGCCGTAACAAAGGGCTCCAATGTGGCCTTGGCAATGCACACCAAAAGTACAAACAGGGACACCATCCATGCGCAACATGGCACTGTTAGTACTCTGATATTTTTCAGCTGTTGATGGAATCAGCCTCTCTGAGAGCTACCACAGAGTTCGGGAAGCCTGACTACCAGCCGGCCTCAGAACCATAAAACTGAGTTTTAGAGCTATACCCTCATTTGGAGATAATAGAATGAGTTGCCTAGTCATAAAAACAGAGACACAAGCAAAGGCGTGCAATTTCACGTCTTTATATGACCACGCAAATTACATTTTGCTATGATGATTTAACCGTGGCTAATTCAAAAAACGTTTTTAAAATGCGCTAATTGAAAAATATTCTAAAAAAGTGAAATGAATTACATCAAAATTTCTAAACAAATATTTTTATATTTGCGGAACGATTTTAAATAGAGTAACAACTTACTGAATTTTTTTTTTTATGAATATAATTACCAGTTATATATATTTTTTAAATTTATAACATATAAATTGTTTAAGTGTTCATTTTTAAAGTTAATTTTTTAACTTTTAATTTTTAAACTTAATTAAAAAATAAAAAATTGTTTTGTTTTTATAAACAATGACATTCTGCAACTGTAAAAGTCTTTCTAAAGAATTCAATTTCAAAAGATAAACAAAATTTTGTTTTTAAAAAAGAGTTTTAAAAAGCTGTTATAATTTAATAAGTTTGATCTTAAATGCCCTAATATTATCGAAACGCTTTTTAATAAAGTAAAAAAAACACTTCTAATTAATTTTAAAAAAAAGTATTAATAAAATATTTTTTTTTTAATATATATAATTATGTATTATTTTTTTATGAAAAATGTTTAACTTTTGAAACATATTAAATAAAAAATATATACAACAGTCTTCTCTGTTAGAAATTTATTGCCAGCGAACGAAAAATTTTGTTGGCCGGACAGTAATTATTTGTCCGGCGTGCACGATTTTAAAAACTATTTGTTTTTTTGTACCTCTTTAATTAGAATTTGATTAAGAATTTGATTAAGAAAAATATAATTTTTCTCGTAAAAGTATAATTATCATTTTAAATAAAATCAAAAAAAACAATATCATTTTAAACAAATTAATTGCATAATACACTGAAAAGCTTTTTAAAAGGCACAGTTATTGCAACAAAAAAAAATTAGAATTAAAAAAGAGTACCGATTTAAATGAGGAGCAGCTCTCCAAGTTCATTTTAGGAGAGCTTTTCTCTGCTCTCATACTCGTTTACTCCCGCCAAGGCTTTTTAATATATTTAATACCCTGTATATATATATATATATATATATATATATATATATATATATATATATATATATATATATATATATATATATATATATATATATATATATATATATATATATATATATATATATATATATATATATATATATATATATATATATTTACAGTACCGAACTTAATTAACTGGGCCAGTCACATTTTCATGCAAAGAAGCAAAGAAGACACAATCTTGAATAATACTGATTTAATTATTTACAGATAGCAATAGTATTATATAATAATGTACAAAATATGTAAATATAACAATATAACAAAGAAATTCAGTCATTGAAAGAAAAAAATCTAATATTTTGTACTTCGATCCTTGACCCTCAATAATTCCCTCAAGCGACGCGGCATTGACTGTACCAGATTCTGGAGAGTGTCACGTGATATATTATTCCAGGCATTGGAAATCATGTGCCACAATTCATCCAGATTACTTGGCTTTCTGTTCTGCACCTTTTTGAATAGCACTTCCCACAAATTCTCAATCGGGTTCATGTCCGGACTCTGGGCCGGCCAAGTCATCGTTGTGACCTTTAGACTTGAGAAATGTGGTCACAGTCTTTGCTGTGTGACAAGGTGCATTGTCATGTTGGAAAATATACTGCTGACCATCATAACGCTTTGCAGCAGATGGCAACATAGCTGATTCCAACAACTCTATGTATCGGTTTTGGTTAAGAGTACCTTCGATACGCCGAAGTTCTCCCGTCCCGAAACCATTCATGCAACCCCATACCATTATTGACTTACCCCCATGTTTTACTGTTGGCAGAATACAGTCAGCATTAAATCTCTCCCCTGGCCTCCTTCTCACAAAGGCACGCTTTGCAGCACAGAACAACTCAAACGGGCTCTCGTCTGACCATAACACTCTGCTCCAGTCATCGGCCGTCCAATCCTTATGAGTTTTCGCCCATTCCAGTCTGCTGCGACGATTCTTCTTGGACAGAAGTGGTTTCTTTGCTGCTACACAACCACGCAGATTAGCTGCCCGCAGTCTCTTACGCACAGTATGGCTGGTTACGTCAACTCCGTAGTTCTCGTTCCATGCCTTTTTCAGCTCTGGCGAAGTCAACCATCGGTTACGCTTTGACATGCGGATGAGCTGCCTGTCCTCTCGCTCAGTGGTAGCTCGCTTCCTCCCTCTTCCAGCTAAATCCCCAACACTGCCAGTATTCTTATGCTTTATTACCAATTAATCAACGGTTTTGCGGTTGATTTTTAGATCTGTAGCGATCTGGCGATGCGAATGACCTTGCTCGGCCAGCAAGACTACCCTCATCCGCGTCTCCATACTTAACCTCTTAGCTCCAGTCATTCTCTAAAAAGATAAAATATACCATTTTAACTTAACTTTTATACAAATTCTGCTTTATTTGACACAATATTACATATTGGAAGCATTGCTGACTTTAAATTTAATTTTAAATTATTTTGTTTCAATTTATCTTATTTTTTCTTATAAAATACCAAAAAATT
>NC_061156.1:14968878-15002811 GCF_022113875.1 Hydra vulgaris | reverse complement strand
TCAAAGATTAATGAATTTATTTCTCCTTTTTGAGGTTAAATATTTTGAGGTTTAATATTTATTCATAATATTTACTAAATATTTTGAGGTTAAAAAATGGCAAATTTTGGGTAGTTAAAAAAAATATCCCAAAAGTTGTTTAAAAATCAATCATTACTTTTTGCTTCTAATTCTTTGAAATTTTCATCTGTCAGGTACAAAAAGCTGTTTACACTAGGAATACATTGTTTTTAGGAGGGAAACAATTATAAAAATCATGGGTTCAGAACCATATTTAGACATGACCATATTTAGACAGTTACTGTTTAGAATTTGTTATTGCTGTTCAACTATTATTTTTACTTTTTATTTTATATTTTGTTTTTTTAGATTTTAGTCAGAATTCTGTTTGAATGTTTAGCTCTATATACCAAAACTGTGGCATTGAATTTTAAAAATGAAAAATATAAAGGTATATTCACTTTAACATTATCATCACATATGCCTGCAAGGTCTTTAGCTATAAGGTTATGTTATTCTTATAATTTAGGTTATCCTTATCATACTGCTATATTATATGGTTTACAAATCTTACAGCCTATTGTGCATCATGTAAGTCTTGTTAAATTTTTGTGTGTGTTTTATATAAAACTTTAAGACGAGTAAACTAGTAAATATTTGAAATCAGCTCACAATAAACTTTTTACTTCTTTCAACCTAAAAAAATCCAAGTTCAGTATGATATATAATATATAATTCATTCAATCAAATGAAAAAAGAAGTCTCTAAATCCAGTCAATCAAGTCTTTTTGTGCAAATATTTTCTATATTTCTATAAATTTTTTTTAATACAAAACAATCTTTTCAGCCAATTCTTAAATAGCTTCTATCAATAAGAGTTTACATGACATGATGGACTTTCACTATTCATTTTAATTATCTTATTTCTTTTTTATAGCAATTTGAAATTGTATTACTTACCAAGGACTTTTTGATATTTTTTGTATAATAATATTTTTGCTAAGTTTTATTTAATTTCTAAGGAATTTTTACTACCTACAGTGCTGGCCAGAATTGAGCTTCTGCTAAAATTAAAAAAAAAAAGAAAGAAAATTGAGTTAAAATGTCAATATATTCAATTTATTAAGCAAATTTGTATTTAAAACAACTGATAATACAATAGCACACTATATAAAATGTCAATATATTCAATTTATTAAGCAAATTTGTATTTTAAACAACTGATAATACAATAGCACACTATATCCATTTGGTACGTTCACCACCAGCTTTTTATAGATCATATATACGTTTTGGCATGGTGTCATCAAGTTTCCTCAAATAGTCATTTTCCATTTCTTCCCAGGTTTTCTGCACAATTTTAAGAAGAGCTATCTTATTAGATGGTCTTACATTTCTTAACTTTTTTTTGTTGTCATTCAAACATGTCTCAATAAAGAACATATCAATAGATTGTTTAGGCCATGGAAACCTTGGGAAATTTTGCTGAGAAGTTTGAAGAATCAATCATAGTTATTTTTAATATAGAGAGATTTGTTGCTTTGATATGTCCAATACACTGATTAAGTTGACCAGCGCCCTGCTAGGAAATGCATCCCCAAACCATAATTGAACTTCTATCATGCTTTGCAGTAGGCTGTAAGCATGAATCTAAATATTTTTTATCAACTTTTCTGTAAGTATTAGTGCGATACTTTAAGGAGAAGAGATCAAAAGAACTCTCATCACTAAGTAATACAGAATTCCATCTATCAGCTGACCATTTTCTAAAACGTTTTGCCCTTGCAAATCAAACTCAATGATTTTTTGACGACAGAAGTGGTTTTTACCAGCAATACATCCTCTAAATCCATATTTTAACAAGATGTGTTGTACTGTCCTAGCACTACATCAGGCTTTCACAGGAAGACGTGCGATTTCACGTCTTTATATGACCACGCAAGTTACATTTTGCTATGACGGTTTGACCGCGGCTAATTCAAAAAACATTTTAGAAATGCGCTAAATAAAAAATATTCTAAAAAAGTGAAATTAATTACATCAAAACTTCTTAACAAATGTTTTTATATTAGCGAAACGATTTTAAATAAAGTAACAATTTACTGAAAAAAAGTTTTGTTTTTTAAATATAATTGACAGTTGTATGAATTTTTTTAATTTAAAACATATAAATTGTTTAAGTGTTCATTTCTAAAAAAAATCTTATTAAAAAATAAAAAATTGTTTTGTTTTTATAAACGATGACATTCTACGAAAGACTACGAAAGTCTCTTTAACGAATTTAAATATAAGAATGATTAAAGTTAATGCATTTAAAAAGATAAACAAAATTTCGTCAAAAAAAAAAAGTTTTAGAAAACCGTTACAATTTAATAAGTTTGATCTTAAATGCTTTTATATTATCGAAACGCTTTTAATGAAGTAAAAAAAAAACACTTCTAATTAATTTAAAAAAAAGTATTAATAAAATATTTTTTTATTTATATAACTATGTATTTTTTACGAGAAATATTCATCTTTTGAACATATTAAATAAATCAAAAATATATAAAAATGTTGAAACTAAGATTGAAAAGGTTTTTTAATGCGTAAATTAAATAGACTAAGCATTTCAGTTTAATGAGTTTTGTTTTAGTTGCGTTATATATATATATATATATATATATATATATATATATATATATATATATATATATATATATATATATATATATATATATATATATATATATATATATATGTATGTATATTTATTTTTTTGTGTTTTTGCTTTAACTAAGTATTTTTTTTATTTTCTCTTTTGTTAATATATTATTTTTTTTAATTTTTTTTCAGATAAGTTTAAGTAAGTCTTTGTAGCGCATTTTTAAATTAAAAAAATATGCTGTGGTCAAATCGTTAAAACATTTTTTTTGGCGTGGTCATATAAAGACGTGAAATCGCACGTCTTCCTGTGAAAGCCTGCTACATGTAACTTTGTCACATGCTAGTTATGCAAGTTGAGAAGTCAGTCTTCTTTTGCTAAGTGATTTTCTCACCAGAGGCCTCTCATCTCTTGCTTTTGTTTTTTTGGACTGTCTTGGCTAATTCTCTAAGATATGCCATTAGTCTCTTTCCACTTTTTTAAAATATCAGTCACAGTGTTTCTGGCTTCTTTAAGATCTACTGAAATTTTTCTCATACTATAGCTTTTATTAAACTTGAAAACAATGTGCATTTTCTCATCATGAGATAAGTTGCTACCTATCTTTTGTGCTATTTGATGTACAATAATGATTCCAAATTGTGTGGAATTAACTTTTTTTGTAATATAAGTAAAGCCCATATATACAAATATATATACAAATATTATGTTGTTTATTTATTTACCAAACAACATATAATATAACAGTTGAGTTTTATCGCCACAATTACTAAATCTTCAACTTTTCACGGGTGGCTCATTTAGTTTTGGCCAGCACTGTATGTTTACAAACAACAGCTAAACATTTTCTCTTGCTGCCAACCTCCAACCATTATTGCATCGTTGTAATGTTGCTTCTCTTTCTCTTTTTTACAAATACTATAATGGGCATTGCTCTAAAGAGCTAATGTCTCTTGTGCCATCTACTAAAATTCATTCTCAAGTTGCTCGTCATTTAATTAAGTCTCATCCTTTTTTTGTGACTGTTTAAATGCTCCAAAAACTCTTATTCCTCTAGTTTTTTTCCTCGAACATCAGTTCTTTAGAATTCGCTTCTTTCATCTCGATTTCCTGATGTATATAATTTGCAATCTTTTAAGTTGTCTGTCAGTTGTTATCTTGCTTTATAATTTTAATCTTTTCTTTTGCAGCCTTGTTGGAAGCGAAGATGTTAAAAATATATATATTTTGCAACTATTTATTGAATTTATAAATATATAAATGTGTTTTAATTATTTAAACAATATGCAATTATTTAATAAATTTATAGATATATTGTAATTATTTAAAAAATATGCATAAAATGAAACATGAGTATGCATAAAATTTAGATATTTTATAATTTTTAAAAAGCCAGTTTGCAGAAAAGATATAGAATACCCAAAATAAGCGAATGAATTTAGATTGAAGTTCAAAATAATGTTCATGTTTAACAGTTATTTGCAAAATATTAAGATGAAAATTTGTTGCAATTTTACCTGCATTGTTTATATAAATTTAGTAACCAATTTTTATTGTTTTTAATACAGCTTTATTTAATTTTTTATTAATAGTTTTATTTAATTAGGAAACTTCTGTTGCTCATTTTCTTGGCACTCACGATGAGTTTATCATATTTCTTTTTACGGTTTTGGAGCAAAAGTCAACATTTGAGTATATTGTTTTTTTTATTTTGTTATGTGTGTTAACTATAATGCTATTTTCTAATTTGTAATTTTCTTTAAGTTTTTTTTATATATATTTACTGATTAACAAAATGAAGCTTTATAAAAAATTGACTATGGGTATTAGGTAAGGACATTGAACAGTTTATGAAATTGCTTAAAGTTTTGTTTTGAACAAATCTTTATTTTCATAGTGCTCTCTGGCATTTATAGGACATTTCCTGACATTCTTTGACAATTATTTTTTCTCAGAGTACTTTCTCATCTAAAATTAAGTGATTAAGATTATGAGATTTTTGCAGCAAGATTAAATTAACTTAATTTGTTTACATGAAAATTTATTCAAAAAAATGAATTTAATTAATTGAGAAAAAAAGAAAAAAATCAGAAATACTGTTGCTTGTTGAACCTTTTCTTTTTTTATTAGTAAGATCATAGTTTATTTGCTTCCGTAAACGATTTCAATTGATTTTACTAACTACATTTGTAAGTAAAGTAAGTTGTTACTAACAACATTTGTAAGTAAAGTAAGTTGTTACTAACAAAATTTGTAAGTAAAATAAATTGTTACTAACAACATTTGTAAGTAAAGTAAATTGTTAGTTAAGTCAAATGTAAATGTTATAATATTTGTGCTCCACAACCATACCATGATGGTTTTGGAAGAATTTCAGGGTGGACAATTTTGAATAAAGGTCTTTGTGTCATGGATGTTGATAAATAACAATAAATGATTTTCTAGTATTTTTTAAATTGTATTAAATTGTTTGTAATTTTTTTAAAAGATATGATATATAAAGTGTAGACTGTACAATATAATTAAAAATAACTAAATCAAATCACTTACCATACCCCTGGAAGAAAATATGGAAACACAGTAAATAAAAATTCCAATAGAAATACGAGAATATAATTAGAACAATTCAAGTAAGTATGCAACAACTGCATGTGCAAATAGCTTAATGGCACTCTTTTCACTCCATTCCATAGTAAAGCCTCACTATGGTGTCCAGTTTTTATGTAATTGACTAAGTTTGAGTCTCTATTTTTTAATAAGATTTTTTATAATAAGAGTTTTTATCTTCTTTTTTTTTAAGGATTTAAGATCTGCTCAACCTGTGTTTTATATAATAATATGATTAGATTAGAAGATTAGCTTTCAAAAATTGTTTCTAGAGGTTACAGAACCTTAAACATTTGATGGGGCTTGATATTGTTAAAAAAAAAATTATATTTAAGAGTGTTATAAAAGTCTTAAAAAGTAGTTATATAAATTATAATTAATAGTTATGAGTTTTACAAATTTCTAAAAATAAAAATTGGTTTCATTAAAAAGTTCTTTGTGTTGAAAAAATTGTCAAATTTTTTTTTCTGTTGCTTTTTTTTTTCTTTTCCTGTTCTTTACATAGTCTTAAGTTTTCTTCTTTTTCAACCTAAATTAGATATGTTAGTAAATAATGAGTATATTAAACATAAAATTGTCAAACTTCTGTAACAATAACATGCGGTTTTTTTAAAGTCTAGTCATTTATCAAACCGCATAAAAAATTTTTATCTTTGGATAAAGATCTAATCTTAATCTTGATCTTTGATTAAAGATCTAATCTTTAGACTTGAAATTACGACTATAAAAAAAAAAGTTTAACTGTTATCAAAATAGTGTACTTGGGTGGGCATGAATGTGAATTTTTGTTCATAAAATTTATTTCTTTAAGAAACAATTTATCTCCTATTATTTGCTAACATAGTTAATTAATCATCATCATCAATTAATCTCAAACATCATCATTTAATCTATTACATTGTGTAATAAATTAAATGACCACACAAATACTACTTGATTTTGAAACACAGCTATTAATATATTTTGAAAGTTTGTATACATTTTAAAAATGTGCTGAATAAATTTTTTACTAATCTTAATTTAACTATGAAGAAACTTAAAAAAAAAACTTTTCGTAAAAGAAGAAAATAAGTTTTTGTAAAAAAAAATATAGAAAAATAAAGTTAAAATAACTAAAACTAAAATAAAAAAATAAAACTAAAGTTTAACTAAAATAAATAATAAACTATAAAGATAAGATTATCTAAATTACGTTTGGAATAAATAACTTTAAACCGTTTATCTTTACAAATGTTTTTATAACATAATATTGTGAAGCCTTTTTTAAATAAAGCAAAAACTTATATCTAACAATTGTTTAATAAATACACACATTTGATAGTTAAAAAAAAGATTCTTAACAATTCTTTACTTACAAAAACTTATATAAGTATAAAAAACTATATACAATATTCAATATTTTTATAAATAATCATTAGCAGTGATTTGTTACTTTATTTAAATGCATTTCAATAATATAAAAAATTAAGTAAAGATCAAAGTTATTTAATTCAAAGGGCTTTTAAAAAACTTTGCCTTTTTTTTCTTCTCAACAAAATTTTTCATCTTTTCAAGTGAATTAACTTTAATGATTTTTATATTATTAAAGAGAACATTGCTGTTTAAAGTTGTTGCTTATAAAATTAATTTTTTTTATAATTTTTTTTTTTTAATTATAAAAAAATTTTATATAATTAAATAGTAGTAATAAAAATTTATACAACTTTCAATGATACTTTAATTAAAATCATTAGCTGATTTTAATTAAAGTATCATTGAAATTTATTATTAATTTTATTATCTAATATAAAAATAAAGACAAACGTGTTTATTTATTTTCAATATTTTTTATTTATTTTCAAGTACCAGAAAAAATCTGCGCGTGTTCTGATGTGGTGTTTGCAGAAACCATGCATCATTTTAAATAGCTAGTTGTTTTAAAATTTCATTGTATTAGTGTTATTTAAAATTTAAACAACTCTGTTATCAAAGCAATTAGTTTTAATTAAAATGTCATCAAATCAAGATAAAAAGCGAGAAAAAATTTTGAATTTTCTCGTTGAAAATCCTAGTGTATTAAACAAAAAAATTTCTAAAGAGTTGCAGATTGCTTTGAGAACAGTGCAGAGTGTTGTAAAACGATTTAAGGAAACTGGTACAATCAAAAGGAAATCAGGAAGTGGAAGAAAAAAATATTTTGTTAGACAAGATTTTGGTAAAAAAGTGAAAGATGCCTTAGACAGAAAACCGGAGATTTCTGTTTTTACTTTAGCGAACAAATTCAAGACAAGTGCTTCCACAATAAAAAGAATGAAGAGAAATTGTGGCTATAAATTTTATAAAAAGAAAAAATTCCTTTTTCATGAAAAGAAGCAAGAAAATGTGGCAATTTGTTGTTCAAAGCTGCTCTATAAAAAGTTATATGCCCAAAAATCTTGTTTGATTTTTGACAAATAATCTTATTGTGCTGCATATTTCCAATCTCTTCCAGGACACCAATATTATTCAGCAATTACTTGCAAGAAACTGAATTCCAATTATAAATGGATTGGAATGCAAAAATTTGCTAAAAAAATTCTTAGTTTGGCAAGCAATTTGTGAATGTGGTGAAAGAAGCTTTTGTTTTGTGACTAGGGGAACAATTAACACAAAAATATGCATAAAAGAATGCCTCAAGAAATGTCTTCTGCCATTTTTAAGAAGACACACAAGTAATCCATTATTTTGGCCTAATTTAGCATTATGTCACTACTCTGGGATAACTTTATACTGGTTTAGAAGACATAAAGTAGATTTCATTGAAAAACACTGCAACCCACCAAATTGTCCTAAACTATATCCTATCGAAAGATATTGGGCTCTTGTCAAAAGAAAACTAAGGTTCAATGTAAAAGAAGCCAAAAACATTAAAGACTTCAAAATTAAATGGATTAGAGCTACCAAAAAAGTCTAGCCAAAAACTGTGGAAAAGCTGATGTCGAGTGTAAAACGCAAAGTGCGTGCGTTCTCACCTACAAAACTTCATAAATTTTCTTAAGTGAAATTCAAGAATAATAATATTAAATTGAAATTATAGAATAATAATACTTTTAAAATATGTATAACATTCAATATCGAAATATAATACTTAAATAAAATGTCTTCGCAGATTTTTTCTGGTATCAGTTGCTTTTTTGTCCACTCAAAATTTTTTTTTTTTTTCTTTGTTCAAATTTTATCTTAGTAATAGTTCTTCATTACTAAACTTTATAAATACAAAAACAATTTATTGGTTAAAAATTGACAAATTTATATTCCATTTTTAAATTAATAATTTTATATAAAATCAAGTAATTTAATGTTGAAATTTTTTTTTAAATATTAAAACAATTTGTATTAAATTTAAAAAAAATTTAAACTGAATTCATAATACTATAACAATTAGTTACATAAAAAACATAAAGAAAAAAAAAGTGCTAAAGCGGAGTTGATATTTTTAAATTAAAAAATAATTCATTTATTGCATAAATGACTTTGAAAATGACATTTTTAAAATTCTATCCTGATTATTTGTCAAACATTGTTTATCAAAATTCTGACTTTTTTCGACCGGTCAACCAAGACCAACAAGAATTTATTTTGGGAGGTTAATATAAAAATTTTAGACATTTTACGCAGTCGTTGACTGTTGAAATGTCTAAAATTGATGATTGTGACTGACCAGCCATTATCATACGCGCTATATATATATATATATATATATATATATATATATATATATATATATATATATATATATATATATATATATATATATATATATATATATATGTATATATATATATATATATATATATATATATATATATATGTATATATGTATATATATATACTCTTGCATGGTAGTCGAAAAGAGTTTCATATAAACTGTAGTTTTAAAGAGCGCGTTAATAAACCAGACCAGAAAAAGTTTAAAAACTTAAATTTTTTTTTTTTTTCAAATGATAGACTGCCTGCCCAAACCAAACCCTCAATCGATGTAGCAGCACTCCCTTGCGAGTCAGGCTATTTGTCAGTCGTTGTAGCAGCACTCCCTTGCAAGTCAGGCTATTTGTCAGTCGATGTAGCAGCACTCCGTTGCGAGTCAGGCTATTTGTCAGTCGATGTAGCAGCACTCCGTTGCGAGTCAGGCTATAAGATAGTCGATGTAGCAACATTTACGCATGTTTTAAAAATGTTTTTTAATAAAATAAAAACAAAAACATCACTAATAAAAAAAACCTTCTAGTCGTTATAATTGCGGTTTTTTAAAAAAATTTTAAAAAACAATAAAATTTAATGTACTTCCGCATTAATTTAATTGATTTGACATTTCGACGACAATCAAATACAGCTTAAGAGACAACGTAATTAAAATTAGAGACTTTTTTTACATTAAAACGCTCTTTCGACTACACTATATGGATATATGTATATTTATGTATATATATATATATATATATATATATATATATATATATATATATATATACATATATATATATGGATATATGTATATATATGTATGTATATATATATATATATATATATATATATATATATATATATATATATATATATATATATATATATATATATATATATATATGTATATATATGTATGCATATATATGTATATATATGTATGCATATATATGTATATGTATATATGTATGTATATATACATATATGTATATATATATATATGTATATATATATATATATGTATATATATATATATATATTTTTATATATATATATATTATATATATATATATATATATATATATATATATATATATATATATATATATATATATGTATATGTACACATATACATATTTATTACATTTTTATTTAAATATAATTTTTTATTTGTTTGTTTATATATATATATATATATATATATATATATATATATATATATATATATATATATATATATATATATATATATATATATATATATATATATATATATGTATATATGTATATATATATATATATATATGTATATATGTATGTATGTATATTTATGTATATATATATATATACATATATATATGTATATATGTATATATATGTATGTATATATATGTATATATGTATGCATATATATGTATATATGTATGTATATATACATATATGTATATATATATATATATATATATATATATATATATATATATATATATATATGTATATATATATATATGTATATATGTATGTATATATACATATATGTATATATATATATATATATATATATATATATATATATATATATATATATATATATATATATATATATATATATATATATATATATATATATATATATATATATATATATGTACACATATACATATTTATTACATTTTTATTTAGATATAATTTTTTATTTGTTTGTATATATTAGTGAGGCTTCTGCATTACTTGAAGAACTATTGGCAATTAATCGAAAAGTAATTGATCTCTCAAAAATAGGTTTTAATTTCTCATTTTATAAAATTTAATGGATTTTTATGGTTTTTGTGTAGTGCATAGATATATCAGCTCTCAGAATTAGAAAAAATAAAATCACCATCAAAATCACCCAAAAAAAAATAAAATCACCCAAAAAGTCATGTCTGCATAAAACGATCTTTTAAATCAGCAGTTAGGTCTCCATAACCTGATGCTGACCCTAATTTTGAGAGTTGATATAAATAAATAAATAAATTACATATATATATATAT
The DNA here is from genome assembly GCF_022113875.1 of Hydra vulgaris. NCBI lineage: Eukaryota > Metazoa > Cnidaria > Hydrozoa > Anthoathecata > Hydridae > Hydra > Hydra vulgaris. The sequence continues at coordinate 14,991,824 of NC_061156.1, read as the reverse complement.
ATATATATATATATATATATATATATATATATATATATATATATATATATATATATATATATATATACACATAAATATATACATATATATTTATATTATAAATATATATATGTACATACAATTAAATATATATATGTACATACAATGAGGACATCTCCCATAGCTCGGACCAGTCTATGAAGGCGTCAAGGTCATTTTGAACTGGTATGATATCCATATTGTTTTTGATCGTAGCAACGAGCTGGCTATCATCTGGAAGAAGCTTACAAAAGTTCTCTACTATTTCTGGCATGTCATTTGTATATATCAAAAACAGTAGTGGACCAATAACCGATCCTTTTGGTACCCCACTCATTACATTTGCCCAGTCAGAATACACACCACCCAAGACTACTCGCTGTTGTCTATTTTTAAAAAAATCAGAAATGGAAGAAATTAATTTTACATCAAAACCATAGCCATTAAGTTTTGTATTCAGTAATTCGTGGCTTACTCTGTCAAAAGCTTTAAAAAAGTCTATTAAGATTAGGACAGCCATAAAATTATGGTTTAGTGCCTCTGTAATTATATCTAGCACCTCTAAGAGGTTTGTGGCACAAGATTTACCGCTAACAAATCCATGCTGGTGAATAGATAGTAGTTTGAGTTTAGTAAGGTTCTTTGTCATGTATTCTCTCACTAATCTCTCCATGATCTTACTTGCAATTGAAGTCAACAAGATTGGACGGTAATTTATTGGTTCAAGTTTACATTCTTTCTTGAAGATGGGTGAGATATTTGCATCTTTCCATAGCGAGGGAACAATACCTGTTTTAAAAGATTTGATAAATAAGATAATGGAAAACTCATGTTCTTATAGCATTTTGAAAGATCAAAAGGATGTAACTGGTCTACTCCAGGCAGTTTCGATTTGTCTAAGTTGTACAGTAGAGTGGCTACTCGAGTACTACTAAATAGTTTTACTGTCAACATAAGATATAGTTTGAGTTTTTGGTTTGAAATCTGGCATTAATGTTCAGTTATGGGTCTGAGTTAAGGTTTTATGGAGTTGTTGGTTAAAAAAATGAGTGGAATCTTTTTTCTCTGTGATTTTTTTCCTGTCAGCATCGAATACTCCCTTGATATCAGTTTTTATTTAAAATAAGTAAAGTTAAAATTTCTTTGATTGCCAGCACTTTGGTATTATTTTATATCTTTTATTAAATAAATTTACTTCTCTGTATGACAATATATGATATTTCTTGCAGAAACAAAAATTACAAACTTTTGATGCTTGATTTTAAGGCTTAAATCATGCTATTATCTTCCATGTAATCATCAGGTTTTATATTTTTAGATTTTTGTTTCCATAGAAATCTTTAGAAAGTTCAGTGTCATTTTTATATTTGGGTGCATTGGAAGATTTAAGATGGTTGGCATATCTTAATTTAAATGCAGTTTTACTTATACCTAAATAAACATTATCTTTAAATTCAAGAAATCTCCAGAACTTACAGTGGCTTGGTTAACAATATTGTTAGAATGGCGTTGGTTATTTTAATGGGCAAGTTTTTTTGTCTATTTAGTTGTATTGTTTTGATGTTTTGATTGATATTTTCATCATGCTGTAAAATCTTGTTGTTATGTATATTTATTAAAGATTTGACATGTACATAATTGTACATAATTAAAGACTATTAAATTATCTTAGACATACTTTAGTACTTTAATATAGTTTTGATTTCAAGCTAACTTTAATATGGTTTCGTTTAAAAACTTTGTGAACCCTGTGTAAATGTAAGTCAATTAAAGCTAATCAAGAGGTTGTACCATATAATTTTACATTTGCAATTTTTTTTTTATTTCTGTTTATTTGCGAATGGTAAGTGGGTTTTAATTTACGTCAAGTCTCTTTATATGGAAGAATGGAATTATTAAACACAGTTTCATTTACTGTCATAGCCAATAATCTTAACTCAATAGTGCGAGGAATTTTTTATAATATTAGGTGGATGGTTTGAGTCAGAATGAACATACATAAGTTGGTTATTAGGTTTACAATATGGTTGATAAGAACTGTTTATCAGGTTTAATGTTACATCAAGATAATTGACAATTTTAATATTACATTTGATTTTAATATTATATTGGATTAATATTACATTTAACATTACATTGGATAGAGATAAGATGGTTGTTACATTTTAAAATATTCGTAAAATGGTTTTTGATTTTTTCCATGTGTTGGCCGCTTTTGTTTTCAAAAATATCAAACCTGTCGCCACGATACAAGTCAAAATTATTCATTGTGGCATCAAATAATCTGCCTTTTGTTTTATATGCATTTATATATGCATATATATATATATATATATATATATATATATATATATATATATATATATATATATATATATATACACACATATACAAACTTTTGAGTGTATCTGTGTGTATATGATTAAAAAATAAGAATTTTTCTTTTGCAATGTACAGTGAAAGAATAAACTAGAAGTTTATAAAAGATGAATTATAAAGTTATTATAAATATACGGTTAACCTTTATTGAGTACTAAATTTTTGCTTCTAGAAAATTTGAGCAAACTGATAGTTAATGTCAATGAAGGCAGCTTTCCATCGTTTTGCTGTATTTTATCATCACTAATTGCAGATTTATCTTATGAAAGAAATACATGTAAGCGTTTTTTTTTTAACTTATTTATTATAAAATTGATTTTTTTACATGTATATGTATACATAATATATCTTTATCCATCTATTTATCCATATATATATATATATATATATATATATATATATATATATATATATATATATATATATATATATATATATATATATATCAGGCTTGGTCGAGAAGCGGGAGCAATCGCTCTCGAATACTGACCACGAAAGTAATATTTAGTTGCAAACTGGCCAGGTTTTTTAGTTGTTTTGAGAACATTTTAAGTTTATGTACATAACAAAAAATTTTTGTTTTACGGACATACATGGAAACAAAATAAACTTGAATCTTCTCAAAACATCTTGGTTAAAAATATGCTGACTAAGCGAAATAAAGTTCTAGAGTATTCTGTTGAAATGTTTTTGAAGTTGTATTGTTCACAATTTTTTACGTTTTGAGGTTTCTAGCATAAGTTGTTTTAAGAATATATTATCAATACTTGCTCATTCTTGGAGCAAAGCCGTAAATCTATTAAACTATTATTTTTTTACAAAAATAAATGTTTTATATAATATATATTTTTTAAATTGTCAAAGTTTATTATAAATTATAAATTTTATTACTATATTCTCATTTTTTATTTAAAAAGTATGTATTTTTTATATAAATGTAATTTTGTGTATCTGTTTTTTATTGTAATGTAATCTTTTAAAGCAATTTTTATGATTTAATTTGTAAACATGCGGTAGTGGTGTAGTGGTAGAGCGCTCGCTTCATAAACGAGTGGTTCCGAGTTCGATCCCCACCACGTCCCTGGTAGTACCGCGCTCAACTCATTTCTCCGCGCAGCGGCCTTGTTCGTCAAGGTTCATGTTTTGGAGTTATAGAGTTGAGAGAGGGTTATAGCCACAAAATAAGTAGCCTCCTCGTCTGTAGTGGCCTTCTCAGCCTTGAGGAGGTGAAGTAAAATAAAAAACAAAACAAAAAACAAAGACTTACAAAAATAATTGCGTTTTTAATGAAGTTATTAATAATCATTAAAGTTAATGAAACTAAATATGTAACAAACGTATAAGACGTTTCTAGTTACTAAACACAAACAATTTATACAAAGTAACTCACGGATGAACAAGCACTGCATCTGAGGTCACGACAAAACACAAATATATATAGCAAGTTATTAGATATAATGAAAAGTTTCTAGATATTGGTTTACTAACTCTAATTATATTTGCTTCAGTTGCCATTCTAAAAAACTCGTTATACTTTTTTCTGCTTTAAATACTAATTAAAATTAAAAGCCCACTCACTAAACATCATTAGCGATTTTGTGAAGTAGTTTCGCTTCCTTGTCATAAAGTATTTTTAACCTTTTTAGTTGATTTCTATCTAGTTAATTTAATTTCTATAGTAATTCAATGATTTAATTATTTCATTTGTTCATCTTACTAAGAAGAATTATTTCAAATATGTTAAACTTTTCAAACTAGGCGAAGCATAAAATAGGTATTGAAAAATTAACTTTTTTATTTATAAAATAGTTTAGCTTAGATGAAACTAAAACTTACATTAGTTTTATTAGAATCTTGTTAGACTTTTCAGGGCCGGGGGCTATTTTTATTTTCGATGTCTTTGTATGTGTCACAGTGTAATAATGACTAAATAAAAAGGTCTTCTTGACTTTTTTTGTCATTGCAAGGCCCAGGGCTATAGCCCCCTCTAAACTCAGCCCTCCTTTATCTAGAACTGGAAATAAGACTGAGTATATAAATAAAAATTGTTCTACACTCTTTGTTAAATAAATAACATTTGTTTCCTTTTTAAACAATCGTAAGATGTTACTTCATATAAAAAACGTCACTTAATTTTATAAAAAAATTATAAAAGAGCGATGTTTCAAAAATATTTGTTCTAAACATAGTTCATTTTGCTTTAAGTTTTTTTGAGTTGAAAGATATTTTATTTTCCTTTTTTTTTTTTTTTTTGTAATTGTCTCTCATAGGTCCAATTAATCTTTAGCGCATTTCTTTTGCTTTTTGAATTGTTCTCAAAACGACTAAAAAATCTGGCTAGCCTTTTGCAACTAAATATTATTTCTCTGGTCAGCAATCAAGAGGGATCACTCTCGCTTCCCAACCAAGCCTGATATATATATATATATATATATATATATATATATATATATATATATATATATATATATATATATATATATATATATATATATATATATATATATATATATATATATATATATATTAATATATATGTATATATATGTATATATGTATATATATGTATATATTGATATAGATATATCTATAATAGATAGATAAATCTATATAGGTATACAAACTTTTGTATACATTTTATGTATAAATATATGTGTTTGTGTGTGCATATTTTTAATATCCATGAATTTAGATTAAGTGGTTTTGACAAGTTTCCATAATAAGATTTTTTTTTAATATGACATTAGTAGAAAAGATTAAGCATTTTATTACAACCACATGCCCTTTTTGGTTCTGCCCTTTCAACTTAAGAGTCTACCTATCACAATAACGGCTGACAAGTAATTATCCAAAATGACTTTGTTTTAAAATAATTAGTTCATTTGTTGCACATGGACGATTATGTGGTTTTTAATTAATAAACTAGATTTAACGCTCTACAAAAATCATGTTTATTTTTTCTAAATTATTTCATAAGTTTCAATTATAAACCAATTATAGTCTGAAAAAAAGCTCTCGTGAAAATATGTGTACAAGTTTTCTAAAAATTATTTGAAGAATAGTACACATTTTATCATTTTGCAGCTGAAGGAGCAAGAAAATCAATCAGTTATGATATATATGAAGATGAAATTAATGCAAATCAACAACCAGGAACAAGCAAACCGGCTGTTTTTTTGATAAACAAGTTTTAAATCGATTAAGACAATTGACAAACAATGTAAGTGATTTATCACAAAAAAGTTAGCTTTAAAATTCAATTGTAGTCAACTCTATGTTTCAATGGTTCTAAATCAAAAACATAAAATACAAGATAGAAGTTTGTTCAGATTGTGAAAGCGAGAAGCAAATATTGTTTCCTTTATATGAATTACAAAGATTGTGATTAGGCTTTGGATGATGAATGTTTACTTATTTCACACGCTCACATTTATTAATTATTAATGAAAATGGATTCTATTATACTGATGATAAAACAAATGCTCCTCCTAGTATACATAAACTGAAGCTAAAGTACTAATTCGGATAGCATTTTTGTGTAGAGCAGCATGTAAAATAAGAAATCGAAGGCGAGCGGTCAATTTGACCGGCTAAGTCTTGAAATTGACGATCAACTATTTTTTATAGACGGTCTACATTTTTATTTTTTTATTTTTTTTTATTTTAATCTTCGTAATAGTTCGTCATGACTGAACTTTATAAATACAAAAATAACTTAATATTTGATAATTAACGAATTAGTATTCCTTTTTTAAACTTGCAAATAACTAACATTAAAATTACACGCCAATGTTAATAGTTTAAAATTAGGCGTGCAGAATTTTTTTTTATTTCTTAAAAAAAGTTTGATAAATTGATAAATTTTTTTAAAAGAAATTTGATAAATTGGATAACATCCGATTCATTAAATTAGTGATGTCACTTACCAACGCCACTATTAATAGAAATAAAAAAGTGCAAACACATAACAGTAATTTTAAATTTATTTAAAAATTGGTTTTTATTCGTAACTAATGGCGGGAAAAGCTACAAGAAAATAAATGAAAAGATTGAATGAATAAAAAAATTACTTTAGAAGAGAAAATGTTCTTAGTTACATACATATTTCATATAATAATTAAGGACTTTAATATTTAAAGTTAACAACGTTTAAGAAAAAAAATGATTGCACATTTTGCTCATTAAAATCATTTTAAAAACTGCTAATGTTAATTTAAATAGAAATATAAAATTAGCTAATAATAATTTTATTAATTTGCGCAAAGATTTTGTACTCAAAATTAACATTGAAATTAATTCCTTGATCTATTAAGTTCCTTTTTGATCCCAACACTCTATTGCATAGTTTAAAATTTGAATCATTCAGTTTGCGGCAAACACTTATGAGTAAACAAATAAAAAGTTAAAAGACAAATTTTTTTGAGATTAATGCAGTTATTATACATTATTATATTATTATTAAAATAATATATTACATACAATTATTATTATATACTTTATTAAATTAAATAAAATAAGAACTTCAATCATTTATGAAAAAATGATTTTCACCACCAATAAAATTAAAGTAATTTAAATAAGTGAAGAAAAGAATTATTAGATGTCACGTCTTATGTTTTATTTGTTAGCAAAAGGAATTTAAGTAACTTATTGTAAACAATAAGCCTAATTTGAGCACTTTTGCAAAATTTTAATGATTATATGATAATTTAGTACATGCTTTTTCCAAATAATAATCTAATTATTTTTCAAATCTTGTTTTTCAAAACTCTGATTATTTTTTAACCGGTCAACCATGACCGGCAAGAGTTCATTTTGGGAGGTCAAAATAGCAATTTTACTTATTTTGGGCGGTGATTAACCATTGACCGGCCGTTATTTTACACACTGGTGTAGAGGATTTGCTAAATCATTGGTTAGAGAAAGTAGCTTTGCTATTAACCAGTATGTATTAAATAAGAATATTTAGTAGCTAGACTGATACCATTTTTGAAACAGTAACATTTGATTACATATTTTGGCAAGAGTTAGCTAGTGCACATTGTGCAAAAACAGTGATAGCTTCTTTAGTTATAACAAAGTTCCAGTGGTACCTAGAGAATAAAACCCTGCAAATCTCCTAGAGTGTAGACCTATTGAGGATTTCTGGTCTCAATTGAATTGGAAAATTGTATGATAATAACTGGTGTGCTTAAGATACTAATCAACTCAGATACTAATCAACTCAGAAGAAAAATAAAAAAATGTTTAGCTAAATTTTTGCTTAAGTTATGGAACGCGCACAAGAGCTTGTTAGAGGGGTGAAGTCTCGATTAGATCGTGTACAACAGAAAGTCTTGATTAGATCATGCACAATGAAAAGCCTTGATTAGATGATAAAAAGTCTCAATTAGATTGTTTATGATAAATAGTCCCAATTAGATCGTGTGCAATGAAAAGTCTTGATAAGAACGTATATGACAATTCTTGATTAGATTGTGTACGATGAAAAGTCTTAATTAGATCGTGTACAATGAAAAGGAGCTATAGAAGATGATTCAGTAAAAAAAAAAAATGCGTTAAAATATTTTAAAAAGTTTAAGATATTTTAAACTCGTTCCGGATAGTTACTTATAGTATCAGTTTAGTGTCATAAATACATGAAAATAATTTTTAAAAGTCCATTTTTAAATGAACACAATTTTTTTTCTTCTCATAAATACAATTATCTAGAATAAAACTGCAAAAAATATAAAATAAACAAATCAGATATAATTCAATAATCTCTAGGCTAAAATCGAAATTTTCCTAAACACATGATGTTGTTTTTTAAATTTAAAAAAATGTTTGATTGTTTATCATCCTTGCGATGATGACTAATACATTGAGAAAAGTTTTAGCTTGTTTATCTAATGTAGCAAATATAATAATATTCGCACAAATAAGTTTATAGACCTTGTTGGATTTATTTATGAAATCTTAATTTATTTTTAAAATCTTTTTTTTTTAATTTTTTTAACTTTTTTAACTTTTGACTAAAATTTAAAGTTTTTGTTTCAATGTTTAAGGTGCTATTACCAATGTAGGTAATTTTAAAAATTATCTACATCGATAATAGCACTATAAAATGTTAATTTAAAAATTAATAATTTAATTATTATCATTGCATTAATCTATAAGTTAAACAGGATTGACATCATGACAGGATTTTTGATTCTTTTGTAAAAAAATTTAAAAAAATCAGAAAACAATTTTTTTTTTAAATAACTACAAAAATATTCACCTCAACGCTGATGTATGAAAATATGTATAAGTTATCTAATTTTATGTCATAATTTTGATGTTATGTATTGGTTTTGTGTTATCAAATATTTAATTTTAAGATATGATTTCTGGCATATAGGATATTTGAAAAATCAAACTTGTGTTGATGTTTTAAATTTTTTAGTAATGAATTTTTAGTAATTGATTTAATTATTTTGTTTGTTATCCCATGTGCTTTATATTCATTAGTTTTAATTGAAAACAGTACCTCTAGACCATATTAGTGATTGGTCTAAAATTAAATATTAGTATTAATGTTATTATTGTAACACCTTTTTTTTTAGCCAAGTGCATCAATTTTGATATAAAAGTTTTTAATTTGCACAATTTAAAACATAAAGTTTTCTAAAGTGACTAGTTGAACTAAGTAAGCTGTGGTTATTAGTTCAAACATTTAGTTCAGAGTTATTTCAAGATACAACTTAACTTGTATTTTGGTAAATAATTTTAATTATTTTATGATTTTAATAGTGAAATAACATTAATGAAAATAACATTACAGATATTTGATTTGATTTCTAATAAAAATATCAACTATCATACAGTCTATTTTTTAAATGTTTTACTGTTAGTGTTTTTTCCATGTTTGAATTGTTTTTTAGTTAAAAATAGTTTCTATAGAGCATTTAGCTATATTTCTGAAACAATTGTTTAGAAATTATCTAAGCTCTGTGTACATTTATTCAAAAATATTAGGCTAGAAAATTAAGTTTTTTTACAATTTAAAAACAAAAATTTTTTATTTTACATATATACATTTTCCTTAGTACATGAATTTTATTTGCTTGTTTATATTTTTATCAACACAGATACATCCAATATAAATTGATTTTTTCAAATTTAGTAAAATTTGTTCTTCTTAGTATTACAGCAAGATAAAGAAGATAATGAGCGATCACATGAGAAAATGTTATGTGAAAATAATCAAGGTTAGTATTCAGTTTTGTGACTAAAATGCTTATATATATATATATATATATATATATATATATATATATATATATATATATATATATATATATATATACACACACACACACACACACACACACACACACACACACACACACACACACACACACACACACAAGCCTTCGCAGGAGATACGTACAGTTGCACACCTTACATGATCACGCATACTTTTTTTTTTTGACAACTTGGCGATGGTTTTTTGCGTATATTGATAATATGCTTGTTTTAAAAATCGAGCTGAAAAAACCAAACTAATTTAAACAGAAAATTAAAAATAGATAAAACTGAAAAGAGAAACAAACTTAACGAATGATAAAATAAATAAAGGATAAACCAGGAAAATAAAGCATAAAACTAATACAGGGTGTCTGCCAATATTTTAAGGTTTATTTCCCTGATTTTTCTCTGATATTTCTTTGATATTATCCACTACCTGTTTTCCCTGATTTAATTTAAAGTTACCCAAACTTAACTTCAGAAAAAATAGACTTAAATTTTATTTGGAAAAATGCTCTTCAAATGCAGAAATATAAACAATAATACAACCTATGCTTAAGGTGGTAGACTGCTAAAAAAGTTAGAAAAAAACGATTTTTCAAAAGTGGCATTGTTTTAAACAGTAACTGATATAGAGTCTAAAAATATATAGATCTTCGTATGAGAAAAAAAATTTAGAACTATTAAAAGTGATTTATATTAGTAGGCTAATTTTGTTTCCCCTAGCAACGCTCATAGCAACCGCTAGTTAAGGTTAGTAATAAAAAAAAAAATTAAAAAACAAAGAAAAAATCTTAAAGCAACTAGGAAATGGTTTGATAAAAAAAACAAAAATTAAGAAGAGCAGTATATAAAAAAGGGGGATTTTAATAAGTTTGTATATTCAATATTTTTAATTTTATATGCTTTTTTCTCTGTTTTATTCTTCTAATTTTCTGGCAAAGATTGCAGAGCTGTAATTGTCCAATTGACTTTAAATTTTGTACAGAGATTCATTAAAATAAGCTTTATGTCCTGAGATAAAAAAAATTTAGAATATAAACTTTTAAAACAACAAACTTTTTGTTCTTAATATCAGAAATTCGATTATTAATTGGGTGTTTTGAAAAATCTAACGATGCTTTAAAATAGAGAAATTTTCAACAAAAATTTTTATCTCAGGACATTTATCTACATAAAAAAAAATAAAAATACAAAAAATTAGAACTTAATAAATTATAATTTTTGAGATATCTACATAAATTTGAGCCCTTTTAATTTCCTTGATTATTCCCAGATTTTTTTGCAGACATCTGAGTTCATTGACTTTTCCCTGACCTGGCAGACACCCTATAATATATATTTTTCAATTTAGAAGTGTCTTAATTAAAATTTCAAACTTAAATAATTTAATTTAAAAGCTTTTCAATTAATAGTTCAAACTTAATAATTTTATTGTTAGGTTTAAACTATTAATTGAAAATTATTATTAGCACAATATTAATTATTTTTTTATGTAGTGCTAGATTGTGTCATTTATGAGGCACTGTTATATCGACATATATATATATCACTCTTAGCAAAAATAGGAGATAACTGTCCAGTCCGCACCCTAGAAAACCACAACATTCCTGTGAAAGCTTATGACCATGGAATTCCAAAAATGTAAACATTCAAATCATCTGCTTAGGTCCGTGAAAGAAAATCAATTTTGAAATTTTCCTTTATTACACATATATGTAAAATGACAGCATTTCTATTTTTTGTATTTTTACAGCATTCTTTAAACAAAAATACATGCAATAAATAAAAAAACATTATTCTAAAGAGATAAAAAGATACATTCTGTTCTCACATAAAGATTTCTAATGTAAGGTCAACATAATTTATTCATAAATCTCCAATTCTATTTATTTTGTGCTCAGTGTTTTCTTTAACGATTCTTGCTGTTAAAATCAACAAGGCACATCACAAGCCTTTTTCCATATTCTGGATGACTGATCAGGCGTTTGTACCTTGCCCAATTTGTACTAAAGCAATGGTGCATTGCTTCTGTTGTTTGTTCGCTATAAATTCCAAGTGGCATCTTTTTCCTCAGGATAAATTCCTTTTTATGGAAAAACACAGCATGTGTTTTTGATGTGACAGTTCCAATTGGCAATGCAAGGAAAGAAGCTCGAAACTCATCAATTTTTTCTTCAAACTGACTGTGCAACTTGTTGCCAAAACAGGATGATGCAACATTTGCAAATTTTCGAAAAGTTTCAATGATGGGAAAAACTTGAAAACCATTGTCTTTTTCAGCCAATGTTTGCAAAAGATCCAAGTTCTTCAGCAACTTATTGCAGGAATTTCCTTCCAATTGTCCACCATGAAAGGGTTGATGTTGTATATGCAATGCTTGAAGCCATTCATCTGCCTTTGTCCATGAATCTTTCAGAATCTTAAAAAGATGATTGACCACTCCAAGAAGTAGATGCAAGACCATTGGAGGTATTAGATCAATTACCAATGCAGAATCTTCGAGTGAAAGAACAGGCTCATGAACCACGTTTCCGAATTTCTTTTCATTTTTGGCATTTGAACCTGCTGCAGAGAGCGCATAGAATGACTGCTTCAAAGAGCCAAAAGTTCTTGGAGTACCATAATTCGCAAGATTAGAACTTTCCGCTGTGCACCATGTACATGGATGAGAGGATGAATGAGCCTGCAGACCGCACAGGATGTTAGCCAATTTCATGTCACAAAAACGTTATGAGCTGTCTGTTTGCCTTTTTGAGACACAGGAGGCAAACAATTTTCCTGTTTTTATCATGATTCGTAGCTGAATTGGGCATTTTTTTGTTTTTTTCTTAAGAGACTCAAAAATGCAACCTTCACAGATTTAGTTTCTTTGAAAAAGTGCCCTTTCCTGAAATTTGTCAATTTAAAATTAAAAAAATTATATTGCAAAAATCTATATTTTATCTTTGTTAGAAGTTTTTTACATTTAATAAAAGCTGTAAAAATGCAAAAAATAGAAATGCTGTCATTTCACATAAATGTGTAATAAGGGAAAATTTCAAAATTGATTTTTTTTCACGGACATAGGCAGATGATTTGAATATTTACATTTTTGGAATCCAAAAATGTAAATATTATATTATATCAAAATTGATTTTACAATTTTAATGTGTTTTCTGTTATATTTTGAATACACATATATTTGTTTCTTATTGTGAACAATTATATTTTACCTTGTGTATGCAATTTGATTTTTATCTTATTTTATATTTTGGTTATCATTTATCTTTTCAGTAACTAATTACCTTTAAAAAAGTTACTTAATAGTAAAATGCCACCAAAAAAGTAGTTGAAGCTTAGTCAAAATAAGGCTGAAGTATTTCTGGTAAAGAAAGTTAGAGAAAATCTTTCATGTTCTAAACTTCCTACTGGTATTGAGGTTTTGCAATACTACCTATATCTAAGAAACTTGAATCCCAAAGTAAAGAAAACAGTTTAGGTGTCATTTCAAAATTAATTCATTTGAGCTCAGATGCCCTCCACAAGCTGACTATTATGTAATGTCTAAATTGGTAAGATCATGGAATCTTGCAGGATTACCTATCATAACCTTTGAAAATATCAGGTAAATTCTGAATTCAAAATTTATCGACAAATTTATTTTTATCTTTATTATAAATATTGAATAAATTTTGCATTTTAAAGAAAGAAGATTGATAAAATGGTGAACAACTATTACAAGTTAAAGAAGAATAACAAAAGGGACGGGCCAACAGATACAAAAAGGAATGAAGAATTTTTTGAAGAAATGTTAAAATTCTTTTGGATTAGTAAAAAAAAGAAGAACTTATTGAAGATATTATGAAAGACAGGACCACAAAAAGTTGTGTTCCATGTTAAACATGGAAATTAAACTAAACAATGGTAGCAATCTATAAGGTTTAGACTCTTCAAGTAGTGATAATAATTCTGACTGTGAATATGTAGCAGATATTAAAAAAGGATCTAAAAATCTACCTCTGTTGTTTTGTTACCAAAAAATATTTAAAAAAAAACCAGCTCTCACCGCAATAGGTGAGGGAGTTTCAATTAGGCAACACACTGCAATAGTGGCAAGTGTTATTGCTAATTCAGGAGGTGATGTTACTAATTTTGCAATATCTTCTTCAACTGCGTTTAGAGTTGCAGAGGAAGTTGTAACTAAAGAAGGAGAAAAGATTAAAAAACACATTACTGATCTACATCACCAATTATTCTCCAGAGTGAGCTTCTTGGGATTCCTCATTTGAACTCTTGTACCAGAGAAACACAGAAGAATACAATCATAAAACTTTTTCATCAATTTAATATTTTAGATAAATTACAAGAATGCATTTTTGATACAACTTCTATAAATACTGGTAATAAAAAGGGTGTGTGCATTAGATTAGCTGCAGAGCTTGATAGACCTCTACTTCTGCTAGCATGTAGACATCACATCTATGAAAGGTATAATACTCACTGTTGGAACATTTATCCAAGTAGTAGAACAATTGGCCCAGATAATCCATTGTTTAAGAAGCTTAAAGAATGGAACTCAATGGTCAAAATTCCAGCTTAAAGTATGGAACTCAATTGATCAAAATTCCATTGTGTTAAACAAAATAAAAATTAAAGATATTTCTGATAGCTGGCTGCAGGTACAGTTTAAGGAAGCCTTATCTTTTTCTCAAAATATTATCAGAATGAAAACAATGAAAAAAGTATTTAAAGTTTTGAATAAATTGAATATCTGTAATAAATTAAGTTAAGTAAGCTACTGTTTTGTCTCTAAATAAATAGTCTTATTTGGATGGATGTAGGTCTGATTATCTAGAGTTAATTGAATTGACAGCAATAGTTTTATCTGGTGATGAACATTACAGGCTAAGAAAAACCTGGGCCTGTACACCATGCCAGTTTTATGGCAAAAGGAATATACTTTCTGAAAATGTATCTCTTTCTAGACAACATTTCTAGCTTGACAGATTTCAAGAAGAAATAAATAAATGATATGGCATTTTTCACAGCTGTATTTTACAATGAGTGGTTTATAAAGGCTGAAATTCTGGCTGTTGCTCCATATTATATTTCTATGTTTTAAACGTTTTTAATCTTTTTGGTTTTTATTACTTTTTTTTCTTTGAAAATTTTGTGTAATATTTAATAGTCTAAAAATCTTTAGGATATGTAAGCTCTTGGTGGCAAATGGTGAGATACTCAAAAATCAAATCTGTCCAAGCAAAACCTGTTATAGAGTCTCTCAAGAGACACACCTGATACATAGACCCAATTATTTTAGTTATGTCTCTTGTTGACAAAAATGTTCATAAACTGGGTGACATTGTCAAGAAGTTGTACTCCTCAAGATCTACAACTTATGCCATAGAGAGACATCAAGTTAATTTAAGTATACTGAACTCCCTTATGTTTAATGATAATAATCCCCCAAATTTGACCCTGCTTCTAACTGACCAGAGTTGGTTAATTTTTCATATTTTAAACCATGCAAATGCTGAAGTACAGTGGCTTAAGGCTCCATCTGAGACATGGGATCTAAATGACTTTTACCTAGAATTCAAAAAAATTTGTGAATAATCTTGAATTAGTTAATGACTGTAGTGAGAGTGCTATAAAACTAGTTCAAGTATCTATTTTTTATGTTTAATCTTTACTGTTTATTTTAAAAGTCTCATTTTATTTCACAAGCTCATTACTTTTAAATATTCTTTAATAGGAGTTGATCAATAAATCGCACTATGAGGATAAAAGACAAAATACCTTCCTATAAGAGTAAACAAACAGTTAAAAAAAAAAACTGTTTACGTAAAGAATTCTTTGTTTACAAAATAAATTTATAAACAACTATATTAGACAACTAATTACTTCAGAAACTAATCATAAATATGATTTTATTATGTAAATATAAATATTTTAATATATAAAGTATCTTGTTAACAAGCAGAACACTAATATAGTGCAAAAAAGCTTTAAAATTCTTTAAATAACTTTTTTTAAATTTTTTGATCTTGAAATTGTTTAAGTTATAAAAAAAAAAATTAAGCCTAACATTCTATTTTTATTTTCTTCAAAAAGATAAAACAACAAAAAAAAGAAATAAAAATTAATTTGGATAATGGTGACACTCCCCTCAATTAGTCCGAAGTGTGGGCAAAAAATGACCTTTGGACCCATTGAGCGAAGTCATGGAGTGATCTATTCATGAAAAAAAAAAAAAAAATGTAAATAAACACTCTAGAATTGCTGTTTCCATCAGGATCGATGGGCAGACAGAGCTTCTTGGTATTCCTCATTTAAACTCTTGCACTGGAGAAACACAGAAAAATGCAATCAACTTCTTCATCAATTTTGTATTTCTGATAAATTGCAAGGATGCGTTTTTGATACCACTTATGTAAATACTGGTAACAAAAAAGGTGTGTGCATTAGGTTAGCCGCAGAACTTGACAGACCTCTACTTCTCAGCTTGTAGACATCACATCTATGAGAGGCATATTATTCACTGCTGGAACATTTGTCCAAGCAGTAAAACAAATGGTCCAGATAATCCTTTGTTTAAGAAACTCAAAGAAGTTTGGAACTCAATAAATCAAAATGCCATTGTGCTAAAAAAAGTAAAAATTGAAGATATTTCTGAAAGGTGGCTACAGAAACAAATCAAGGAAGCCTTATCTTTTTCTCAAAATATTATCAGGATGAAAACAATGAAAAAGGTATTTAAAATTCTGAATTTACTAAATATTTTAGTACCTTATTTAATAAAATAAAGTTATTAAATGAGCAGTTTTATTTAGGATGGATGTAGGTGTGATTATCTGGAGTTAGCAGAGTTAACAACAATGGTTTTATCTGGAGGTGAACAGTACAGAATAAGAAACCCTGGGCCTGTTCATCATGCCAGATTTATGTCAAAGGGAATATACTTTCTGAAAATGTATCTCCTTCTAGACAACATTCCTAGCTTGACAGATTTTGAGAGGAAAGAAGTAAACGATATGGTATTTTTCACAGCTGTATTTTACACTGAGTAGTTTATAAGAGCTGAAATCCCAGCCATTGCTCCATATCAGGTGCCATTTTTTATGTTTTCCAAGTTTTTAAATCAACTTAGTTTAAAATTTTATTACTTTTTTTATATGAAAATATTTCATAGTCTAAAATATTTTAGGATATGAAAGCTCTTTGGCAAATGATGATATACTCAAAATTCAATCTTGACCAGGCAAATCCTGTTATTGAATCTCTGAAGAGACACACCTGGTACATAGACCCATTTATTGTTGTTATGTTTCTTGCTGACAAAAATGTACAAGAGTGGAGTGACATTGCCAAGAAGCTGTACTCTACCCCAAGGCCTACAACTTATGCCAAAGAAAAACAAAAAGTTGATTTGAATTTATTAAACTCCCTTGTGTATAGTGATGATACTCCCCTAGTCTGACCCCACTTATAACTGACCAGAGTTGGTTAATTTTTTATATGCTAAACTATGCAAATGCTGAGGTACAATGGCTTAAGACTCCGATTGAGACATGGGATCTAAATGACTATTTCCTAAAATTTAAACAATTTGTGAATAATCTTGAGGTAGTAAATGACTGCAATGAGAGGGCTAAAAAACTAGTTCAGGTATATATTATTTATGTACAGTTTATGTACTTAGCTTAGCTTTATGTTAAAAATTGCAAATTTGTTTACAAACTTACAATTTTTTATTATTTATAAATAGGAATTAATCAATAAATCACACAGTGAGGAAAAAAGACAAAATACCTTCCTTGTATCAAACAAATATAAGAGCGGAAGAAGAATTAAAAAAAAAGCTGATTATGCAAAGAACACTTTTACTTAAAAATAAATTTATAAGTTATCAAAAATTACTTCAGAAACATTATAAATATAAGTTTAAAATATTTCAATATGTAAAGTTTCTTTAGCAAACAGAATAAAAATAGTCCCAAAAATCTTTAAAATGTTTTTTTTTTTGTTTTGTTTTTTTGAATTTTCTGATCTTCATTGCTCAAATAATGAAAAAAATTAGAAAAAAAAAATTAGGCTTAACATTGCATTTATATTTCCTTTAACAATTGAATTAAGCTAAAAAAAATAAAAAAATAAAAACATTTGCAACATAACACCCCCTCAGTTTGTCCGAAATAAGAGTAAAAAGCGAGCAAAAAATGACCTTAGGACCTTGAGGGAAGTCATGGAGTGGTCTAATAATGAAAAAAAAAATTTATTAGTAATATCAAGGTTTGAGCACCTTATGAAAAGCAATGTTAGTTGAAATTCAAAAAAGTCATTTTTTTGGAACACCCTAACATACATATATACATACATACATACATACATACATACATACATACATACATACATACATACATACATACATACATACATACATACATACATACATACATACATACATACATACATACATACATACAAACCTGGTAGTATAACATTTAAAAACAAATAAATAAGTTGTTTTCAATACCCAAATGCTCTCAGTAATTGATTGCTTTTAATTCATTTTGTAAACTATTCATAGAATTAATCTTCACCATTTTATTATATATGTATATATATATATATATATATATATATATATATATATATATATATATATATATATATATATATATATATATATATATATATGTATGTATGTATAAATGTATGTATTTACATTTATACATACATTTATACATATATTCATAATGTATGTATGTATTTATATACACACACACATTAACTCATAAAATCAAAACAGATTGTTAAAGAAAAATGTAAAGGCATTATTTAATAATTACACACTTTGGCAATTCCTTTGAAGCGTGTTTAATTCATAAAAGTTTTAGTATTTGACGTCACGGTACACTTTTAACAAATGAAACTCTGGAAATATTTTTATTTTTATTCCAAATTTTTTGATTTGTTTAGTTTTTTTTTTCTATTTTTAACATTTAAAAAGATATTAAAAACCTCAAATATTTTATGCTGGTTCGTTGCTATAAATTGTTATTGCGCCATATATTTAATGTTTCTAAATTATGAATATTTATTATCTCAATCAAGACTCTAAAAAAAATTGTTTTACATTAATTACCCGTATTAGTAACAGCTTTTTTATTTGGTTAGACGATATTTCGTTTCAATTTGCTTTGCATGAAGTTCAGACAGTCAAACAAAAAAAATTAGTTTTTATTGTCGAAATATATTTAAAACAAATTATTTTAATGACGGGGGTTCTAAAGTTTTTTATAAAAAATGTAGGTAAAAATAAATAAATAAAAAGTTCAACATTAAACATCATTTCTTTATTATATTGCAACTGTAAATATTGAAATATTAACTTGAACTAAATTTACTTATTATTTAGAATGACTAAGCAATAAAAATAAAATGCCCCTAAAATTATGCGAGATTGTGTTGTTTATTTGATAATTGTTGTTGGTAATGTTGTTTATGTTTATTATTTTGATTAATATCAAAATAGTCCCAGATTAATCTGTTAGATGCTTTGCTCATTGTTGATTTATTTCTAATTTAATTTTATCTCAAAGTATAATTTTATGTTAAAAAAGAAAAGTTTTTATTTCATCGCGCGCTCTTTTTATGAAAAAGTAGAACAAAAGAGAAGGAAAAGTTTCGCGTAATTAAACTTTTAATAAATAAGAGTTGTATAGAATATATATATTTTTTTGCGTCACTCGTTCTTTTTTTAGATAAGTTTTTTTAGATATAAGTTTAATAGTAACTTTTCTTTGAATAAATGAGAATTGGAAGAGAAAATTTGAAAATTTGTAATTGTTAATTGTGTTTTTTTTCTATTAACATTAAAAAATTTTAATTTTTAATGTTAAGAGACAAATGCAAAACTATGACACAATTTGGGAAATACCAAATATAATATGTTTTTTAATGCGCGTTATGACATTTTAACAATTTAAATTACCATCTATCTTGAATTATTGCCATTAATTTATGTGTTAATTATTGCGTTATTTAATAATAATTTGTCAGTATTTTTGTTTAATATTAGTTGTATAAAATGGGCGAAAATATACGAACTTCATGTTTTTAATTTGATGGTTATAAAATATTGAACAGTAAACTTATAATCAAAATTTATAATGCCGACTTGTGTTGCTATTAATTGTACTTTTAATGCAAAATCAGGATCTCACATATCCTTTCACAAATTTTCATATCTGATATTACTGTCAACTGTATTGTTTAGTCTATTCCTGTACTTTTCTTATCCTTATTCCTGTACTTTTGTCTTATTCCTGTACTTTTTGTCTTATTCCTGTACTTTTGTACAGGTTCTAATTGGTATGGAGTTGCTGACATTTTAAAAATTTCATTATCAAAAATCAAATGTAAAATAAAATGATATTTCCTTTTTATCTATATCCAATTCAGCAATTTTAGCAGTTTAACTTAAATCAGCGTAATCAAAAAATTTTTATAATAAAAAAAGTTAACAATTCATCAAATATCTCTAATTAATACTGTCAGTTTATGAAAGTAATTGTTAATAAATACTTTTTTTTGATGGGAAATCAAAAAATTGTCATAGCATAAAAATAACCAGAGAAATTAGAAAATAGTTCCATTGTTTAAATAAAAATAAGTAAAAATCAGAATATATAATACTGCGCTCTCTTGCACAAAAACGAGAGACCGTATATAAAATGTTCTATATAATGTAAAATACTTGTATGAAAATCATGAGATTGGTAAGTAAAGCTTTAATATTTGTTTTAATTTAAAAACAAAAGAAATATAAGTAAGAAATATAAATCTAAAAATTATTAAAGATATCTTTAAAAAATTAGTTGCTCCAATAAAATAAGAATAATTTATTGTTTTTACTTTTTACGAAATTTTTTTTGCGATGTTTGGAAAAATAATACAAATAAATTTGTTTTGCCGTATGTTAAAAAAATACTACATTGTACTTTTTGAATTAAAGTAGAAAAACGCAGCTTTGTGTAATTACACTTTTCATTTGTTAAAAATCTACTGTGACGGCAAATACTAAAACTTTTATGAATTAAACGCGCTTTAAAGGAATCGCTAAAGTCTGTAGGTTGCAATGTATAATTTGAAGACTCCGAGTTATTGAAAAAAAATAAAGGCGAGCTTCGGCTAAAACAACATTAGTTTTTCTGGGTATGCATTCATTATTTATTTTTAATCAAAAAAACTTGGTTTAAACCTTTTTTTTAACATTATCTTTAATATGAACACAACATGAGTTTAAGATCCTTTTAAGACAATTGTTTTTAAAGCTGCTAGTTTATAATGACAACAAAAAATTCAGTAGCATGTTATTTTTCTTTGTTGTTACATCACATAGAGCAGGTTTATCAGCATGAACTTCTTTGAATTCATTAGATTAAAAAGAGTATTATTTTTATTAACAAATTGGTTGGTCAATAAGAAGTCATTATAACAGTTGACAGTAATAATTAATTCAAAAAATGCTCCAAGAGTTTTGGTGCATAACGGATAGAACTGCATGTTTGTTAAATAAAAAGTGAACTTTCAAATGATTGATGCACAAATTCCACTCGTATTTGCACAGTTAGTTGCAGCACACTATGAAGGTATTTCTGAATTACAAAGAGTATTATTTATTAAAGAATAACCCAATATAAAACAGAAAACTTTGCAGAGTTTCAGCCAAGTTTGTTGTTGTGAATATAATTCTATACTATTAGGACATCCCATAATGCATTGCGCGTACAATTACACTCTTAAGTATGTAAAAACGAAAGAGTCGACAGGGCTTGATACATACATGCATACATACATACATACAAACAAACATACATACATACATACATACATACATACATACATACATACATACATACATACATACATACATACATACATACATACATACATACATACATACATACATACATACATTAGATATATATGCTTACATAAATGTTACACGCACACACCCTAATATGTAAGTTAATGCATGTACATAGTAATATAATTTTATTTTTAGAAATTCTGCTCGCTAATAAGCAATTCATTCCAAGAATGGTTAGAATGTGTAGTAAGCCATTTTGTGAGCATCTACTTGTTTTTTAACTTCATTTTTAAATATTATAATCATATTTATATTTTTAATGTTATAAACATATTTATATTTTTATAAACTTAACATTTTAATATTAAAATGTTTATAAAAAGTTTTGTTTATTTTGTAAATGTTATATTAAGGTAGTTGAGATTAATGTTCTATATGTATGTAAATAATGGATATAAAAATGGATATAAAGGCAACAATGACTTGGTATGAAAAGGCATCTTGCAATGTTAAGGTAACAATGACTTGGGACGGTGGCAGATTATCAAATAAGTAGAAGAATTTTGCTAATGCTATAAAAAATGAATAGTTGAAAAACTTTTTTCTGAAAGTTTCAAGTTTTTTTAATAGTAAAATATTCCATCACCTGTTTGGGAGCTCAAATAGATTTGCATTGTCCTGGTAATTTTTTGGCATTTGATGTGTTAGTGTGTAGAAATATTAAAAATTTAATTTTCTGCTACTTTGTAAATCAACTGGTGATTTATTAGTCTTAAGAATTAGTAAGATTAAAAGTTGTATTAAATAATTTGGGCCGGATCAGATGAATAGTAAATTGCAGATGGATAGTAAATTGCAGATGGATAGTAAATTGCAGAAATGAAAGTTAGGAGAATATAATGCTTTTTTTGTCCAGCATTTTCCTCGCTACAATTTTTTGAGTGTTTACCTTTAAAGAACATCTAGTAATATTGTTTAAAGAACATCTAGTAATATTGTCAATAGTTTAAAGCTGTCAGATCTGATATAGAAGAAGTAGAATGATTTTATGAAGTAGAAGATGCAGTTTTGTTTATTTTCACAAAATTTTTGCTTATATAAGAAATATTTTCTCTTTTCAATTCTGACTTTTTATTGAACAGCTTTATTAAAAAATATTTTAATAAAAACGCCCTTTCTATCAAACTTTAGTTTCATGGTTCACGGCACCAATCAAGAGATACTAATACTACCCAAATCAATAAATATGTTAATTTTTTTGGTGTTTAATAGTTTATAATTTATTTAAATTTTATATTTTAGCATCTCAAATAAATATTTTATTTAATGATTTATCCATACTTTTATTTCAGTTAAAAGTTATAGAGTTAATAATGAAACTGTTACTTTATCCGTCCAAGATTTAAATGAAGTAAAT
>NC_061156.1:14936378-14963878 GCF_022113875.1 Hydra vulgaris | reverse complement strand
GTTTGATATATGGTTTTCTAGAAGGATTGGATAGTTAGTTCTAGAAGATGAATGGTAGATGACTCATCGAGCACATTACCATTCAGAAATTTGGGAAGATCTAGATTATTGCAATAACAATTAGCTGAAAAAAGTTGAGTTAAAGTTCACCAGCTACTGAGAGCCCTGTGCTTTTCAAGCTCAAATGTCCCCTCCAAGCAATCAGAGAGTGTTGGCTTCTTATCAAGACAAAAATAAATGGTAGTATCATCAGCAAATAATTCCACTTTAGATGTGAGAATTTTTGGGAGATTGTTAGAGTAAATTAAAAAAAAGTATAGGGACAAAGATAGAACCTTAAGAAAACCCTGAAGTTACAGGATATAATAAAAAGTGCTGTTTATCAAGGAAATTGGTAAGGAAAGATTTATAATCTTAAAGATGTTACCTGATACACCATAAGAAGAAAACTTATGAAAAAGACCAGCATGCCAAACTTTATCAAAGGCTTTAAAAATGCTGAGAGCGATAACCTAAACCACTCCACATCTATCTAATGTAGATAAAACCTTTCGGTTATTACCGTTAACAAATCAGCAATAGAACGAGAGTATCAAAGTCCATATTGATGATCAGAAAGTAAGTTATTAGATTCAAGATGAGAGATTAAGTGTTTTCTTAATTAAAGACTCAAAAACCTTGAAAAAAGACTAATGTGACGGTAGTCTAGTCAGACTAGTCAGATTGTTCTCCAGAATTTTTGCAAGCAGGGGTAACAGATGCCCCCCTTCACACAGGCTAGAAAACAGGACTCTGATAAGCACTTGTGAAATAGTTTTGGAGGTATAGATGACTGCTCCAGAGAACACTTCTGCAAAACTGTAACAGGTATGTTGTCCGGACCACCTGCTGTAGAAGAGTCTAAGCAGGATATCACTTTACAGTAGCTGGAGTGAAATACAGAAACTGGAGTGAAATGAATGCCAAGCAATGGATCAACCTGTTTGTCCACTATATATATGATTGATGTAATCAAATGATGAGATTAATGAAATCAAGTGATGAGATTGATGGAATTAAGTGGTGAGATTGATGAAAAGTTGTTAGTGAAGAATTCAGTTTTGTCTTTAGATGAGGTAACAAAATCTGAACCATGCAAAAGATGTGGAATGACAGATTTGCACTTATAATAGACACTGCTAAAGATTCTCTTAGAAGTGGAGAATGGAGCCTAATTTTTGACAAAATCTTTTTACAATGATTTCTAGAAATAGTAAACAGACGTCCTTTTTTTTGGAGAGTTGCTTTCGTGATAGATATAGAAATAATAGTTTTGATTGGAAATTGTAGCAGCACAATGAGAGAAAACCATGGAGAAGAGTGAGGCTTGACTTGGAATAGTAATTATTCCATGCCAGCTTGAATCCAAGAAGTTACATAAGAAGTTCATTTGACAGCAGAAAGACGAAAAATTTTTACCCAATGGCCATCACAAAGAAAATCACGGAAAAAGTCCTAGTAAGCTTCAAGGTAGTTGTAAGAGGTGTGATGATAAGGAGGTTCTGGTGATGAAGATGAATGATATAAAAGTTTTAGAGAGATCAAACAATGATCAGAAGCGCCTAAGTATAAATGTGGAGAAACTGAACACTGACTTGGATCAGAAACAAGACATAAGTTGAGTAGAGAAGGTAAATGATTCGGATTATTTATTAACATCAATAAAAGTGCACTACGCACACGCACACTCATTTACACCACACAAACACACATTAATATATGCAAAAAACTTTTTTTTCCTATGTAGGGTATTTACGGCTATAGCTGTATACAGTGTATATATAGAGTATACAGTGAGCCAAAAAAATATGCAGCAAACGATTTCTTTTCAAATATTTCATTTCTAAACTTAAATAAAATACTAATAAATACTTTTTTTGGTAGAGAAATGCTTTAAATTAATGAAGAAGTATATTTAGTTCAATATTTTATTTCCATTTTATAAATTCCATTATCACATTTTTTTAAATTTTTAATAAATGTAAATTGACTTTGATTTAAAATGCAAAATGAAAATTGCAGCAAATTTTTTTTCTGAAGGAACTTAATTATAAATCACATTTTAGTATTAATAAATCACATAATAGTATTTTGTGGGTCCAGCTTTAGCCTGGATAACAGCTTCATATTGTCTTGGCATTGATTCAGCCAAACTTTTTGTTTCTTCTAACATAATTTTCGCCTATGCTGCTGTCACAGCCTCTTTAAGCTCCTCTTTCTTTCTGAGTGACCGATCTCCAATTTTTTTGTCCAGAATAGCCTACAAATGTTCGATGGGGTTTAAGTCCATGCTTTGTGCGGGCCATTCATAGACGTCCACATTATTATTAGTGAAAGTTGTATCTTTAGTGGTGTGTTTGGGGTCATTGTATTGCTGGAAAATATAACTACTGCCTAGTTGCAATTTTTGAGCTGAAGACGAGATTATTTTTGAGAATCTCTCTGTATAATGGAGCATCCATTTTTGCATCAATAAATGCCAGTTTTCCAACTCCTTTCCAAGCCATCGATCCTCAAATCATAATATTTGGCCACCGCCAAACTTCACTGTGCCTTTCATATAGCTCAATTTATACGCTTCTCCTTTCTTGCGCCATACATTTTATCTCCGTCAGATGACTTCAGATTGAATTTAGATCATCACTCCATAAAATCTTTCTCCAGAAATTAATATCCATGTTTCTGTACTTTTTAACAAAAACCAATCGGAGTTTCATATGATTCTTTGTCAAATATGGCTTTTTACGAACATGTCTTCTTTGGAAACCAGCTTCCTTGATCCTGTTATGTATTGTTTGAGGAGTGATCTTGATGCTGTGCTCATTTTCCACCTTTTTAGCTAAATTTCTTTCAGACTGGAATCGATTCTTTTTGATTTGTATTACGATATTACAGTCAATGGAAGTATTTATCTTTCTTTTTCTACCTCGTCCTTCCAAAGAAGCTGCAGTTCCATTCTTTTGGTATCTCCCCATTATTCTGGAAACAGTGCAGTTGGGAATGCCAGTCTCTGCTTCAATCTCACGGTATGTCTTACCCTGCTTTACTAGGTCCACATCTAAATTATGTTAGGCTACAGTCCAGTGTTGATCTCCCTTTGCCATCTTTATATAAAATGATTAAAAATTAGAAAAAATGAGTAACTTATTTAATTTTGTATTTTTTATCTATTTTTAAATAAATTACAATGTAAGAGATCACGAAACTTTAAAAAATAAATAAACGTTTTTATACTATGCTGCAATTATTTTTTTGCGACTATATACGGCAGCTACTAACTTTAAAATGTTCAACAACAATTACACAACAATTAAAACTAGCCACACCACTCATTTGTTTCCTAAACATAACGGGATTTTTATTTCATCCAGTTTTATCCTGTTATGTTTTTTTATATTACAATAAAAGTGATTCAAAAATTAAGAATTTGAAGAGAAATCGTTTGCTGCATTTTTTTTTTTTGGCACACTGTACAGAACAAATTGTATTTTTTTTTTTTTTTTTATCATCAAGTTTTGGTCAAGGCCTGTTGACTCGTGTAAAAACATGTAATTTGTTTACAGAAGATTGTGGGATGCCAAGGTAGAATAAGATTTAAAAACAAATAAATATTATTTGTTTTAAAAAACCAAATGCTCTCAGTAATTGATTGCTCTTAATTCATTTTGTATTCTATTTAAAGAATTCTTTTTTTATACTATTTTGACAATAATTTAAAAAATTCCCCATTAGAATTATAGGTTTCTTAAATAACATTGTTCAAAAGAGCAGCAATATTTCATAACAAATTGTTCCTTCAAGTTTCAATTGAAGATCATCAAATTGGCTTACTATTATTTCTCGATAAGCCTTTTTAAGACATGATATATTTATTATTATTGATTCAAGTTTAAACCTAGATACACACACACACAAACACACACATGATATACATGATATATTTATCATTTCTAATACAAATTTAAACCTACACACATACACACAAAGACACACACAAACACACACACACACACACACACACACACACACACACACACTCACACACACATATATATATATATATATATATATATATATATATATATATATATATATATATATATATATATATATATATATATATATATATATATATATAACAACTTTAAAACCAGTTTTAACATAAAGGCATTGTTTAATATAATTATCAATATTAATAAATAAAGTTGTTTTTGTAAATTATTTAATTACTTTTGTAGCAAACATTAGATCTTTTAACAACTCTTTAAATGATCTAATGTGACATACAGTAAAAGAAAAATTTCTTGTTCTGACAATTATGCGAACTATTATTTTATTGTAAGTAAAAAGCATGTTAAAAGGAATTTTTAAATAAAAAATCAAAATTAAAAAACTCCATAATTTTAGAAGATAATCTAATAGCTAGGTTTTTAGTATAAAGCCACTTTTCAATAAATTCCATGAATAATGCCAAGTAGAATATGACAAATAAATGATATAAATAAGGATTTTGGTAAACAATTTTGGCTGTTTGTTTCCTTATTGGTCTCCAAGCCATGTCTAATCTCCATCACTTCACAACAAAGTATTACCACACACACTGTTGCAACCCTCAGAATTAGGGTCGGCATTTGGCAATGCTGACCTAACTGCAAACCTGAAAGTGTCTGAGGTCAGCGAAAATTGCCGACCTTGTTTCTATGTTTTATGGTCAGACCTTTGTATCAAATAATTTTTGCTGACCTGATGCCGACCTCAAAAAGATTGAGGTTGGCAAATTATTGCTGACCTCATTTTTCCTGATTCCGAGGGTCGCTGTTGACACCTTTTTTATCAAGCTAGCAATATCTTCAAGCTTTGTGCAATAGTTTTCTTTTTAAGAATTGCAACAGTAAAGCTTTAAAAATAAATTTTTGTTTTCCAGAAAAAAGTAAACAATCTTGTTTGGTTGTTTTTTTTAGCGTGAATGTTTAAATAAAGCATTTATATGCAGTACAACGCTAATATCTGTTTCTATAAGACAATTGTTTTTAGCCCTGCTAGTTTCTAATGACAACAACAATAAAGCATTTACTTAAGCTGATCCAAATTGTTTGAAAGTCTGCCTGTCATTTTAATCTTCTTCGCTCTGAATTGTTCCAAACAAATTTTTTAAATAATCTTGCTTGAAATGAGATGTGAAAACACAGATAAACCTTTCCAAGAGAAACTTCTGACACAATTCCAGTATACTAGTTATTGTAACATTTATTCTCTGAGATAAGGATTTTAAATTAAAAGACATTTCTTAGTCCAAAGTTGAAAAACTCTTAACAGTAATATGTTATTTTCCATTTTTGTTACATCACATTAAGCAGGTTTATCAGCATGAAACTTGAATTCATTAGATTAAAAAGATTATTAATAACAAATTGATTGATTTGTAAGAATTCAGTGTAACAGTTGACAGTAATACTCAATTTAAAAAATACTCCGTGATTAAAATATCTATCAATCAATTTTGGTGCGAGATTGTATTCATCTCATACAGCGTCTGAATGTGATGCCATAAGACTATATTTAGAGCTTAAATATTGTAGGGATGGCATTATGGAGAAGGTATTTTCCCTCAGTCTTTGTTAAATAAAAAATTGAACTTTTAAAATGATTGACACAAACAATAATCATTTTTAAGAATTTCAATAAGTTTTTCATCAAGATCTCCTCTTGCACCTGTAGAATTAAGAATAATATATAGCTTTCATATTTGAGTAGTAAGTTAATCATTGACATATCTTGATAACTTGACAATTTTGATTAGCTCATATTTGTGCAGTTAATTGCAGCACAATATTAAGGCATTTCTGAGTAATGAAGAGTATTATTTATTAAAGAAAAATGCAATATAAAACAGATATTATTTCTATTCTACCAGAACATCTCGAAATGCCATGTGTGTATGATTACACTCAAAACAATGTAAAACCAAGAGTCGACAGGCCTTGGTTTTGATGGAGAATAATGTTAAAATTACTTCAGCAATGTTTTATAACTCTTATTTTATAAATATTGTCAGGAGGTTACTTTGAAGATTCAGCTGTTACGGTTTATCCACAGCTTTTGTGACCACAATGAGTAAGTTTTGTTTATTTTTTAGTTGTTGTTGTTGTGGTAATTGTTGTTATTGATGTTACTATGGTTATTTAAGATTTCTACAGTTTTTAATTTATTAAATTATTTTTTATTTTTTGTTTGCTCATTATTTTTCTTAATAAAAATGATTAATTGTGAGATGTTTTCTAATTTATAGAAATCGTTACCATCTTTTGTCTGTCCAAGAGGTTCTTGAGATAAAAAAAATATGTGGTAGGTTTTTTTTTTATTTTATTTAATTGAATGAGATAAAAAAAAAAGTGACAATGAATGTAGTATTAAACTTGAAATAATATACAAGGTAATATTCAAGCTTAACCTCTTTATGAAAGATTTTTGGAGTTTTAACAATTCTTTAGGTTCTTGTGTGTTGCTGTATTACAATGTATTAAATGTGCTTTGTTGCAACAGATTTGCATCATATATCACTAATAAGCAATTTTTAAGTAGTCTACTGTAATGCATTTTTTGTGTGTTTTTATTTATATAAGCTGTGTTATTAAAATAGTTTGGTGAAAAAATTGAGAAAAAAAATGTTTACCTCTTATTAGATTTAAAAAAATATAAGAACTGTGTATATACTTTTGTTTTTTCAATATATATGAATATTTTTTATGGTACACTTTCTGGAAAAAATGTAAGGAACAGCTTTTTTTTACTCTTATTTCTTTTTTTTATTATTATTATGAATTTTTAGAAAAATTGTTAAATTCAGATCTGTCGACTTAAGACTTAAGATATAAACTCAAGTCAAACAAGAGTTGCAGTTTTAAAGACTTTAGAATTGACTTGATAAAATAAAATAAGACTTGAAACTTAAATTTGTCTTTAATGCCAATGACTGACAATGCATATATACTTTGACAGTTTGACCACAGCTGTTTAGATGTTTTGAAAATTTTAAAACATTTTAGAAATGTTTTTTTTTTTATGTTAATTAATCTCCCCAAGGCAGAGAAGATCACTACAGACAAGGAAGCTTCTTAGTTGTGGTTATTTTATTATAACCCTCTCTCAATTCTATAACTCCAAAACATGAGCCTTCACAAACAAGGTTGCTGCGTGGAGAAACAAGTTGAGTACGGTACTACCAGGGATGTGGTGAGAATCAAATTTGAAGTTAAACTTAACTTAAATTTAAAAAGATAAAAAAATTTAAAAAACAAAAAGTAAAAACTAAAAAGAAAATTCAGATATTTTTATATTTTTGAATATTTAGAGACCTTATTTATAAGATAAGAGTTTCTTATGAAAAAGAAAGTATACAATAACTAAAACAAAACTCAAACTTGAAGTAAAAATAATTTTTTCTTACGTTCTTAATGTGTTTGAAATAATTTTAATAATTTTATCTTTTGAAACGTTTTGCTTAAAGTTATGTTAAACACTTTTACATTTAGTAACAAATTACTTCTAATGCAATGCAAATGAAATATTTGTACTTTATATTATTTTACTTTTAGATAAAAAATTTTATCCTTTAAAAAAATATATTCCGCTCCTTTAATCCGGAATGGCTTAATAAGCGCGAATTGGCATAAGTGCGAACTAGCATAAGTGCGAGGCGTTGCAAAAACTGGCACATATGCGAACTGGCATAAGTGCAAGTTGGCATAAGAGCAAAATAACAATTTGAAAAATAACACTTATGCCAGTTTGCTCTTGTGCCAGTTTTTGTAACTGCTTTGCACTTATGCCAGTTTGCACTTATGCCAATTTGAATAAATGCCAGTTCGTACTTAGGCCATTTGCAATTATGCCAGTTTGCATATATGAAATTTTCACTTATTCAGTCGTCCCTTTTAATCAGGAAATACTCTGTTTTTTTAAAAAGGATAAAAAGCTCGATTTAATTTCAAATGTCTTGACATTGCTAAATATCTGTAAAGACTCTCTGTAAAGACTAAAAAGTAGAAAATAAAATATAGCAAAAACATTTTCTAAAAAATTTAATATATTATAATCTTTTCTTTCACTTATGTGATTTCTATCTCAACTTTTGTTGTTGTCCATGGCGCACTAAAAACTAGTATTTTATATAAAAAGTTTGCTACTAAATTGTTTGCAGGTTTGTTAATAATAATAAGCTTTATTAATTAACAAATCTTTTCATTTTTAAAATAGGCTAATATTGCTTGTGGGTTTGTAATTTTTTTTTTAATATACTTTGTTCTCTTTTAAAAATATTTTTTTATATTTTTAAAATCGGCTAAGATTGCTGTGGGTTTGTATTTCTTTTTAAACCTTTTTTTTAATACTTTTTTTTTTTTTATTTTTTTTTTTAACTTTGTTTAATATTAATATAAAAATATACTACATCTGTGGGAGGACGCAGGTTGCAATGCAAATGAAATATTTGTGCTTTATGTTATTTTACTTTATATAAAAAAATTTTATCTTTTAAAAGAAAAATATTCCACTCCTTTAATCAGTAAATACTCTGTTTCTTTAGGATAAAAACCTCAACTTAATTACACATGTCTAGACTGACGCATTGCTAAATATCGTAACTTTCTGTAAAGACTAAAAAGTAGAAAATAAAATATAGCAAAAACATTTGCTAAAAATATAATCTATTTGTACTAAAAAGTAGAAAATAAACTTTTTAATTTAAATTTAATAGTTCCGTAAACTAAAGATTGACTGGTATTATCTATTATCTAAACCTTTCGCAAACTTGTCAATCTTTAGTTTACAAAACTATTATATTTAAATTAAAAAGTTTATTTTCTACTTTTTAGTACAAATAGATTATATTTTTAGCAAATGTTTTTGCTATATTTTATTTCCAACAAGATAAAAGAAAAAAATAATTTAGTAATTTTTAATTATTTCATGCTCTGACTAGTAAATTAAATTCTTTTTGATAATATTTTTTCTTTTTGATAATATAAACAAAAGAAATAAAGTAATCATATTTCATTTTTCTTTTTTTGTAAAAACTGTATAATAAAAATATTATAAAAATACTTCAATATTTTTACAATAAAAAAGTGCATGCTTTATATAAGTAAAAAAAGTTGCAATATTCTTGGATTTAAATAAAATTTGCCAGCACTTATTTTAAACAACTAGTCACTTTATTGAAAAAATATTATTAAAATCATTTCAAACTTGTAAAATACTATCGTAATTTGAAAAAATTAATTAAATTAATTTAAAAATCAAATCAAAAATAATAATTTTTTTGGGAAAAATACTTTCAAGCGTTTATATTTCATTTCAAAGATTCAAAAATTAAAAAATCATAAAGACTTATACAAAGTAAAAAATAGTTATATTAAATATTCTTTGATAATTTAAATAAAATGTATTTATTTTAAACAATCAGATGTAATTTGTTTTTTTATTTAAAAGCCTTTATGTAATATAAAAACATTAAAAACAATAGTTCAAAGGTATTTTTAATGTAATTTAAAACTGTTACATGTTTTTTTTTATAAGCATATGAAGTTTTTGAAACAGGCTCGGGTATGCTTAAGCAAAATGTTAAAAGAGGCTCAAAAATATGCTCAAACTTAAGCATTTTTATAATAAAATATGCTTATTTCAATACTTTCTAAAAATGCGTGCGTTACTAAAGGTTAATGCTTATAAGAAAAATAAAAAGTTGACTTTAGTACAGTATAATAAAAAATAAAAAATAAATACTATATACAAATGTTATCAATGAAATAATAAAATAAATAAAATTTGAAATAAATGAAATAATAAAATAAATAAAATTTGAATTTTTAAATGGTTTATCGAGGCTCAGAAATATGCTTACATATGCTTATTTTTTTCCCAAATCTGAGCCTCCATATGCTTATAAACGTTATGCTTATAAAAAAACAAACGTGTTTTCAGCGCATTTTTGAAATGTTTAAAAAGTCAAAACATCTTAACAGCCGTGGCCAAATTATTAAAAAAATAATTATGTGTATTGTCAGAAGTGTCATGCAACTGCACACTATTCCTGTCTAAGTTTGGTCTAACTTCAAATCAAATCACAATTCTTTTATTCAAGGTAAAGAGCTATATTTAGATTGCTTCAACATCTTTCTGCTTTTAAAAGCAAAAATAGTATTGAAAGGGGTTTATTCACATTTCTTTTATTTTTAGTAATGCAGCCTAGTTTTTATTTTTTCTATTAAAATATTGAATTAATTTAAAGTTAATTTTTTATTAATAATTTAAATTAGATTTAATTCTCTAATAAATTTTTTATTTTTATTTTAAATTAATAGTTTTTCATTAATAAAATGCCCCATTGGTTATGAAAATCAAAAGTAGCACTGCCTTCAATTTAAAGATCTTTTCAGCATTTAGTAAGACCCAAAAGAAAGTATTTGATATTACTCCAGCGTTAGAGTTAAGTCACTTCCTAAACACATACAAAAAAAAATAATGCGTTTTTTCAAATGTAATGCATCATAAGAATGTGCGTTGCATCTTTTTCAAAAGAATGTATCATAAAAATGTTTCTTTCATCATATATATGATTTGATATTGAGTTTCTTATGTTCTTTTTGTCATTTATATGATTTGATGTTGGCAGTTTAACTTTTTAGTTAGTTGCCAACAGCATAAAAACATATGCAGGTTTATAAATGTCTTAACTTTATACAAGATTAATCTGTCATAAATACTTGGTATAAATATATAGTTGTTTTTTATAAGTATTAATTTATTAATTAATTGCTTTATATTCATTAAATAATGTAAATGTATTAAAGAAATATGTGAATATGTATAATATAATATATAATATATAAATGTGTCAATATGTATATATATATATATATATATATATATATATATATATATATATATATTAGTGATCGATCGATATTCTGTTTCAGATCTGTTTCGGCAAAATTTTCAATTTGAACCGATACCAAAATTTTATTTTCAGTGCTTTTTATGAATAAGGTATTTTTATAAAAATGGTAAAAAGCAAAATTTTGGTTGAAAAATGAAAGCCAAAAAACTTGTAAGATTTTAAGTTTTTAACTGATTTAGAAAAATTTTTGAGAACTTTCACAAAATATTTTGAAAATTCACACTAAAGTTTTAAGAATTTTCACAAATACCTTGAAAAATTCTTGTTTCACAGAGAAAATCAAAACCAGTTGTTAACTTTCGCTATTAACTTATATCGTCAACTTATGTATTAAACCTCAATTTGTGAAACAAGTGTAATCATTCTTAACATAATACGAGTATAAAGAAACAGCAAATGTAAAATTGCGTTTTTAAATAAAATTTTCTAGATTATCAGAAATTTCAGTTTATTTTTATGTATATATATATATGTATGTATGTATATATATATATATATATATATATATATATATATATATATATATATATATATATATATATATATATATATATATATATATATATATATATATATATATATATATATATATATATGTATATATGTATATATGTATATATATATATATATATATATATATATATATATATATATATATATATATATATATATATTTGTTATTATTTTTATTTAGAAAAGGAAGGATATTCTTTACCTGATGCAATACATCCTTCTAATAGGTTATATGTTGTTTTTTTTTCTCTTTTGAACTGTTCTATGTACTTTTTATGTACTAAGTTGCATGGTGTTAAATTTTAATGTTAATGTGTATGTTTTATTAAAGTATTTAGTCTAAAGAATAGAATAGTAATAGTAATATTAAAAATATTTTCTGTAACAACAATATACATTGATGCAGAGCAGGCAAAGATGCTATAACAGTTATTGTTTTAAATTGTCAAATTAAGCCTTAAAGCAGTTTACGGTCCTTCATTTAAAAACATTATATGGTAAAGAATTCCAGTTTTTAATTATTCTGTTGTTAAAGAAATCATTTCTTGAAGAATACTTAATTTTTTTGCGTTCAATTCTTTGTAATGTCCAGTTTTATTCAATGGAGGTCCTTCACTTATTATCAAGTAAACGAGTTTCTTATTTTAGAACCAGTTCACAACTTGTAAACCATTTGATAATTTGTAGTGATCCAAGTCTTCCCTAGATCTGTGATTTTCACAAGTTATTGAATTTGATTTCTAGGGATTTTCTTTTTAGGGTTAGTTTTTTTTAGTTCGGGAATAAGTTTTGTGACTCTTCTTTGAACCTTTTTAAGTTTTAATATCTCAATTTTTAGAGTTGGGTTCCAGACTGAATCTAAAGAAGCTTTTTGAACTAGATTTTTTTTGTTCAAATTAAAATTATGCACTAGTTGTAAACAATTATTTAGATGCAAAAAGTATATAATTTATATTATCTATGTCATTTGAAGTTTTTTCTTTTTCTTTTTTAATTTAGCAAGTACATGTGCATTGGCTCTGAAGGTCTTCTTACTAAGATAGTAAATGTTTTAAAAAGATGTCCTCCAAATAACCTCTTAAGGTAATCTTCTTTTTTTTTTATAGTTTGACTATTTTTAATTTACAAACTTGTTGATTTATAAAGTTTTATATGTTAGATTCTGGCTGTCTCGTGCGATTGAAGGTTTTCTGAGAGGAGGTGTTACTCCTATTGACCAAAGGTTTCTAATTGACAAAGATCTAATAAAGGTTATTATTATTATTTATATAAATATATAATATATTTATATAAACACATATATCAGGCTTGGTCAGGAAGGTGTGTTATTGCAGGCCATTATATGACAACACAATTAATATTTTGTGTTTACGATTTGACTGCGGCCATTAACATTTCAAAAACGCGCTGAATAAAAATGTTTTACCTATGTAATAAATAACATTGAAACTTACACCTTTACTGTTGTTTATGGAAACAGTATGATTTTTTTTTAATAATATTACTTTTAAAAAGTTCATACTTATACAGTTTAATCATAAATAAATTTTAAAAATTATATACAACTTTAATTGTTTCTTTGAGCAAAAATTATTATCAGTAAATTGTTCCTTTGTTTTAAGTGTTTTTCATATGATTATATAAAGAGTAAGGGTAAAAGATAAAAATTTATTATTCCAAACATAATTAAAAACTTAATTTAAATAAACTTTGCATTTAAGGTTTTTGAATTTTATTTTAGTTTTATTTTTAGTTTTAGTTTTATTTTTATTTTTTGTGTTTTAGTTCAAGTCAAGTCCGTTTGATCTCTCTCTTTTCTTTTTTTAAGTAAAGATGTTTAAAGTTTTTTTAAGTTTTCTAGGAAAGTTATTTCAGTCTTCAAACTTTGAAAACATGTTTCAAACTGTGGTCAAGTCATCAAAACAAAAATTTTTGTGGTCAATGGTGTGTGAATACATAAATATTTATATATATATATATATATATATATATATATATATATATATATATATATATATATATATATACAGTTATAGCCATTGAAATCCGACCACCAGTATCATTTTACTTAAAACTAGTTTAATGTAGTAATAAACAATTGTATTATAGCAATAAAAGAACAACAGTAGCAATTAATGATTATAATGTAACATATCGTACATATTTAATGTTTATATTAATGTTTTTTACTCTCAGGTTCATTAAATTTAATATTTAGTGGCACCACCATGTGCTTTCAAGACTGGATTAATGCGATCTAGCATTGAATCCACGAGAGCCTGACAATATTCTGGCGTTATTTCAGTAATCCAAGCTTGACGAATTTTGTGCGCTAGATCGTCCAGTGATGTAGGATTAGTTCTGGATACTGCTGACTTTAACTTGACCCAGCAATTTTCGATTAGGTTCAAGTCTAGGGATGATCCTGACCAAGGACCCAGAACCTGAACGTTGTGATTCTCTAACCAAGATTTTACAAGACGAGATTGGTGACACGGTGCACCATCATGCTGGAATATCTCGCAACGACGAATTTCCATCAAATTTGGAACCTTTTCTTGAAGGATTTTTAGATATTGTTGGGAGTTAACAGTTTGTCCCTTCTGCATTAAATAAGTACCACATGGACCAGATGAAGCTATCGCGCCCCACACCATGATTGAAGGACATTGCTTGACAGCTGGTACGGTATACCTTGCATTAAAACGCTGATTAGGGGGGCGACGAACTAATGACTTATGCGAAGCAAATTGCTTTATTTGTGTCTTGTCGCTGAACATTGCCTGGCGCCATTTGGTTATTGACCAGTGTCTGTGAGCTCTACAAAATGTAATCCTATCACGGATGTTCTTTAAAGACAGTCGTGGTTTGAGGGCTGGACGACGAGAATGTAGACCTGCATCTTTCAATAAACGTCTTCTTATTGTTCCAGTGCTGACTATAACGTCATTAGGTAGATCTGCCCTGATTTGTGTGCTGGATATTGTTGGATCTCTCACAGCAGCCCTGCATATCATATTGTCTGTTTGTTTGCTAGTAATTCTAGCTTTACCAAAACGTTTTCTGGGCGCAGTGGATCAGGTGTCTTTGATTAGTTGTATAATATCATGAACAGTAGATTTTGGCATTCGCAATCTTGCTGACGCTGACTGCTGATATCTGACGCTCACTTGCACCATCCTCCCATAAAAGTTTAATATTAGCACGAACACCTTCCTTTGTAGTCATAATTAAATTGTGACAGTTAAATGATTATCCATACCCTACAATGAGATATATAGCTTAATAAATTTTACAGTGCAATAAAATAAATGCTAATGTGAAGAAGGGAAGAAAATAAATTGATGATTCGTGTGCATAAACTGTTTTTCTTTATATTCAGCACTGGTCGGATTTCAATGGCCATAACTGTATATATATATATATATATATATATATATATATATATATATATATATATATATATATATATATATATATATATATATATATATATATATATTATAATTCACAGAAATGCATGTATTGGTTAAAATTTAAATTCAGCACCCTTTAAAAGTTGACTCAAAAACTATTTTAAAAATTTCAAATTTGTTTTTACAAGTTTTTGAAGTTAATGTATTGTTGTTAAGTATTGGTTATTATTGTTTAAATAAATATTAAATTGAGAAAATGTTTTGGAAAATTTTTTTCCATCTTTTTCACAGATTGACATTTCAACATTAACAAATATTGCTTAATCTTCAGTTGGATTTATTTAGCAATGATATAAAGTGGCTCAATCTATCAATAAAAAAGCAGAAAGTAGAAATAAGAAAGAACTTAAAGATAAATATAAAGCAAAATAAAGTTTTTGCTTTATCGCTCCTATAAGGCAAATCCATTACAGTTTTAAAAAGGTCTTGCTATAAAATTGCAGTCAAGTTTAGGTAGAAAAAGTTTATCTCAAAAATCTAATGCATTTCATAAAAAGAAAACTCCAAAGCAATACATTGCTGGGGAAATGCAATTTGTTGTTCATGGTGGGGAAAGCAATTTGTTGTTCAGCTATATTTTGGGGTAGTGGTGTAGTGTTAGTGCACTCGCTTTACATGTGGGAGGCTCCGGGTTTGATCCCCCCCCCCCCCCATGTCCCTTGTATTACCGGGCTCAACTTGTTTCTCCGCGCAGCAACCTTATCTGTCAAGGTTTGCGTTTTGGAGTTATAACCATAATTAAGTAGCCTCCTTATCTGTAGTGGCCTTCTTTATCTTGTGGAGGTGAATTAATATAAAAAATATATATATAAACTTTTATGGTGGTTTAAGGGCTGGTAAAGTCATCTTTTCAAAACGCAAATTTAGACCATATGCATGCACTAAATTTAACTGAAAGACAAATTCAGGCCATATGTGTACCCCGAATTTGGTTTTTTAAACCAAATTTAACTGAAAGTTGAATTTGGGTTTTAAAAACACATTTAATTGAAAGATGAAATTTACACAAAGAACAGGTTAAAGTAAATTTTTGGAATAATTATTTTTTATAAACTAAAATTATTATCTCTTAGCTCATAAATAATCTCATTTCAAAACATGACAGAATGCAGGCAAAACTAAGTAACTTTTTATTTATTAAAAAATATATAAATATTATTTTACAAGAAGCCATTCTTTTATGCTTTGTTGGTTCTAATATTTTCACACCACTGTGTATATATTGAAAAATTCAAAAAATGTGTAACAGTTTTTCCTATATATTCGGAAAAATGGATTAAATTTTGCAAGTTTCAATTTTGCAGCAGATATATTAGATTTTATTTTATGAATATCAAATATATCATTTCGATTAATGCTTGAGTGATTTGATATGAAAAAAAAAAATCATAGTCAAGAATAGTTCCCTTGCAATTTTTTATTTTTTAGCACAGTTGAGTGCACTTATTTTTGTTACTTCTTTTTGCTAGTCTAGGTGTTTTGGAGTTGTAATTTTTTATCTTTGTTTTTAATATTTTACTGCAAATGTACTGGTGAGTAAAGTTGAGTTTTTGAAATATCTATTATTTAGAATCTTTATGTTAAATCCATATAATTTAAGCTTTTTAATGTTTCTTATTATTTTTTTTTTTTTTTTTGACATTTATACTTTTATATCTAAAGAGAGTGATTTATGTTTAATTTATATTTTTATATTAATTTGCAATTTAGCATTTAGTTCATAATCTAATCAATGAGAATTTGCAGTCAAAAGAAATTATTCAAAGCAGTTTTGATCTGCTTGGTGAATTAATGAAATTTAATGCTTGTGGGTATATAAAATTTAATGAATGCATAGAATCCAGTAAGCAAGTATGTTTGTTAAACTTTTATATATATATATATATATATATTTTAATTTTATTATTTTAACAGCTTTTAAAACTTTTTAATTTGATTGCAATAAAAAATAATATTTATATTTAAATGTCGAAAAAAAAAAAAAAAAGTATTAAAAAACAAGTCATTTTCAATTTTGTGTAGATAGATTGTTTTCTCTCTATGATGACAGCAAACATTGTTGATTCAAACATGTTTTTGCGCAGCACCGTTTTATCTTATGAACATTTTTTAAACACTGGTCATTATGATGTACAAAAGTGTCTTTTAAGTAATCTCGTCCAGAAATGGGAAAATAAAGTTTATTTAGTATATAAACTTATAACATCAATATCCATCGACAATCTTACACAGGTATTTTTTAAAAGCAATCATTGTACCAGTGAAGTGAATATAAATCATTTAGGTTTTGAGATTGAAGTGAATAAAACTGAAAAGTATTAAGATGGTGTTTGAATTAATTAATTATTTTTTTTCAGGAAAATGTCAGTTGCTTGAATACAACACTTGTATTTCTTATGTTTTCTTACAATCATGGTGTGTTAAGCCAGTATTTAGAAGCATTTGTAATGGAAGAACAAGCCCAAAAACAGCCTGGCCTTATTCTTTCAAATCTATGGTAGCTCAACATTTATAATTTGATCATAAAATAATTAGATGTTAAAAATAATAAATATGCAGACATGAAATTTTTAAAATAAAAAATATTGCACTAATGAAAATTTTTAAGAGTGTTATTTCTTGTAAATGTAACTGCTATGATTTTATATAGAATTATTGATATTTATAAGGAATTTATGATATTTATAGGGAATTATTGGTATTTATAGGGAATTATTGATATTTTGGCAAAGGCATTACTTAAAGAAGACCAAAGATTGTTTTCTTCTTGAACAAAGTTCATCAATTTCCTTTAAAAAATGGAAATCATTTGTAGACATGCTGCTGAGTAATGATTCTAGCACGAAAAACTGTCTTATTTATCATCTTACGCCAAAACAAAGAAGCATAGTAAGACTAAAGCGACTTGATAGAATGTTCAGAGATATTTAAAGTCTGACAACTATAGTTTATTTTATATTAACCAATGCTAACTACTAAAATTATCAAAGGTTGCATTATTGCAATGTCTGCATTTTGTTTTAAAAATGGAACAGAAAACACAACATAAGCAGAAATTAAGAGAAAATAATTTTTAAGTTATTTTCTAAGGAAATCAACTTGAAATGACTACTATATGCAAGTGTTGTATTTATTTATGTAAATATTTTTTAAATATAATGAAATTAAGTTTAATTTTCTTATACCTTTTTTATATTTGCAACTTCTGCTTTAAACTATTTTTATGATTACTTAGTTGCCATGACAACTTTATAAAAATTGTTAACATGGCAATAAATAAATTTTTGTTTTAATATTTTATTTTATATAAAACTCTATTCAACTTAAGTAATAATAATGTTAATATAATATTTTTTGATTTTTTGTTTAGACAGATTTTTTTTTCTTTTTTAATTTTATTTTATGTTTATACACCATAAAAAATTGAAAATTTTTTGTAATGAAAAAATGGCATATAAACTTAAAATTAAAAACTGACATTTGTATTACATAAAAAAGCTTATATAAACTTACATTGTGTATTGAAGAAGTCTGGAAATAAATGAAAATCTTAGTATTGACTTCATTATTAAAGTTTATAAAGAAAAATTTTTAATACATATGTATATATATATATATATATATTATTATTATTATTATTATTATTATTATTATTATTATTATTATTATTATTATTATTATTATTAATAATTTGTAAAGTCTCACTGTGAAACTTGAAAATTACAATGTCTGCTAAAGGTCTTGAGGTATTAAAAAGGAATATCAAGAAATCATTTGGAAAAATAGCATATGGGAATAGGGAATATATTTTATGTGAAACCAACTGAAGTTTTAGAACAAAACGATAATTTTAAATTAATGATAGTGA
Source organism: Hydra vulgaris (assembly GCF_022113875.1). NCBI lineage: Eukaryota > Metazoa > Cnidaria > Hydrozoa > Anthoathecata > Hydridae > Hydra > Hydra vulgaris. The sequence continues at coordinate 14,945,025 of NC_061156.1, read as the reverse complement.
GGATGACAGTGAATTGTTTAATCAAGGTAAAGAGCTGGGCTACACTTAATTTAAAAATAGTTCAGTAAAGGCTGTTGTTATAAAAGATTATTTTTTAATTTTAAAAAAAGCTTGCACAATAATAAAATTGTTTAAGAAATTACCTATTAAAATTGGCAATATATTGCAGAAGCATGTAAAATTAGAATTTGGACATAAATTTAAACCTATTTTACACTGCAAGACTTGTTGGAACTAATTGTTTGATATTGTTGAACGCTTGTTAAGTATGTTAAGCAAGTGTATTAATATGGCACTTACCCAACTGCAGTCTCCAATAACAATATAAGATTTAAAGCTGCTAATTCTTAAAGATTTAAAGACTAAATCTTTAAGAATTAAAGTCTTAACTAAATCTTTAGAATCTTTGAGCTCTAACTTTAAGCCTGTAAAATTAGGAGCCCAAGTACTTTGTCGTTAGGACTCAAGTTTGCTGACAGCAGAAAAAGTTTTTTATTTTGTTTTAAGTCAACTACAATCATATGAATGTGAAAATAGCAAAAAACAAAAAAATTAAAAACAAGAATTTTAGCAAAAGAAATCCAAATTTTATCTCATCAGTCCTCGAATTTAGGGTTGGCATTTTGCTGACTTAACTGCCGACCTAGAAATGTTTGAGGTCTGTAAAAAATTGTCGATCTCATCTCTAGGTTTTATGGTAAAACCTTTGTATCAAATTTTTTTGCTGACCTGATGCCAGCCTCTAACAGATTAAGGTCAGCAAAATATTGCCGACCTAATTTTTTCCTTATTCTGAGGGCTGTCTCAATTAAAATTCTAATTTCGAGGGCTGTCTCAATTAAATATTTAAACAAACCTAGTTTTTATCTGAACAAACCTAGTTATTATCTGGTTTTCTATTATCGGTGTGTATATATATATATATATATATATATATATATATATATATATATATATATATATATATATATATATATATATATATATATATATATATATATATATATGTATACAAATATAGCATAAATTTGTGTGCTGCATTTGTATACTGTGTCTCTATTTTATTTCTCTGTATATTGTATTTGTATGATGTGTCTGTATGTTGTATTTGTATATGTGTATTGTATTGTATGTATATTATTTGTATGTATGTATTGTATTGTATGTATATTATTTGTATATTTATTAAAGCTGTGTTAAATGTAATGTATTTTTTCAAAAGTTGTTCAAGTTTTTTTTATTATATATTCTAATTTAGGAGCATTTTATGATGGTGATGATGTGGATGATGATGATAATTTTTATGGTGATGGTTATTAAAAATTGTCTATTATTTTAAAAATATAATTTTAAAATTCATCATCAAAAAGTTCATCATGATAGCAACTATTATAGCTGTCAACCTTTTAGCATAAGGCCATATATAATGTTTTGTTAAACAACCCTTTGAGGTCTCAAGTCATTTTGTGGTAATAAATACAGTTAGATAAAGTATTGTAAAGCCTTATAAAGTCACCTCAATAAATATAACAAAATTGTATGAAGTATAAATACAACAAAATTGTTAAAGTAGCAATAATATTAAAGTTCTTATGTTTGAAAAATAATGAAAATTTTGAATTTTTTTACAAAGTTTGAAAATTAGTGTTAAAATTTGAATTTTAAATATTTTTAAGGTCATAAAAGACAATGGCAGTTTTTCATCTTAGAATATTATTTCATTATTGATTGAAAGCTATTAGTGTTAAAAGTAGTTACTTCGTAAGACTTTAGAGGAACTCTCATTTTTCCTGAGACTAGTAATAAGAGTTGGTGAAAGATTAAAAATCTATAAAGCTGATTCAGTTTGAATAATTCTTTAATGGTTAATATCAGTCTATATCTGCATCGATGCTTTTATATTAGCTTTGAATAAAATAAAGTTTTAATTTTGTAGTTTTGTTTTGTAGTAATAATAGTTATTTAATTTTGTAGTAATAAAATTTTTAGCCAATTGTATAAAAAATAGTTTTCATCAAAAATATGAGGTGAAAACATATTACAATTATAAAAAATAATTATTTGATAAAAGCAAAAACATTAAATTTGTTTAGTTTACACTTTTATGAAAGTTTTTGTTTAACACTAGACATAAAAAAAGAAAAAAAATCTTATTTTATTTTCACTTATGTTAATTTCAGCTATGCATAATAACTAAATCAATATGGCGTTGCCATCTGTCCAAACTAACTTTTTTATAGCAACTCAAACTGTGCGTGATGCCATGAATGAAGATAATAAAGGTGATACAAAGGTATAATAAATTTTATATATATATATATATATATATTTGATATATGAGTGGGTCAGAAGCCAAGGGGTACAAGCGACATTTTCATAGTTTTGAGATACAGCTGTTCAAAGTTAAAGTATTTTTGTTAAATATACTCAGCTGTTTTTTATGTTTTTCCAGTAGAAAGCAGCACAGGGCAGAGATTCACTTGTATCCCTTGGCCACCAACAATTTTGTTTGCTTCTTCTATCAAATTATATTCTTAACTTAATTTTGGTAAAATTGTCACTTGTACCCCTTGGCTTCTGACCCACTCATATATATATATATATATATATATATATATATATATATATATATATATATATATATATATATATATATATATATATATATATATATATATATATATATATATATATATATATATATATATATATATATATGTAAAGAAAAAAGATTAATTTAATGATTTTTTTATTTAAACACTGAAAATAAATTAAATAATCCTTTACCTCTAAAGACGAATATGTTCTGACTCTAATGGCTTTTTTTTTTTCTAAAATATGACCACAAAATATTTTACTTATTAAAGTTTTCTTTTACAGATTTTTATTTTAACAACTTAAATTTTTTTTTTTAATGTTTTCTAAACATTGTTAAAGATAATTTAATACAGCATTTACTTAATAAAATATTTTTTGAGTGTTTTAGGCTATATTGTAAATTAAGTAAATTTTTATTTTAGATTTCATATTGCAAGTACTTAAGTAGCATTCTATTTATGGTTCAGACTCTGAAAGATGATGCGTGGAACAAGCAAGGTAGTTTTATTTAATTTTTACAGTTTAAATATTTGTAGAAACTTTTCATTCAAATGGTAATACAAAAAAGAAAATGCAAAAAAAAAAATTTTTAATTTTTTATTATATATAAAAAAATTCAATTTATTGTAAAACTTGCTTTACAGAATATATATATAAATGAAATAAATTGTGTTTTATCAAGCGTATTTAGAAAGTTTATTTACCGAATGTATCTAAATAAATTGTTTAATAAAGATTCATTTTACAGAACTTGAATATTTTTTTCAGACATGCAAAGTTTATGTGATGATACTTCAAAGCTATTAAAATTGACACAGAAATGTTTGGGAAGAGTTATTGATATATTTGATGAACAATCTCAAAAAAGTACACTTTATTATTATCGAAAATAATAAAAAAAAATTTTTTGTTCTTTTTATCATACCATTTTATATATTGTAACATTTATTTAATATATTTTTCTGTACAATATTTATTTCTTTTTAAAGAAAATGAAAAAGAAATTTCTGAATTAAATAATGAAACATGTGAAACGACTGGTGGTTGTAGAGTTGATATACCAACAACACCACCTACACCAACAATACCACATACACCAACAACATTTACCACTTCATTAAATTCAACAAATTCCACTATAGTTCATGAGCTATTATGGTCATCATTACCGACACCACCTGGTTATTCTTCAAACATAAGGTTATAATGTTATCTTGTTTTAGGGCTTAAAATATTTAAACTCTATTGATAATGTTGTTGAGAAGATAACATTGGTATACAAGGGAAATGCACTAACATCATTTTGAGATTATAAACAAATAAGTTTTTGCGTTATAATTGAAATATTACGTTTTTGTGTAATTGTTGAAATAAAAAATCTTAATAACTCATTAATAATTGTTTTATTAAATTTGTGTGGTATATCAAGCGGTAGAAAATTTAAAGTACTAAATAGTAGTATGAGTAACTTCATACTGCCAAAAATGGACTTGCCAAAAATGGACTTGCAAAAAATGGACATACTTGACAAAAAGGAACAAAAATGGACAAAGTTATGCATTTCCCCTTATACCAACGATATTTAGTTTACATGATTGATCAATGCAGCAGCATAATTTTGAGATATTTAATTTTCATTATTTATTTACTTTTATTTCCTGATTACTAATTATTTATAATATTTAAACATGCTGATTAAAAGACAATGGTATTTGAAACAGTCCATTTATATTTAGTATCCAATACATGGCACTGCAGAATTGATTGAAATTGTTATCTTTGCTTTATTAAATACATACATAGCATAATAACTGTAAATGTAATTTACAAATTTACTCCATGTATTTGCTTCTCCCTTGACCCAACTGTGAGCATAAGTTTTTTTATATTTTTGTAATATGTATAAGTAGATCATAGTTCATTGGTAGAATTTAAATTTTGTCAAAAAACCACTTGCTATTTGTAAGTTATAAATGTAAAATGAAGCCATTATTTGAAGGGTGTTAAAATAATTTTACTTATGTAAGTGTATATCTGGAAGTGTGCTAACTAGCCTCTATTTAGTCCATTATAAAAGTCTTTCCCAATCAATGTAATGAGGAATTTTCCAAAGTATTTATAATTCAAAATAGACTTAACAGAGGGTCATTGTTATTTTATAGCCATTAGTATAAGCATAAATTCAAGTCATAATTTATTTTATTTTATTTGTTTATTACTTTATTTTGTTTACAATTACCACTTCAGCCACAACAATTTAAATTAAAGTAAAGGCCATAACAATTATAATCTGGTTTACAGTATATACTTTTATACTAAATATTTTTAAATATCTAAATATTTCAGATTAGTTTTTAGGATTTGCTGTTAAGTATGAATTGTTTACCATTATTAATTTGTCGGAAAAAAAGTGAAAAAAACTTTGCTCTACGTTAATATACAAACTTTGAACAGACAAGTTAAACATTATACTTATATGGAAATAGTGTTAACTAAATTTGTTTTGTAAACAATATCTAAATTTACAATCTGCTTTACAAAAGGATACACCATGCTGATTAAACATTTTAAAGCTTCTACCTTTTTCTGAGGCTGCTTTAGGTTTTTTGCTTGAGGTTGAGTTTAGCTTTTTTGCTTGATACTTAATATAGTTGATTTTGTAAATTTCTCTACTAAAAAATGTTCTAAATTACATTCTTTACCTTTATGTTTATTTTCTTATAAAAGTTATCTTTATACAAATATTTAAAAACATATTTTTTTTATATTATAATGTATATTTAAGCAATTTTTTATTATATAATATGACTAAATTTTAATAAATAAAATATATTATGTAATAATAATAATTCAAATACTGTTGAGATAGAGCGCCAGGCAATATCTATAGCAGCCAACACAATAATTGTTTAAAAATTTAACTGCAATCTGTTTTTCTTGCTCAATATTATCTGCAAGTTAATCAGCTCAAATCTGGTTTTAAACTCTTTGACTGATGTAAACTTCACTACCAATTCCGGTAAATTATGTTATCCAAAAACAACCCTGTTTGTAAAGAAGTGTAGATAAAACAACTGAAGCAGATGTACATGAAAGCCTTTTCATGACATCTTCATTTAGCTCTAATTTTGAATTTTTATGGGAATATTGCCTACATATATATAATTCTTATTTCTAGCTTCTTGATCTTCGTCACTATTACCTATTAACAAAAGTACTTACAAGCCATGAATTAAGATCTTGTGAAGACTGTGTTATTTAATAAGAGCTTTCTCTGAACCTTCACTTGCTTGCCATTTTTTGATTATTTTATATGAAATATAAAATACACCCAAAAAATCTTACTCAAGCCCATTTAATATAATATAATATATAATTCAAATGCTGTTGAGGTAAAGACCAAGCAATATCTATGACAGCCAACACAATAGTTGTTTAAAAATTTAACTGTAACTCGTTATTCTTGTTCAATATTATCTGCAAGTCAATCAGTTTAACTCTGAATTTAAACTCTTTGACTGATGTAGACTCCACTACCAATTCTGGCAAATTATGTTATCCAAAGACAACTCAGTTTGTAAAGAAGTGTTGTTTACTTGAACAATTTTTAACAAACTCTGATTTAACACAATGTTTTTAATCTCTAATATTGGATGCTGGACCTGGTGTATTGATTGAATGCATTTGTATCTGGATTTTGTTTGTATCAATAGGTTCAAAAACCTTTATATAATTTATATTGTTGTATAAGGTCACCTATTAGTCTTTGAACTTAATGTCTTTTTCTGGTATCAATTTAGTTGCTCTTCTTTGAACTTTTTCGAGTTCTTTGATATTATTTTTCATTATTTTAAATTTCTCAAAATTCAAACCCAGTTTCTATTCAACATACCATTCATCAAGTTTTTTATGTCATTTTGAAATGATTATGAGTCAACCTTGGTATAAATAGGAGCAATTATTTTATTGTCATCAGCATACAAACAATATTTTTTAAGAAGTCTGCTTGGTAAATTGTTTATGAAAAACTTTGTCCAGATTTTACATCAACACCCATTCTGTTATTTGTGTTAAATTATAATTTTGTGCAAATATTTCTATAACTTTGAATATATTCAGCTACAAAGTTATGTATAATGCAGTTTGTTTTGCAAGAAAAACAACAAATGTATACTGCAATAAAAATAGCTAAATTTTTTCATAAGACGCCCACAACAGTTATGTTTTAAATATTATTTGTATAATAAGATGTTTCAGCTATATCAAATATATGATAAAAATGCATGTTGTTGATGCCAAATTTAAAAAAAAATTGAAATGAGGTAGATAAAACCTCATTACTACTTTAATTAACTTTAAAAGCATACACAAAGAAAAAAACTTTGAAGATGAGCAATTTGGGTGATACTCATGGTCAGAAAAGTACATACATTAGTTTTAAATTTACTAAATGTTTAAAAGTTGTTGAACAGCTTAAAATTTTTGTTTCTTACCAAATTTATAAAAAGTATAAAAAGAAAATTTCGGTATCAACTTTAATTTAAATTTTAGTTGAAATCAAAAAAAAAATTTCAGTTGATCACCAGAATTTTTCAGATCTGCACTAAGTATTTTTCTTGTCTTACCATTAGGAAGAATTCAAGATTCTACTTTCACTTTCATTTCAAGATTCTACTTTTGAATTTCAATTAGAGATTTTTAATCAGAATTTTTTCTTCTTCTTTTCTTTCTTCTTCTCATTGTCTTTAACACAGCTAAGAAGCCTCAGATGCCCATCTATATTTTGTTACTTTTAATAAAATGGTGGATATTGAATATAATGCTTTTTTTTATTTGAATTTTCAGATTGCAAAATACTCCTAATCACTCAATGTTTCAAGCTTATCAAAGGCGAAAAACATTACATGGTAAAAATACTAAGCAAAGGTCTGATGCAGTGTCATATGTGAGTCATTTAAATACATCTATTTTTATTTTATCTTCAAATAATATTTATTTATTTTTTTATTTTTTATTTTTTAATTCATATTTTTTTGTTCAGAATTTGAGTTTATTTCGTCAAGCAGCTGAAAAAATGGCAATTACACAGGCTAAAGAAAAAGCAGTTGTGTTTTTTTTTCTTTTCTTTTTTTTGCGTTTTTTTTCAAAATATTGTTTTTGTTTGCTTTAAATTCTTAACACATAATTTACATTAAATTAAAATGTTATTTTGTTTTAACAAAAAGTTCAAAGAGAAATTAGCTGAACAGGTTCTCAGATTAAAAGCAGAAGCAGAAAGGTACATTTTTTTTTATTTGAATTTTTTATTTTTGCTTTTCAGTTTGTTTAATCATTTTTATTTATAAATTTTAAACAAATTTAAATCTATATTTAGTTATATAAATTGTTTAACTGAGTATATTTTATCTTTTTACTCATTTATTTTTATAGAATAAAAAAACTTAGAAGTAAAAATTTTGTTGAAAACAGATAAGCTTACTTTGTATAAAATAATTCACTAGTGTTTTTTGAAATTCACTTCTGAAATACTGATGTTAAATGTTATGTTACTGACTGTAAATGGTAATTTGATAACTGGTTATGTTTATTATTTTACTGTAGGTGTTTCAGAGATTTAAAAGCATTAGCAAATGCAAAAAAAGCAAAAGCAAATGTTTATTTATTTATATTTTATAGAAGATGCAGCAAACTTCAAAAACGATCAAAAATTGATAATGAATTTCGTCAAAATTTGCTGACAGAAATATTAGCATTTGAACATGAAGTGGTAACATCTTTTTTTTTATTTTATTATTGCATTGTTTTGTTTTGTTTTTTTTGTTTTTTTTTAATATTATAGTCATTAATGTTGTATTTACTAAAACGCAAAAAGTAAAAAATAACAACACAAAGAGTAAAAAATAATTATGCCTAAAAAATATAATAACAATCTTTATGCAATAAAAAAAATAATAACAATAGTTTTATCTAAAAAATTTTTACTGATAATAAAACTTTTATGCAAAAGTACCTTGTTCTAAGTTTTTTTATTGATTTTGTCTGGTTTCAA
>NC_061156.1:14928878-14931378 GCF_022113875.1 Hydra vulgaris | reverse complement strand
ACAGATAAGTGCTACATGATTTGTTTCTATGTTACTGCCTTGCAAGCAGATTATTCTTATTCTCTCTCTGCTGTCTCTCACTCACTCTCTCTTGAAATATATATATATATATATATATATTTATATTTATATATATCATTATGTATTTATATATATATATATATATTTATTTATATATATATATATATTTTTCAAGAGAGAGTGAGTGAGAGACAGCAGAGAGAGAATAAGAATAATCTGCTTGCAAGGCAGTAACATAGGAACAAATCGTGTAGCAGTTATCTGTTAGAAAGTCTTAGCTAAATTTTATCAAACTTAGAAATCAGTATTCCAGTTGTTGTAATTTTGTTAGATTTTGCCAAAGCCTTGGACACTGTTCTAAGCAAAAGATTACTTGCTAAACTGAAAGCATACAACTTTGATGGTTTGATTTTTAAAGTTTTCCTAGGAAACAGAAAACAAATAGTTGTTTAAGTCAAAATCATTTTTGACTGGGTTAATTTTTTAAATTAATTACAGAACTTTGTGTACTCCATTTTCAATGGAGTACCACAAAGCTTTGTAATTGTCGCACTTCTATTTCTTTTGTATATTAATAACATGACTATAAATTTGCTTAATGACACCAAACTTTAATCAGATGATACAAAAATGCTCTCAAAAACATCCAATCAACTATGTAATACTAAATGTGTTCTGCAATAAGCTATGTACTACAAATGGTCTCAAACATGGCTTCTTCTATTTAAAACCTTGAAATATGTAGTTATACATTATGGGCATAACAACAAAAATACATTATTATAAATTCACATTATTATGAATCAGGAAAGCAAGATGAAGGGAGCGAATTTCAAAGAACTGATGCTCAAGAAAAAAAGCTAGGTGTATATGAATTTTTGAAGCACTTAGGAACAGTCTCAGTAAAAGGATGAGATTTAATTGAATAACGAGTACAAAAGAATGAATTTTAGTAAAAGGTACAAAAGACACAATTTTTTTAGAGCAGCACTTATTATAGTATTTATAGAAAAAAAAAAGTGAAGCAACATTACAATGATGTGACTATAGTTGAAAGTTGGCAAGAGCAGGTCCAACTATGTTTACAGTTCGTTTTTGCACCTTGTCTAAAAAAGGAGGGCCATCATTTGAAGATCCACTCTGGATATGGCAACAGTATTCCATACAAGGACGAATTTGAGATTTATAGAGATAAAAAATACCATTTGGAGTAAGAAAGTTGCAAGCAAGATAAAGAGATGTAACCTTAGCAAATGCTAATTTTGCAATCAATTAGATATATCGTTTCCGAGAAAGATTGGACGTAACAGTTAATCCTAGAAGACGAAGAGTAGATAACTCATCAAGTACATTACTGTTCATAAATATAGAAAGATCTAGATTGTTGAGATAACAGTTACCTGAAAAAAAATGAGTTAAAGTTCACCAGTTACTGAGAGCTCCATGCTGTAGCTGAAGTGAGATCTTTTTTAAGCTCAAAAGCTTTTTCTAAGCAATCAGAGTGTTAGCTTCTTATCAAGATAAGAATAAATGGTAGTATCATTAAACAATGTCACCTTAGACATGACAATTTCTGGGAGAATGTTAATGTAAATTAAAAAAGTATAGGGCCAAGAATAGAACTTTGAGGAATCATTGAGGTTACAGGAAATGAAGAAGAGTGCTGACCATCAAGGACAACTTTAATACTACAATTGGTAAGAAAGTATTCAATAATATGAGAATAAATAATCTTAAACATGTTACCTGATACACTTTAAGAAGAGGGCTTATGGAGAAGACCAGCATGCCAACTTTTATTGTCCAGAACAATAGTCTTAACCTCTCCACATCTGTTTAATACTCAATAAAACCTATCAGTTGTTACCATTAACAAATCAACAGTAGAATGAGAAGATGAATTTCCATTACGCTAATCAGAAAGTAAGTTATTAGATTCAAGGTGAGAAATTAAGTTGTTAATTAAAGACTAAAAAACCTTGCTTATGATGAGAAGACTAATGTGATGTTAGACAAATTAGATTGCTCTTTAAAATTTTTGTAAATATGAATAACAGATGCCGATTTCCAGCAGGCTGGAAAATAAGACTCTGATAAGTACTTCTTGAATAGTTTTGAAAAAATAGACGACAGCTTCAGAGAACACTTCTGCAAGACTAACAGGTATGTTGTCTGAATCACAAACTGTAGAAGAACCTGAGCAGGAAATCACTTTTAAAATTGGATTTTATTTGAAATAAAGTTCACCAGCCATTGTGAGCCTCATGCTGCAGTAGAAGTGAAATACTTTTCAAGCTCAAATGCCTCCTCCAAGCAATAAGAGAGTGTTGGCTTCCTATCAAAAGAGGAATAAATGGTAGTGTCAACAGCAAACAATGCCACCTTAAATATTAGAATTTCCAGAAGATTGTTAATGTAAATTAAAAAGAGTATAAGGCCAAGGGTAGAACCTTGAGGAACCCCTGAATTGACAGGATAT